>CM031861.1:45661996-45766039 GCA_018697195.1 Certhia americana | reverse complement strand
TGTGTGTGTGTGTGTGTGTGTGTGTGTAATTTATTATGACTTGGGAATGGCTGAAAAAGAGCAAGAGAGCTTGAGTTTAGAAAGGATGAATCTATGTATGTTATGTATAGACAAGAAGTTCCTCCTGACCTCACTAAACTTAATGGAGTCTTCAGATTATTACAATATTTCTGGCTTTCAAATGACAAGAAATTAGCATGCAAGTAGAATTATTCTTAGGGACTGGTTGAAGTTTAAATAAAATTTAGAACTGCGATTCTAAAGTATTAGGAAAAAAGGACAGATAATTCAGCTCTCTTGCCTGCTTCTCTTGGACTGGTTTTCTAAATGTATCCAGTTCCAGCTTACCTTATTATGAACATAAATTAATTCAGAGATTGTAAATGGAGAACCTTTACTGTAAAATAAGGCTATCAACTGTGTCAACTTCTGTTCGAAGCAGAGAGGCTGCTCTGCTGACCATAGAGCTGTCAGAACACTACCTAATGCTCCATGTGTCTGACTGACAATCTGCATGTATCTGATTACCTATCAGACCCAGTACATAGGCTTCTCATAACTAAAGCATATTTGTTCCTTCTGAAGATAAACACAGGACATGTTCCTGCTGATGACCAAATTACAGACTGTTTTTGGATAAGAATGCTGTTGCTTGCAATCCCCTGCTGTGTTTGTGAGACTTGTTAATGAGCATGGCGCCTGCACATGTAAACAGGCACAAATCACAATATGTTTGTTCCCTCCTGACAAGAGGTTATGAACACATCTTCTCATTCCTGCCACAGAAAGAACCTTAATCCATACCAAAAGCCATTTCTAATAGAAATTAGTACAGAGTAAAACCACAAGGATGAGTATTTCTCACTGCATGTAGCAACTGTATAGAGGTATGTCTCTACCAATATACTAATATTTTGTTTGATTGAAAAAATACATCATTGACAACTCATACACAGTTGAACTATGCAGTTATATGACTACAAATAAGACCACATTCTTCTAAAGAGTCCTCAAGGCAAGAAGATTAAAGGGTTTTTTAAGTATTTGATTTGCAAATAAATAATAGTATTTCCATCCAGCGGTCATTCTGGGTGTTATTTGTAGTATAGCTTCTTCACTGCTTTTTGATCATTAACCAGTTAGACTGTAAATGTTTTTTATAAGTTAAGAAAGAGTTTCGTTTTCTAGTACAGAGAACCTTTAGAACCAAACCCTTCAGCCAGAAGGCTGCTAAGAACAATTTGAGAATTGCTTCTTTTATGTTTTGAACATATATGAGTTTTCCTTTTATTTTTATACTTTCCCTCAAATTTAGTGGATTTCCTGGGCTCTGCAGATCCGTTGTCCTGTGAAGCTGATAGAAATGCTGGTATATTTTTGTCTGCTTTCAGTGAGTAATAGCCCTCATTCAGTGTTAAACTTTACAAATGGCAGTCACAGTGCACATGCAGCAGACCAGGGCAATCAGATGTGTGTGTGTCAGCAGACTGTTCACTTCACCTTGCAAAAAAGGGCTGTTTGAGTCTACTAGAATTTGGTTTTTTATTTAACTCCTAGTCTGGATTTATTGGGGGAAATAAAAAGCTTGTTCAGATGTTATAATTAGCTTCTTAATAACTGCAGGCTCCTTACCAGCAGGACAGCAGGAACAGAACTGGAAAATGCTGTCCTGAGGAATGTGTCTTTGCTGCCTTCTCTGTGTAGTTCGAGGATAAACCTGTCTGGTTTTTTTGTTGTTTTTTTTTTTTTTAAAAGACTTTCCTGTTGCTATCCATGTGATTCTCAGAAATGGTGAAACACCTGAGTGACCTTTAACTTGTTCACATCAGGTACCAATATCTGGGAAATATAGAAATCTGGAGTTCAGGAGCTTGACATCTGAGTCAGTGTCCAGCATGGACTCCTTTTTCCAGCTAAGCTGACCCTTTCAACTTTGCTCCAATTGTACTTTGTGGTTATTTTATGGAAGTTTGAGCTCACTGAATCCAATGTGCAGCCTCTGAGCCCAAGCTTCTGGACTCGTGCTTTCCACTTGCTGAAATGGTTTACTTGTCCCAGATTTGAGCTATTGAGAAACCCAAAATGTGGACCTTGTGGATGATAAAGGAGTTAATGTTTGATAGAAAGCTTCCGTCCTGAGCAATCACAGAAATAGAGATGTAACTGGAGACAGTTTGGTAACTGGGAGATGCTGGAACACCACTGCTGCTTGTTTAGCTTAAAAATGTCTTTCAGCTAATTAGTTCAGTGAACCATGGAATGGCTTGGGTTGGAGGGGCCCTTGAAGATCATCTAATTTCAACCCCCCTGCCATGGGCAGAAACACTTTTCACTAGACCAGATTGCTCTCAGCCCCATCAAACCTTGCCTTGAACACTTCCAGGTGTGGGGTGCAGCTTCTCTGGGCAGTCTCTGTCAGCTTCTTGCCATTCTCACAGAAAATAATTTCTTCCTAATGTTTAATCTAAACAAAACCCTCTTTTAGCTTAAAGCCATTACCCCTTGTCCTGTAAAAAGTCCCTCTCCAGCCTTCTTGTAGGACCATTTATGTATTGGAAGGTACAGTAAGGTGTTCTCACAGCATTCTTTTCTGCAGGCTGAACAGGCCCAACTCTCAGCCTGTGAAGCTTTTCAAAATGTTGCTTGTGAGATTATTATCATTACAGTGCTAACACAAATAGCCCACATTCCAAGTTCTGAGCAGCAGAGAAGAAATCTCGACATGGGGCCAAGTCTGGACCTGATAGAAACTGTGAAGATAAACCCTTGACATTAGAATCAGGGATTTTTATTGCCTAGTTTTCAACATGATTTTTATCTCTCTGCCCCTTTCTGCATAGCTTGCTTAGCATAACTGCCTGTCTGCTCAATTTCCCTCCAGGCACTTGATGAAAAACCTGACAGCTGAACATCACAGGTGTCCCTCATAAGCTGGTGGTGTTACAATACAGAGCCTCATAAAGCATGGACAGGGTGCATTCCAGCTGTGCTTCAGGGATGGGGGAAGCTTGCTGTGCAGCTGTGCAGAGGAATTAGTGACTGCTTTCAAGCACAGTAGCATCAATCATGAAGAATCAATTTTTGGTCCTCCCTTCAGAGTTGCAAAGTGCCAGGGGCCAGCTGCCCTCAGAGAGAGTTGATAAACACATCTGAGGAAATGTCAGACTGGTTCAGGCAAACCTAATACTCCTAAACCACTACTGACAGAAGCCTGTGTCTCATCCAGCCCTCAGTGATGCTGCTGTAACAGCTGAAAACCTCTGATCCAGCATGTCTTTTATCCATTCTTCCGTCCTGCCCTGGGCTTTCAACACATCCTTGCTCTCTTGGCTTCATGCTGCTCTGACCCTTCATTTGCATTCATCTCTTACTGTTTTAATCTGCTTTTTAAAAGCTAGTTTTTAATTTATACCTTTTTGTTGCTTTATCCCACCACAAAAGCCATTAGAGATGCTTTTTCAACACATCCTCACACACAAGTACAATTTTTTTTAAATATCCCCCCAAAAGTAGATAGATTTTCCCGTGATGATTTTTCAGTTTCCTTTTTTCCTCAAGACATTTATATTCCACTATTCCAGCATTTTCAATGCCATTTAATATTCGGCTTGGCTTTCGTGCTTCCTCAGGGTTTCAATTTCCTTTTGGCTAAGAAAGAGAAACTAGGTGAAGATGTAATGCAGCTGGACAATTATCCACTAAAAATAGTTTGCTAAAGGTCTGGGCAATACAGAGACCACTATAAATACCAGATTTGCAGATGATGTGGATTCTGGCTGAGTAGTGTGCTTAATCCCCAGTGCTCTGCTGAATGATTTGCTACAGCTGCGTTTTAATAAACATTCCTAAACCAGATATAGTCTCCTGCTATCCATAATCCCCAAACTTTCAGTTGCCTGCCACAGCCTACAGAATTTAAATTAGAAATAAAATCCTAAAATAAGGTTATTGTCTCTATTCTTTTTTCTCATAAAAATGATGTAATATTTTCTTAAGTCAAAGTGATATCAGCATCAATTATGAAATGGTAGTTGCATTAGAATGTAGTAAAATTAAAGTCCAGTGGAACTTAGTAACTAGGATTAGATATCTATTTTGTTTGGCCATGCCTCTTGGTTTATTTCATCCAAATGAAGGCCATGACAATTCACTTACACTTCATGCCCTGTGGCAGCATGCTCAGTCAGCATTTTACTCATATGTACCTCAGAACTCCCACCGACATCATCCTGAGAAAAGGCTGGCTAGATGCTAAGTAAGGACTTCAGCATTTAGCTCTCAGTTGTGACAAGTCCATTACTGCATATGTTATGTAAGTATTGTGTGGGTAGAACTGCACTGACACCAAATGTCAGTGGAGTGCAAGACTAAGAGCAGGAACAAGACTAAGAGCAGGAATTACACTGTAATTCTACTGTAGTTCTACACAAGTTTGATCTTTAAGCTACTGCTTTTTAGCTTGTGACATCAGAGTGGAAAGTGACAAATTTCTGTTCTACAAAGAGCGCTCGTCTTTGGCTATCATATGCCCTGAATTTCTGAGATGTGGTTTTGTCAAAGCTGCAGATGATTTCTAAAATTATTTGGATTCCTAAAGATCTCAAATAAAAATAATTTAATTAGTGAAACTGTTGGTTGGTTGTTTTTCTTTCTTTTAAGCAAGGTTATTTTATGTGTCTTAATTAATTCATTGCCTCTTCATGCACAATCATTCCTGCTTCACTTAATATTGTGTCTCAACTTCCTCTAATGTCTAGGTGTGCACAAAAAAACCCACCTCAATATCCCTTAGAACATTTATTTGCCTCCATTTTCTGATCCTACAATGTGACATCATGTTTTCTAGTGCTAGCCAATAGATTTTGTCCTGAAAGAAGCATAAAGTTTCTGATATTTTAGAGTTAGCACCAAAGAATTTTGTGATAGGAAAGAGTGATAGTAAGAAAAGAGAGAAACCAAAACCTTACCATGTGTTTGTCCAAACCAGTTTGTTTTGATTTTTTTTTTGGGAGACTTCCAAACCCCAGTAACAATGCAAGGTGCCATCTAATGCAAAGATCAGACATATTATCTTGATAAGGCTTACCTATTAAAAAATTACTGAAGGATCTAATTACAGTGATTGTTAGCTGCATTCCAGATTATTATCTGTGACAATAAAATTATTATCAGTTAATCTTTAATAGGTCAGTCAACTAACTAGTTAAGGAGAACTATTCAAGACACTGTCCTTGAGGTTATTAGAATTAAATTCCTAACATACATAGCCTGCATTACAAACTTAAATTCTAGAGTAGATAGAATTACTCCACACACATTGGCAAATGCCAGGACTTTGCGGTATTGTAAAGAGTAGAGCAGAGCCCTCTTGCCCTAAAGTTGATGAAAGAGTTCATTGTAATTTTAGCCATTCACAGGAGGCAACTGAAGTTGGGTGGACAAAGAGAAAGTGCTCTAGAGGGATGTCTGATGAATCTATTGCATCCAGACATCAGACACACGTTCACACTAATACATTTCTGAGCTGCATGTCTTCCCTAATGAGGTCTCAGCAGTGGTGTCATCAATAGTGAGCTCTGTAGTGCCTCAGGGGCTGCATCTCTCTATTGCCTTGACATTCAGTCAGTACATAGCACAGTGGAAAAGAGCTACCTGTCACCTTTTTCAACTTAGCCTGTGGTACAAGCATTCACAAGCTGTTTTTACATTAGCACTTCTGTCATTACTATCAACAAATGAGAGAGAAGACATCAGAGAAGATTTCTTTAAAATTCTAGAAGTGGACAGAAGCATAGGCTTATTTTTCTCTTTCCCCCTGACCTCTTGACTGCTTTCTAATATATTTCTGCTGAACTACTGCCTCTTCTGGTGCAGTTCCTCTTTGGCTGGACAATAACCTGGCATAGAAATTTTAGACTCCTGTCATTATTATCCTTCCCCTCTGAGCCCCACAGAACCAACTATAGTTTATGTAAAGTTGTTTTGGTAATGTAGGCAGTACTGCTTTAATGAGGGATCCAGAAGCAAGTTTGGCATGTCTTGCTGTTGACTCAAATGTAGTGAATATTTGCTGTAGTTTGGACCCATGATGAATATTCTTTTCCCTGCTTCACCCTCATCAAGCTGAAAGCAGGAATCTAAGAAGCCAAAAATGTCAGAATACTTACTCTTCGGCATGGGAACTTAGAATCATAAAATATGCTGAGACCCATCAGGACCATCAAGTCTAATTCCTGACCCTGCACAGAATACCCCAAGAGTAACGCCATGTCCCTGAGAGCATTATCCAAATACTTCTTGAACTCTGTCAGGCTGTGACCACTTCTCTAGGCATCCTGTTCCAATGCGCAACCATGCTCTCAGTGAAGCTCTTTTTCCTGATATCCACCATAAACTTCCACCAGCTCACTTTCATGCTGTTTCCTTGAGTCCTTCACTGGTCAGTGTCTGCCCCTCGTTTGCCCCTCATGAGGAAGTTCTAGACTGCAATGGGGTCTCCTCTCAGTCTCCTCTTCTCCAGGCTGAACAGACTGAATGACCTCAACTGCTCTTCTCATGGCTTCCCCTCAAGGTCATTCACTGTCCTCATGGCCCTCCTTAGGATGTTCTCTAATTACTAAATATCTTTCTAATATTGTGGTGTCCAAAACTGCAGGACTCAAGGGAAGTACTTGCCATGACACTTTTGTCTTAACTGATTGTTAATTACAGGCTTACTTCCTTTGTGTTGTTTGCTTTTGGATGAAATCTTGTCCTTTTTTGGAGTGTCCCCTGTAGAGAAGCCCTTAGGTGACTCTTGCTAATAACCTAATTTCTGTGACTCCACAATGGCCCCAAGCAGAACCTGTAGATCAGTTTCTACTTGAAGTTAGAACCAATAAGGTAGGTTACAATTTAGAACCCTCCCGAGGGAGAGATGACTCTTGCACAGTCTAGTAGCTGTCCCTGACCTTGCTTATTGAAAGAAAATGAACCGTAAGAAAGCTGATAGAAAAGGAAGCATTTTAGTCACAGAATATTTATTATTAAAGATATAGTTTTACTTTATGGTAAGAATAGAACCTACAATTTGATCTCTTTTTTTTAAAGAGGAGAAAAGAAACAGTCTTAAATGGCTTTATTATTAAAAAAACTATTACTGTTTAATATTAAAAAAGCTTAGAAAAGTCTAACAAAAATACATAAAAATATAGCTAACTATTTCCAGATGTAATACTGGGCTTAGGTACATGTGAGCCAATCCAATGTGATCCAATTAACTATGGCAGTCTGTCAGCTGAAGTTACTATAGGGGACTGAATATATGCCTCAGTTGCTCAGATAATTGCTCAGTTCATGTATGTCAGCTGATAAAGATCCCTAACCTAGGAATATAATAAGTAACTTACTGATACTCTTTGTAAACAAATGTACATTGCTTTTTAAACAAATATACATGTGCAAAATAATTCATGTTGTATATAAAAAAAAATCCCTTCATTCTTCCCAAGTTATCAAATTTATGGTATTTTCATATATATAAATTTTGGACTTTTAGTTAATGACCTGAAAGTATCAACTCAGTCACTGTGGATTTGTATAAATAAATTATTGTGCAATCTGTGAACTGTTGAATATTTTGATAAAATTGCAGCTACTTCAAATTCTAAACTGTAAAGACCAGCTGGGTGAACTTACATCGGCATGTGCCTCTGCCATCTGGGGCTAAGTGTTACCAGACATTCATCACAGGGTTGGTGCAACCAGATTGAATTTGTTTGCTGTACCTCAAGGACATGAGACAGGTATTTGTGTCCTTCCTTTCTACTGACATGCTTTCTGAGGTGCCCTCTAAAAGAGGCATTTTTTTCCACTTGCCAGAGTCATAGGATTTTCAGGCCAAAGGGAACCAGGGAAGAGAAACTCAAGCCTAGGTGTCACAGTGATGTAGCACAATACCAATCACAATTTCCTAGGAACAATTTGGTTTACCAATGGGATAAAACTGCTAATTGCATTGACAGTCACTGACAATCAGGGTCACTGGAAGGCAGTCGTGGCAATTCTCTCTGCCCTGACAGCACCAGTCACCTGCATAGGTAGAGAACTGGGTTAGTGGCTGCTCTCTGCAGAGATGTCTTACTGCTTCCAGATGAACCCTGTGCCTCGAGCTTCACTGGTTTGTCCAGTGATGAGGTCTGGCACAATTCCTCTGCACTCTCGCTGCTCTCACTGCTGGCAGGAAGACAACCCTTCTCATTACAGGTGTGCTGAGAACAAGAAGGATTTCAGTATTTCAAATTAGAATTGAGAATAATGCTGACTGTTCTTGAAGCAGGGATTTTCCACAGCTGGCAGGCTTATTTTATGGTGATATAATGAAAGCCATATTCCCTCAGTTTGTTTGTGGAGGAGGTTGTCTGAGACTGACACAACTTCAATAAACTGAACATCCATTTTCTCTACTTACCTTCTTCCACCCAAAAAGGAAAATTATTCCAAAAAGCCAAGTTATTCACTTGGAAAGAACTCAGCTTGGTTTTACACACTTTATTTTGGTAAATACAAGCTGGCTGTTTCTTACCATGGTTATGCCTCCAGATGCTTATACACAGATTGTTTCACATTTTGTTGTGGTATCATTCCAGGTAGTAAACTTGGACTGACTAGCCTACAATTTTCCATCATTCCGTTTTCCTTTTCTGTGGGAGAGCACTATAGTCATTGTGGTAAGTCCTCTGTGTGTCCCCAAAATAGTTCAGATTGTTTCAATTATTTCTTAATCTTTCAAGGTGGATTTCAGCAGGCTCCATTATGATGCACACATGTCACAACTAAATATCTGCTATCTGTTCTCTCCTAATTCTAGCTGGTGTTCCACACCTCTGAAATGCGTTAAGATTCTGATCACAGATACTCTTTTTATGAAGGCTCAGGCATTGAACACTTCGTCCTTTTACACTCCTTCACAAATTTTTCACTGTTCCTTTCCTGCTTAAGACCACTGAAATATTCTCGGTCTTTTATCCTGAGTGTATTTATAAAAGCTTTTCTCATTTCTTTTATGTCCTTTGCTGGTTACATCTCATTTTATGCCTATTTTTCAGATGTTATCTGCAAATCACTTTATATTCAGTGAGTATTTGTGTTTCCATTTTTAAACAGTTAATTTTTTGATTTTCAGGTCATTAGTAAGCTATTGATGTTCTTGATATAGAGCATTTACCATATATCTTATCTCTCCTCTGTAGAGGAAGATAAGGAATAACCTGTGATTCTTTCAATATAGAACACTTCTATATTCTGTTCCAAAAATAGAAAAAGACTACTTCAACGTGGTTTAAACATTTTTTCCAATTTTATTCTATAAAACAGAAATTGTAGCAAATCTATTCAGTTTCAGAAGAAAATGTGGATTTTGACAGACTGCATACAAGACTAAAATAAGATTTCATCAAAGTTTTTGCATCCACCTCCTATTTTAATACCAGTGCTTCAAAAATGTACAACATCCTCAGGAAAAGGGGAAAGATGAAATAAAAACAGTCTGAATATATCTAACATGACCAGAAAATCAGATAATGTTCTATTACAACAATGCTATTGAAGATTTCCTGACAATAGATATCTGGCAAAGAAAGCCCTTCTTGCCTTCTGCAGGATAAAATTGCATGTGGGAGATCCATATCAAGGAACAACCATTATGCCCTAAGGCATTTCCGTGGGGAATGCAGATCATTAGGACTGTGGTACCAGATGGCATAACTAAAACCTCTTCTGTATGCCCTAGTTATCCCTGATAATCTGCCAGGCCAGGTTTATATGTGAACTGTGTACCAGTTTTCTGGACAACTCAGGTTTTTTGTTTCTAGCTAAAGTGGTGAATTTTCTTATGTAGGGAAGTCCAACTAAGAACAAATCAGACAATGAGAACTGTCAAAATAGTGGAAGATGCTTTTTTGGGAAAAGTAGAGCTTAGGCCCAGCAGATGTATGTCTGATTTTTACATATTAATTATCTGTGAAATTCTTTCCTAATATTCTTTATTTCTTAATTTGGATAGATTGTAACTCTAATGGTGTTGTAATCTGTGTAAGATTGCTATTCTGGAGGTTTGTTCTACTTCTGAACTTAACCACAGTGATGAAGCAGTCACAGGTTCTGACCCACAATGGACCCTGTGTCTTAATTTGGCATGGCACCGTGTTTGTTCATTTTCTTTCCCTTGGGTATGTGGAGCCCCCCAGTCCAGCTGTCCTTGGCCCTGAGAGCTGCACTGACTCCACAGCTAGGTTAAGGTCATCCTCCCACAGAACATCTCCACCCTCACCTTCACAGATACTCTGATTAATAATCACACCTTTCAAAGACTGGAAGTTTAATTAGCTTTTGCACATCTTTGTAAAAGCTCTATTAAATTCAGACCATTTTTCCAGTAGACACAGTAGATACAGATGAGGTGGACAGCTCTAAAGATGTCCCACAGCCAAAACCGACAAAATCACCTCTAAGTTTTGCTGTCTCATTTAAGAGAACTTTTAACTATAATAATAGTCTTCTACAAATTAGAGCCCTCCTACTTCTTTGGCTAATTCCAGAAGTTTGTCTAAGACTGATTTCCCTGAGGATTTTCTTCTCGACACTCTGCCACTTCCAATTCTCCGGATGGTTACAGCAGATAAGTGTCATTAGCAAATCAGTAGAGTTTGGCAGGCTGTCTTCATTTTCCTGCTAGGGCAGCATTATGCTGTCACCAATAGTCCATCAGTTTTCTCAGATTTCACAGGAGACACTGAGGTACAGCTCTCATCTCTTCTAAATGAATTATGTGATCCAGCTGGACCCAGTCTTCTGGATCCTGTGGCTCACTTTGTGACCGGGGGGAGGTGAACGCCACCAACTCTGCTGATGCTACCTCAGCCCTGGCAGTGACAGAGGAAAATGAAATATATATGGGCACTTTTGCTGTGCAGCTTGGCAAGGCAAGATGGTGTTAAAGGCCCAGGGAAGTGCACTCTGGAAAGCTCTGGCAATGGAGAGCACTACACTCTAAGCAGGCTCCAATGGCTTAGTTCTCCTTTCAGGCTGTACACAGTACATGAGCCAAATGCTCAGCTCTTCTGATGTAATCAAAAGTATAGAGTAACAAACCTAAGTAAGCTTATAGCCATATGGAGAGTTGATAAAGTCAGACCAAGTATATTGGTTTATACAGATAGCTCAGACTGTCAGAATACCTTATGACTGACAGAAAGCAGAGGATATTTTTCCCACAGAGAATCAGTTGTTTGATAAAAAATAAATACTTCCAAAACACACAACATTCCCCACATGGAATATATTATGCATCTTGCATTAGTTAAAATGAACCTAACTGAACAACTGAAAATACTTGTATGACTGAGATGTGAGCAGTAAGTGTTAATGTTACTGATGTTCAGTTCTGCTAATTCTCAGATTAGTTATATGCTGTGACTTGTCTCTAAAAATATAGAAGAGGTGTTCTCAATCAGCTTGATGAGATGATAGTACATTGCTTCCTGTAATTCTAATAGGCATTCCAGGACAGGATGTGTTTGAGATGTGCTTTGCTAAGATGCTTGATGAGCCGGAGGAACCTGTGATTCCTGCCTCTTCTCTCATGGTGGTCCTGCCGCCCATCAAGGTGGCTGCCCTTCATCCAGTGACAGCAGCAGTGACAGCTCCTCTGATAATGATGGCTCATCGGACAGCTCCGAGTGCAGCAGCTCCTGCAGCTCCAAGAGCAGATACTGCATCTGGTGTGGTGAGTTGGGGAGGTTCAGTGGGTCCTTCTGGAGCTTGGTGACCTCAGGGATGTGGCTCAAAGCCATGGACTCTCCAGCTGTGTACAAGTGATGTCAGCTTCCAAGAGCACCAAATTTGTTTTCAATAACACAAAGAAATTGGTGCTTTTCAGGCTGGTCCTTCCTGCTGGTTCCCAATGGCAGAAATCTGCTGCCTGCACTTTGGTGAGGTCTTAACAGTTGGACTTGGGGACACGTCTTGGGTGTGATGATCGTGGTGTTGGGTTGATGTTAGACTCATGGTCTTGAAGGTCTCTTTCAACCCCGATGATTCTGTGATTCTGTGACTCATGTTATGATAGATACAGTCACTTCTGAGGGCATTTGGTTTTTATTCAGGCACTCAGCTTTGCAGATGCATGTGAGGCAGACTGACTGGTGACACAGCCCATGATGTGGTGTGTCTTAACTCTGAACTTCAAACCAGCTGCGCCAGCTCACTGTTCAAAGCAGCTGAAAATATCAAACTGCCTAAGAGTTTAGTCCAGATGGGGCTCAGGTGAGTTTCTTAGAACCATTGGCATCTCAATTGAAAAAAAATCTTGCAGATAATCAGAAGAAGATAGAAAGATAAAATATAAAAATAAATACAAGAAGAAATTTGAAGCCTTTTGCATATCTCTTACTGTAGTGTATTTACTTTTCTGAGCTATCTCAGATTGACTGGTCCTTTACTTATTATACTGCACCCCAACACAACTATTTGTTAAAATATTTAGCTATAAAAAATATATTTAGATATGATAGTTATTACACTGTTAAGTACATTAGAAAAGTACCAAGGCTACATGCAGGAAGATTCTGTCTGATTGCCAGGGTTACACATTGTGGAAGCAAAGCTAAATTGGGGATAAACATGAGAGATTACATAAACTTAGAAGATACTACATTACTGAAAACATTCATTATGCCTGAGTTTTGTTCTAGGTCACTATCTAGAGCTTATGCTGAAGCTGGTCAGTCATCTGGTTCTGTGAGTATTGCTCAGTCTAGATTTAAATAATACAAGGTTCCACTGCTCTTGATACATTTCTGATTTTGTATATCATTGACTTTGCTCTTAGTGATGCTTGATTATTTTCTAGGAGAGATTAGCTATGGCTGTGAATACAGTTAGGTGCAATGCTGTCAAGTTTTTTGTGTGCCTCTGCCAAAAACTGCATTGTGCTGATACTAAAATGCTCTTCCCTGGCTCCAAACAGTCTCCACTCTCTGAGTGGGCACTTTCAACTAATTGTGATGGTACTCTGATATCCTTGGACTATAACTGGAGATTAGCAAAGTGAAGGCAAAGGGTTTCAGCATGGTTAAATACAATGTGCAGAATATGCCACATAATAATATTTCCAATAAAAATGTTGGAGTATGGGTCTCCACTAGCTATTGAAAATCAGCTGCAAAAAACATGAACGGTGTACATTCTGTCTCTTCCTGACTGCAGCCATCAGTTCTCAATAGATCTGTATTACTATCATGGATAGAGCTCCTCAGAATAAGGTCCCCCAAGCTGTTCAAGTGGTACTTAATGAAACCATATCAGTTCTGTTAAGCCTACAGATACTTAATTGCATGACTGAGACATACTCAGTATTGTATGTACTACTTCCTCGTTCATAAATTTCAAAGTCTACTTGTACTTGAAAAGGTCCATATAATGAGTTTTAAATCTGATGCCCATTTCTGCTACTCATCTTGTTTCATTATTGTCATGTGCAAAAGGAAAGGAACAAGAAAAAGAGACTGACCTCAAAAATATCCTTCATGATTTGTATATAAACCCTGTACCTCCTTAGTTATTACTAAGTTTCACAGGGAAAGAAATAAGAGAACTTCAAATGGATTTTGTTACTTGAAAGAACCAAACCTCTTAGGATTATCTGGCTTGGTTAGCTTTCTCTCACTTTAGAATCTCTAGAGCTGATTTTTTTTTTCAGTTTGTAGTTGTTAGATGATTAGCCTTGATCGCTTTAGAGATCAGTGTGAGACTTTTCCCCACAAAGCCTGTCTCCAAGTTTTTTGTTCTTTTTTATTTATAATAAAAGCTGATATAAACTGCAGTTGAAAGGAAAGAAGAAAAATTATCAGAGTATAAAAAATAAAAATTGATTCTTTAGATTTTCTTTGCAACACAATTTTGTAACAATTTTGACAGAGCATTTAAAGACATAGGAAATATAAAAGTGGAAAATATTGAAAATATTTTGTCAAGTTACTTTTGACACAAATGCAAAAACAAGGAAGAAATCTTGTTTCTAGGTTAGAAATTAATTTTTTACTCTCCTATGCATTTCCTGTTTTTTTAATTATGTTGAGCAAGTGAAAGGACTTGCTTTTGGTTTGCTTTAAAACACTTTGGTATCTTTTGTTGCCTGTTTTCAATATACCACAGAATGAGTCGGGTTGAAAGGTGTGGTCCAATCTCCCTGCTCAAGCAGGGTCATCCCAGAGCTCCTAGCACAGGATTGCATCCTGACTGTTCTGGAATATCTCCAGCAAGGGAGACTCCACAGCCTCTGTGCAGCTTGTTCCAGTGCTCGGTCACTGCACAGCACCGTTTTTTCTCAGGTTCAGATGAAACATCTTGTCCATCAGTTTCTGCTGCTGCCTTTTGTCCTGTTAATTGGCACCACAAGAGCTTGACTCATCTTAAACAAAAACTTATCATTGTTTTCACTATTAAATTAACGGCCCAACACTCCACCCCATTAAGGAAATGCTAAAAAATCTCCCCCAGTAGGGACAGTTAGTACCTGACATCTTGATATTTTCACAGTAGTAATAACATCTAATAACTTTGTTTTATTTGTTGTGGGAAAATGTTACTCCCCAGTATTTTATCTTTCACATTTTAATATTTGAAAATGGAGTCTGACCCAGCCCACCAGAGCCTGGGCTAGCTGGAAGAACACCAGCGCTGTGCCAGGTGTGGGAACACTGCAGTGTGGGGTTTGTGCCCACAGCTGAACCTTTAGAGCCACTTGCTCTGCAGTGGGAGGGCTCTCACTGCAGTCAGGGGGTGGGTAAAGAGAGGGAGAAGGCTCTTCAGTTCTGAGGTTCCAGCAGGAGGTTTATTAAAGCTAAAGGGATCAGGAACCAAAGAGCCCCAAGCAATACTGTGCCTGGGATTTTATACAGCACCAGAGCAAGGGGTGGGTACCAAACACAAGGCAGGGAGGGATCAGCAGGGGCAGAGTGAAGGGGTTACAGCATTTCTTTGGGGTCAGCTGGGGCAAGTGGGAGCAGAGGACAGGGCACAGGGTTCAATGGGGCTTTGAGGTTTAGGAAACACCCAGGAACACCCAGGGGAAGGTGCACTCAAAGGATTGGTTCAGGGATGGAGGAACATGGAAGGTGCCAGAACAAGGGGCAGGGTAACAGTGATTGATAGGGAAGGAGCTGGAACAAGGGGTGGGGAAATGCCATACAAGGTAACTTGGGGGAGGATACAACTTCAGGAATAAACCAACTCAGGGAGAACGTTGAGGAACATAAGAACAAACCATTAACATTAAAACTTTAACAATAAGCCAGTTAAGTGAAACAAATACGGGCCGCAACAGGAATCAATTTTTTTTTCCCTCTTTTGCAAATCAGTGTAAAAAGCCTGATCTATCCACATTAGAATTACAACTGTTTGCTTGGCTTTTCTTACTCTCTTCTGCTTGAATTAGGTGAAACATGCTTGCTGGGTCTGGATTCTTGTTAGATGTTACTAGATAAACAAGGTCAGGTGTGTTTAGCTTTTGATTATGATCCAGTTAAAGAAAATGTAGAATACTGCTGAAACTTTACAAATGTTGCAGCTTTTTTCTCTTATCTGCATAGTACCAATTCTCCAGAATGCTGGAGAATATACTCCACAAGACACTGGAATATCGAGGTCAATAATGACAGTCTCCAGATAAGCACAAGGACTACCTCTCCTTCCCTAAGAGCAGAGCATTAGTTTGATGCATGGGCCCATTTCTAATTTCTGTAATTCTGTCCTGCTTGTCTGCACTCCCCACTATTTCAATGGATCACAGTGTTGTTTTCCCTGCCACGTAATGCTTTGTGGAGTGGCAGTGTGAGCTC
The DNA here is from genome assembly GCA_018697195.1 of Certhia americana. NCBI lineage: Eukaryota > Metazoa > Chordata > Aves > Passeriformes > Certhiidae > Certhia > Certhia americana. The sequence goes on along the minus strand of CM031861.1, from coordinate 45,750,161 downwards.
TTAAATGGGCTGTTGCTTTTCATCTCTGTAGGAGCATCATACTAGTTAGATGAAGTTACTTGCGAATTTATGGAGTGCACTGGAATCCTTTGGGAATGTAAAGCTCTGAAGCATTATAAAATAATTTTGTAACTTACTGGAGTCTGATACTACATCTCTGATGTAATTATGATTATTTATAAAAAACAAATCTACAGATTCTCTGAATTACTCTTTGCTTGCAGTTCAAGCTTATTAAAATAGTACTTTTTCACAAAATTTTATTTCTAGAATTTTTAGGCTTTTCCTAGGGTGATATCAGTTTGTACCTCTGCACTTTCTAACATTGTTGTTGTTCCTCCTCTTGAATTCCCCTACTTCTCTAGCCTCTGCTGAAACTGCATGCAGGAGACCTTCAAACATATTAATGACCGGTATATTACTGAACAATATTTTTTTCCTTAGGTTTATCCCAGAAGATGAATGACTTTCCTATTTTTTCATTTTTCTTGAGGCTGATTATAGTCTGTATTGTATCCTGGTGGGATGGAGCAATGGGAGAAATACGCTGAAAAGTGTAAAATACTAATATTTTCTCTACTAAATTTTTAGATATGCCTCAGCTGATGCAGACAAACAATATTTTTCCCTTCCAATCACTTCCATCTCCTATCTCCTTCCTTACTAGCACTAGGCTTCTTCATTGGCAGCATGTAAGCTGAGTTTCTCAGTGTCTGTGAGCAGCTTCAGGCACTCAGACAGTGAAAGCGCTGTATAACCTCCCAAAGAGCCTGTACATATCCTGGCCAATCCAGCTGTGGTAGAGCTGTTATTTTCAATATTGTCTGCAAATGTTGGGAAGTACTTACTGACTGAGAGAGAGAGAGTTAAATTGTTCCAAAGCTCTACAAGCTTCAAAAACCACTTGTTCAAAACCACTGTTCAAAACCACTTTTGACCTGCTACTGCTTTGAGTGTGGAAGTCTTACCAATATGAGTGAAGGTTGAAGTATACCAGCCTGTGAAACAGCACTAAACCTTATAAGGGAACTTGTGTATTTCTGAAGTAGACAAAAGTATCCTACAACATTTTCTGAAGATGTTTCCATAACCCAATGTCTCATCTGTATTAATGTGCATCAGGAGCTGAAGCCATTTTCCTGTGCACTTTGTGCAGTGTGTTAAGGAAGCTTAGCCAGTACAAGCAGCTAGGCTGGAGTGAACTACTGGTCATCAAAAAGATTTAAGTTACTTTAAATAGACTTGTGGAAATCTGAAATACTTTAATTGCCTAGCTTGAAGCAAAGCTTTTGCAGTGTCTGGATTTATTTATATTCTCCTCACATCCTCTGGAGCAAAAGATAATGATAACATTTCCTTCTACCCCACTAACTTTACATAATCATTGAAAAAAGGTTTTTACACATGTGCCCGGACTTAAAGCATGGTGACAGGACTGCCTGTGCAGAACAGAGGATCTGTTCACTGGAGTAAATAGGAAGTGAAGAGTCAGGATTAGAGACATAGTTTATGAATAAGCAATATGTGGAAAACAATTACTGTTGTGAAAGAGTAGGTGGTTCATTAAATTTTCAAGTTAAAGAATTTGAATCTATCCATTAGCTATACAGCATGGTAGGTTTGTCCTGTTCTTGGACAAGGGTAATGGCAAGGTGGAAATCTCCTTGCTGTGAGGAAGGCACCTATGTATTTGATAGGCACTATCTAATAACTGCCTCTCTAGTATCCACCCCAACCTTGTTTTGGTTATTTCAGTGACCTTGCTGAGATCCCACCTCAGTTGCTTTTGTCGTTAACATCATTTGAACTGGAACTGCCTGAAGTTTTCCTGATACAGGAAAGTGTTGGATGGAGCTCTGATTGCCCCAAATTCAGGGTCCCAATGCCTCAACTCTTGGTACAGCACACACTGCCCTGCATTTCTTGCTCCTAAATGTGGACTGTTGAATTTAGCAGCAAGCAGACATGGATGAGGAGCTCTTTATCTGGGCATTAATAGTTGTTATAGGCCCCACTCTACCCAATTTGGGGTCTCACTCATCCCACCAACAGCCCATGTCAGCCCCCTGGGGCCATCAGCCCCTGTCCCAGTGATGCCACAACCTTGCTCTGCTCAGCCATGGGTCCTGCTGAGCCAGGGCTCTGCCTGGTGTCCCTGGTGTCCTGATTCTGTCTGGTGCAGTGGGATCAGCCCAGGCTCTGCCCTGCTGCCCCAGGACACCGCACAGCACAGGGAGATAGATGTCAGCTATGGCTGTGCACCACCATCTCCCATCAGTCCCACTTCCAGCTCACACTGGGTTTTGTTAAAAAAATGTGAAATGCAACTGGGTATTTCCTTTTACCAGAAAGGTCAGCATAAAGCACATTTGGGAATACTCTTTCACTCATTACATGCAGAGAGATATCCCTGTAGGATGAAAAAAACTGTCCTGTGGGGCTGGTCCCAGTCTTAATTTGCATATTTTTATTGAAATATGTCAATGTCTTATTTCAAAACCTCCAACCCAGACCATTTCTCCATGTATTTTTTACTTCAGTGATCTTTATTTTAGGTTTTTCCTCAGTATATGACATCAACAAAAGTTTGAACTTTTAATCCCTAAGGGTTATTCTGGAGTGAGACATGTTAGGCTTCTGCTGACAGTCAGAGAACAGCTGGAGTTATTGATTGTCTTGGTCTTTTTAGCAACTTTTTTTGTGACATTTTATCCCATTTTATGAGTAATTGAGACCTAGCCATTTCCTAGAATTCTTCTCAATGTCCCAGAATTGTTAGGTTAAGAGAATATAAAAAATACAGCAACTAACTGCTTTTCATACAGCTATAAAACCAAAGGATTGAAAGGATAACATAAAACCAAAGGTTAGAAAGGATCAATAGGACTCACTTTCAGCTGCTGTTTGCATATTAATTGGCCATAAAGAAGTAAAGTTTTATATGCACTTGCAACAAAAGGCGAGTGTGAAAAAAGACTTCTTAGATTTCCTATGTTTCTTAGCCTTTAACCAAGATTTTTAGGATATGAATTGCCTATGTGCAAGATACAGCAAGTGGGCTTTGTGCTTATCATTAATCCTCTCAAAAGCTGGATATTTGGAATGTCCATGATTAAAAAGTCTCAGTGTTGTCTTTCTGTTAGGTTCCGTTTCTCAGAATGGCAGAGGTTCACGGAATTAGTATAAAGAAAGGAGTCAAACATCTGCTGGTCTGATACAAACTGGGACCAAAAAGTCCTTCCCACACAGAGGCAGCCATCCCCATTTCTCACAGTTCTGCTCAAAATTCAGCCAGTTGGGTCGTTCAATGACAAGCTAGAACTAGCAGCAGTCACTCACTTGCCTGGCCCATCTGTTTTGTTCACTATTTAGTGGAGAAAAAAATTAAAATGGCTTTGAAGAATAAAGAGGTAAGTCGTGGCTTAAAAGCCTCACAGCGTGGTGTACGCTGCTTAAAATGGCCCTCTCACTGTTTGTTCATTTGACATAATACTGATAGAAATTCTCAAATGTTACAGAGAACAGTATTAGGTGTTACTTAAAAAGGTAGATTTCTTATGCTACATCTTTATTCAAATTTATTAAAGAGGCCTGAAAATTTCAAATGCTTCTGCATATGTATTAACTTTTAAGAGCCAGATCAGAATTCTGTCTGGCTCTTCTGACCTAGTGCATTGAATGACTAATGGGATGAAAATCAGGAAATCTGGGCTTTCATCCACATTTTGCTGTTTGTTTGTCTGGGTTTTTTTAATCTCTTTGTGCCTTAATTTCTCCATCTCTAAAAATAGGAACATTTCACTTGTCCACATTTGTAAAGTATTTTAATACATCTAATAAGTTTGTTACACCAATGGAAAGTTTTATTTATCATCTCTTGTTCTGTGCTTGATGCTCATGGACATTTGGGAAATGGATTAATCAGATGCAGATGCACTGGTGCATTTGTGAGATTGTTTCTGTGCAAGAACTAATTAAAAAACCTCAAAATATTTCCAAAGATGTTGAAAGAAAAAATAATGTAAAATTTAACAAAGGACTGAAGTTTCAAGAGTGTAATGAGCATATCTTGAGGAATTTAAAAAGTTAAATACACATGATAAAGCTGATCAGCTTTGCACCTCAGTTTCTTTGTCTGCATGATGGGATTAAAGAAATTATTGGCTTCCCTATTAAGCAGTGAGAATTCAATCATAGCTACTCTGTAAGTCAAAGATGTAAAAAAATTGATAATCATCTTTTTGGGGTTTTAAAAGTCACAATAAGATGGCAGTAATGAACTGAGACTTCCTGTTTAAAAAAAAGTGTCGTCAAATGCATGCATATTTACAAAACTGTTATTGGCTTCTCCAGGTGATTTATTCCCCTTGATATCCATGACAGAAATTAGGTAGACGTTACTGGAAATATGATCAGATTATTTTACTGATGCTTCTAAATCCATTGATGTTGGTTTTTGGAATTCATATGGGTAACAGTTGGCAGTACTCAGACAGATTTATGGACCCTGACAACACCCAGATGTATACCAGGAGCAGCAGACAAGCAGCAGAGGCTGCAGTGAATGCATAATGAAAGTCAGAGGATATGCTTCATGAAAGCAATTGAAGATATTTGGATGAAAATCCATTGACCTTCCTGCCATTGGTTCTTTTTGACAAGTGGCAGACATCTGTCCTTCCCCTCCTGCCACCTTGCTGCACGTCTCACAAACACATGTTGAGCTGCAGAAATGGAAGTGTCAGGGAATTTCAGCTCAATCCATTTTGGAGTTAACTCATGGGGCATGTGCATTTTATTACAGCTAGTGTCATGTAGTGATAATGAGCAGCCATGTGGCATTGCAACCTACTCCTTATTTAGAGCATAAAACAGCTTTATTCCTGCAAGGACAGAGCCAAATGTTTTACAAGCAAACAGCCTGCACATTTCAAATGAGTTGTTTCTATAATTCTAGCACTTCATAGTAAGAACTGAATAGCATAATTATAGGTAAGGAAGTGGTGGTGTTGGGAGGAGATGATGGAAGTGTTTTTCAGTAAACAAACAAACTGATATTGGAGCTCCACAATATCCCCCAAAACCATTGAAGGAAATCTTTGAAACTTAACACACAATGAACATATCCTGGACAAAAGCTTGTAACATAAAATGGAGTTCGAGTGTGCCTGGCCCATAATTAGCTTAGGAGATATGGACAGGAATCTTCTGACTGGAGCTCAAGACTGGCAGATGGCTGCAGCCCTCTGCAGAGTAAGTAGCTCTGAATAGATTACTTTGGAAAATGAAATAAAAATCAATAATAATTAGGCAGTGACAGGGGTTTTTTTTGTTTTTTTTTTTTTTTTTTTTTTTTTTCTGCAGGAGCTCTGGTTTAAATTGATACTAGATATGCTGAGCTGTTTTCTTATTTTCACACTCAGGAAAATTTGAGGAAGGCTGTTCTGTGGGTCTGCACAGGTGCCACTAAGAAATATTTTAACATTCACTTGCTCCTGCACAATGTATAGAAGGGATTTTTGTTTATTTGATAATACGTATTTATATGGAGAGCATGAAACTAGAAACTGTTACTTGGACATGACTCAAGGTATGCTATGTAGACAGACAATGTAATATATTGCATAAAATGTCGCACCATTTGCACCGTGACCCATGGTATTCCTCTCTGAAATTATTTTTTCTCTTCACTGTCTCCTGTCTCATTAGTAAGAAGTTAATATGAATATGTTTACAATGTGCAGAAGGGGCTTTTCAGTGGTGTGAAGCAATTATGTATAATCCACATTGCACTGGGCGTTTAGCCAGCCAGGGTTGTAGGCAAGTGCCATATGTCATTTCTCAAGTACATGATAGATCATTGCTTGAGACCCAAGCATATTTCACCATACACATTGCCCATCTATTTCTTGTTTTCATCTGTGTTTTCTGCATGTTTCTCATTCAAGCTCTCTGCCTTCTGTTCTCTTCAGGAATCACTTTGCTTATTATGGATGGATACTATCAGCACAACCAAGAGTGGAAATTATGCCATATCCTCATTTAATGTAAAATTGAAGGTTATATTTCTGAGATTGATCTGCTATCATTCACAGAATTCACAGAATAAGTAGGTTGGAAGAGACCTTCAAGATCATCGAGTCCAACCCATCCCCTAACGCATCAACTAAACCATGGCACCGAGTGCCACCTCCAGTCTTTTTTTAAACACATCCAAGGATGGTGACTCCACCACCTCCCCAGGCAGACAGTTCTAGTACTTTATCACTCTTTCTGTGAAAGACTTTTTCCTAATATCCAACCTATATTCTCTTGGCACAGCTCGAGACTGTGTCCTCTGATTTTGTCAGTTGTTGCCTGGAGAAAGAGACCAACCCCCACCTGATCACAGCCACCTTTCAGGAAGTTGTAGAGAGTGATAAGGTCACCTCTGAGTCTCCTTTTCTGCAGGCTAAACACCCCCAGCTCCCTCAGTCATTTCTCACAGGGTTTGTGTTCCCAGCCCCTCTCCAGCCTCACTGCCTCCTCTGGACATGCTCCAGCGTCTCAGTGTCCTTCCCAAACTGAGGGGCCAGAACTGGACACAGCACTCAAGGTGTGGCCTCAGCAGTGCCCAGTACAGGGGCAGAATGACCTCCCTGCTCCTGCTGGCCACACCATTCCTGATCCAGGCCAGGATGCCCTTGCCCTTCTTGCCCACCAGGGCACAGAGCTGGCTCATGTTCAGCTGCTGTCACCAGCACCCCCAGGTCCCTTACCACCTGGGCACTGTCCAGCCACACTGACCCCAGTCCATAACGTGGCCAAAATGTGGGACTTGGCACTTGGACTTATTAAACCTCATCCTACTGGACTCTGCCCATCCATCCAACCATTCCAGGTCTCCCTGCAGAGCCCTCCATCCTTTCAACAGGTCAACACACACTCCCAGCTTAGTGTCGAATGCAAATTTACTAATGAAAGCCTCAATACCCTCATCCATGTCATCAATACAATCACTGAACAGAACAGGCTCCAGCACAAACCCCTGGGGGACACCACTGGCCCCCAGCTGGATGCAGCACTGCTCACCACCTCTCTCTGGGCCCAGCCATCCAGCCAGTTCTAACCCAGCACAGAGTGCTCCTGTCCAAGCCATGGGCTGCCAGCTTTTCCAGGAGTGTGCTGTGGGAGACAGTGCCAAAGGCCTTGCTGAAATAGACAACATCCACAGCCTTTCCTGCATCCACCAGGTGGGTCACCTGGTCATAAAAGGAGACCAGGTTGGTCAAACATGACCTACCCCTCCTAAAGCCATGCTGGCTGGCTCTGATACCCTGGCCATCCTGGAAGTGCTGTGTGATGACACTCAGTATAAACTGCTCTATAACCCTACTGGGTACTGAGGCCAGGCTAAATGACCTATAATTACTAGGATCATCCTTCCAACCCTTTTTATAAACGGTTGTCACATTGGCCAGCTTCCAGTCATCTGGAGCCTGATATGATACCCAGAAGAATTCTGCAAACCCAAGTAAGAATGCAGCTCCTTTGTTAGCAGACTAGAAAGAAAATCCTTCAAAGCAGTTGCTGAAAAGGATATTTTTTTTCCCCTCTGGTCTACATTTTCAGGTGTCTGGTATATTCTGTAAGATAAAGACATAATAGTTCTGGTTTATCTGCCTATTTATTCCTGTTGCAAAATTCCTCTTTAAGAAAGCTTTGCAGTTCATTTGAAGGTTTATTACATTATGAATGACCAAGTGATTATTTAGTTCTCAGTCACTAAATAAATACATGAAAATGGACCAAACAAATGGGAAATTTTGAAATGGAATTGTTTCACATTGAAATCACAGTTGGATTTCTACATGGGGTGTTCCACTGTGTCTTCAATAAAATACATTTTATGCATATGCTTGGCTGAAAAAGGTGCTGAATTACTGTTGCAATCTCGGAGACATAAGACTTTAAGCCAGTAACTGTGCCGTGAGTATTTTCTGCCAAGATACTGTAAAGTCAGATTCAGTTCTGCCCTTTTCAGCAGGATCAAAACCCTTGTTTTCTGTTTTTCCTTCTCTCTATTCAGGTAAGCCTCTGACTGAACCATTTCACTTTGCATAAGTAATAACCCAGTTCCATTCACAGCTGTGCTGTGGATGTAGCCTTAGAAATCTGGTCAAAACTAGCAGGTTCACTTGGCATGTAGATTGAATCTAGGGAATGACTGAAAACATGTCCTTATTAGGTAGTTTGTACAGATTTGGTGAGTGCAGGGAGGTACCTATGCTTGAGATTACTGCTGATGCTGCCAGTTATACCAGTTTGCAAGGTACAAGTTACTTGAATGAAAGAAAGAAATGTTAATGGAATCTTACTTTGCAGTTTTGAATGGACTTTATATTAATCGTAACATTGATTTATAGTGGTTTTCTACTAAAACTATCTTGTACACTTTTAAAATAAGGTTCAAGGAAAGTACAGATACAATTGGAGAAAGAATGTTATAATTAGTACCATAGTTTCAAAGAAGTTGAAAGAGGCTAAATTTTTGATCTGGAAGTTCCATATAATACAAATACACTTGTAGTAGAAAGGCAATTGATAGATCTCTGCTTCTCTCCTTTTTAAGTTACTGTTTCATGCTGTGCAGTAGGAACTGCATATTTTAAAACTGCTCCCACTCTTGTTTTTGCCAGAGGCTAAATATGTTTACTTCAGGACACACTTTAGAACAGCATTTTTCCCTGTCAGGGTGTCCTTAACTGTAGTTTGAGAATGATAGCTTTCCTTTATTTCAGTATTACAAAAATATTCATTTTTTAATATTTCAACATTCATTGCACTTGGGCTGAAGGTGCTATAGAAATACAACCCTTTTCACAGTCATGCTAAGGGACGGATAGTATTTGGTTCTGCACATGGTGGGTTTTGTGCATTCTTATGCAGGACGTGTTCGAGATCTGTCCTCTCAGCTGTACTTGGCTGTTCTTCCTCATCATTCTTTCCCTTCAGGAGTGCTTGGTTGTGAATGCCAATCTTCACTCCCAGTCTGTATTCCAATTTGCAGCAGAGGAAATGTAGCTCACAGAACTCAGTTCTTACAGGCATGTGTCTAAACTACTTCAATGAGTGTACCCTTAAATTCCCTGCTAATTTACTGGTTATCATCAGCTCCTTTTCTGGTGTAGTGTACCACTGCTAGGGAGGAGAGGGAAGTAGCAAATCTGAGACAATATCAGCCAAAGACTCCAAATTTTATATTGCTACTTCACTGCACAGGAACAAGACAGCCTTGTTTCAGTCAGTAAAGGTATCTTGTGGATGGAAATTCAGTGCTGGTGAAATGCTGCATTCTTATCCTTAGCTGAATTTTGAATACATAAACTGGCATGTTAAAATGTTAAGTATAAGCAAGATCTGGGACTGCTATTATTAGGTTTTTACGTCTATCATCTCCCAAGTCTGAGTTCAGTACAGGACAAAAGGTATCCAAATCCAAATATATTAGTGTTCAACTTGTCATCAATATAAACGTTAGACATTCTCTTTTCAGAATACGGGACTGTGCATCAGTACAAGTCATTAGCTGTAAACTCCTTTACTTTATGCAGTGTCATTTGCTGCTGGATTTGCATACATTTTTCTAATTACTCCACCTGTCAGCTGCCATGGTTTCTGCAGTCTTTTCATATTTCACTGTTCAGAGTTAAGACGGCTTATGAGATCTCGGATCATTTATCAGTATTCAGTGTGGAATTGCATTATTCCAGGATGGATTATGGAGGCACAAACTGTTATTCTAATGGCTTCATTGCAAGTGACTAACAATGTCTTATCAGGGACATTTTGTGTAGCTGTACAGTATGTTAAAAAAAATATGATGTGGGGTGTGCAGGGGACAAGATACCAACATTTGTTTTATTTGTATTCTAGGACACAAGGGTATTAAGGAGAAATGAAATGGCAGCTGCAGCTGTTGTAGGCATTCCCCAAAGGGATAGAGCTAATAGGATATGTCTTCATCCACAGCTGAGTTAATTTTGAAAGCAGAGGATGAAAAATGAAACTAAACGCATACAACAAAATCTTGGATAACGGGGGTGGGAGAAAGTAGCTGCCCTCACTAATCTGTGACATCACTGTGATAAAAAAGGAAATATTTCCACTAGAAATCCTAAAAGAGAAGATTTTGTGATGCAGCTGAAATATTAGTCTGTCTGAAAAAAAGAACATTTTGTGGAACTCTATGTCTAATGGACAGTGTTTAAAATCTGCAGATACTGTAATATAGATTACTGGAAAAGCATTGCTCAAAACTTTAAATCTTTTTTAAAGGTTGTATTTTCTATGTTTATGCCAAAGATGAAATGTGGTGATAACAGTAAAAAGCCACAAAATCTGCAAGAGACATTTATCCTTTAGTCAGGCTCTAACTTCATTCTGACTAGATGTATATTCAGCCTTCCTTCAAATATCGTGTCATTTTTTTTAATGGAGCAGAATGTAACTCTTCATTTTTGTCATTGAGTCTGTCTCCTAGATCTCATGGTTTATTTCTCTCTGGAAATTTCCCAGGTACAATACTGTGGAGAAAAATGCCTCAAACCTTTCTTTAATCTTTACTTATCTCTCCCACACAAAGAGCATGATTCACAGCAAAATGTCCTCATGTGCAATGATTTCTCCCTTGCACACTGATGGACTTCAATGTCTTGAAGCTGTTTCTTTGCTGGAAATTCTGAAAAAAAAATCTCCCAGAGGAGCAGATTCACAAGAAGTGATGATGTCATGGGTGCAACGTAGGCAAGACTCTGATTTACCACTTTGTATGCTAATGCTACACAGAACAGGTCTAGAAAAAAGCATATCCATCTACAGCCTGGCTCTCTGAGGCACAGTCAGCCTAATGCACCATTCAGTTCCTTTAGTTCCTCTTTTAAACAGACTGATAGTTAAGGAGCACAACAGCCTTGCCCTCTAAGGTTTCTTGCTAGAGGATTTCCTTTTTATTTCCATAAACCTATGGAAATGCCATGTTCTGCAACATTCAGGTCTTTACAGAGAGCTGTCCAAGTAGTCTTGAGCAGAATCAAAGCAATAGATGTCTTTCCTGAATCAAATGGTAGCTGATTTTGTGAAGTATCATTCCATTTGTTTGCTACGTTGAACAAAAATATTTGCTCCTACTCATTTGATCAAATTATGGGGTTTTGGTTTTTAATTGCATTTTTCTGTAATATCAAAAGTGGATTGCATTGATTCAGTGGAAATCTGGGTAAGTTTTCTTCTTTTGTTTGGTCTCTGAGGAAATAGTACAGAAACTGGTGCTAAGAGCTTATGGAAAGAGAGGTCATGCTGGATCAGGTAGCTCATATTTTCCTTTGGTTCCACTCCAGTCTTGGAAACATGTCATGTTGGCTAACAGGAAAGTTTTCCATTGATATAAACATTTTCCGTTCATTTTTTCCCCCATCATTGTCATTTTCCCCATTAGCATAATTCACTGTACTAATTTACAATATACTTATCCTGACTTCCATATTAAACACACTTCCTTCTGTTCTGCAGGAAAAAAAAAAGAAAGAAAAAAATATGCACCTTAAAAGTAATCTCTGAAGATCTGAGGCAATATTCTAATGGATCAGCAGGTACAGCTGCAGAGTGGGACTTGCCCAACAGGGAAAAGAGGGGGTGTTTCTGATTTCACTGAGGCATGCGCAGAGCTGCTCTGCACCATGGAAACTCTTATCTCAGTCCCTGCAGTATAAGCAGTGAAGGATGAGGTTGTTTAAATGACACAAATTATCTCTCCATTGGAGTGTGGGGTTGAGTTTTTCAAGCCCAGTGATCAGAGGTTGCAGTAACTCGGTGTCAGCAGCAGCTCCTGCAGCAGTACTTGACATTGCATGGACAAAACCCTCCCAGATGTCCACACTTTCCAAGGTAACCACTCGTCTTTCTGCAGCTGAATCAAAGCTCTTTGCAGGGCAAGAAGGCAAGGGAGAGAAAACAACAAAGCAAAGAGAGAGAAAACAATCAGTAATGCTGAAATACTTTCCTTGTATTCTGGTAAATTGCACCTTGAGTTAAATAAGTCCAAGTCTGGATTCTATGTAGCAGGAGAATTGTGCCCAGACATCTGAATGTAAAATTCAGTGTCATGTGGTACTAAATTGAGAGCAACATTTCTCATCATGCTGCAATCCCTGTTCTTAAACGTACTTGTTTAAAAGAAGGGTGTGTCAAGACCAGTTATTGATATAATACCATGCTTGGTTCAAGTTATTGTTTTATTAATTCACTGTAATGAGATAATGGGAGATCATAACAAACCTTTTGGCACCTTAGGCACTTCTCCTATCCTAGGAGCTTCAAAGGTAATTGATAGTGACACAGCAGTGCCTTCAAACAGTGTCTTTGAATTTATTCAGGTTAGAAAGTACTTTCAAGAGACAAAGTCCTTTGATAAAACCTACTAAAATTAAGATTTTTTTTCCTTGGGAAAATGGAGGAACTCACCCACCTTGCTTCATTCCCAGTGCTACACTGTCTGTGCTGCAAAGGCCGGGAACTCTTGTCAAACAATATATGCTACAAGACTGGAGTCAGAGCAGCCATCTGGAATGAAGGTGTAGTGCTGACAGGGAGGAAGGTGAATCCTGCTAGATACTCATACGATTCTGTAGGAAATGGGAAGAAAAGTAACAGGGCAGAGAGTGATTTGAGCAAGAATGTGATCAGTTCTCTTCTTTCCTCCACTAATTGCTGAATAATTTGAGCAAAGATTTTAAAACATGAGGGGTTTCGGGGGTTTTGTTGGGTTTTTGGTTTTATTTTCATTAGCTAGTGACTTTAAAAAAAAACATTTATGGTTAAAGCAATCAGGTACTCTTGTCAAAATTTCTTTGCTATGCTTCTGGTTCAACCATTGACTTCGTGTGTGATGGCAAGCAACAAAACCCATTGAATACTGCAGATTATTTATAATAATTATCATCCTGTGAATCAGGGCATTATACAGCTTCTTGGAAATCATTATGACCAAGCTTTACTCAAAATGAAAACTGATGATTTACTCAAACAGCATGTCTGGTGAAGTAATCAATATGAACCTTTTGTTTTAAAATAGACTTCATATTATGTTCTGTTTAATGTTTGGGCTCTTCCTTTAGGGAAGAGATAAGGGAAAAGTGTTTTAGAACTGATAAACTCCCTCTAGTATATTTGGTGATAGCTAAGACTTTCATAGCTAGAAATTATCTTTGTGCTCATGGCAGAAGGAACCATGGTGTAGGTAAGCACATCAGCTGCCAGATTTATCTAGTGTGCTTTTCCTGTGAGTATTTTTTCAAATTACCTAGCATTTTAGAGAATGATTTCCTTACCAAATAATGAAGCATGACGAGAATGGAAGTCTAGAACAAAACTGCTGATGCAATGGATCAGCTGTCCACACTTTACACCCTTCAGGGGATATCACTCCAGTCTATTTCTAGATCAGTCTTGAGAACAGAGTTTGTGTTGGTGGTTCATCCATTGATCTTCCAGATTCCAGGTTCTGTGTGCTAACACAAAACCACAGTAAAGTGAACATACTACAAATTCCCTTCCAAAGTGCCCTCCTGATCTGAACTTAAAAACTACTGTTGACACACCCTTCAGCTGATACTGAATTAGCAGTGAGTGTTTGTGGAACATACCCATTAGAGGACTTCACGTTCTCTACTAAGTGTAGAGGAAGTATCTCCAAAAACAGCCTCTGCACTCTAAACCTCCCCTAAGGCCTCTGAAGCAGAGGAAATCTGCATTTATCTGTCATCTCGGTTAATTCAAACAGCAGTTACTTGGAACAAACCATAATCACTCCTTCCCGTAATGAACGCAGATATTCAGATTGCCAGATGGATCTGAATGAGCGACAGCCTAATTATGGCTTACCAAAATAATAATAAAAAGCCTAAGTGGAAATATTTCTGCCCCTCATCTACAGTTAGAGTTTAAAAAGAGCAACATAGGGAAATGTTCTGATGAATGAGAGCTCAGACCACTATGTCGCACTTCTACCACAAGATTTCTGTGTGGATTCTACCACATAGAGCCTTAATATGGTGTAGCAGAAAAGTGTGATATTTGCGTAGAAGGTGTATGCTGCAGAATTATATATCATGTCCGTGCATGTTCAGTGTTTATATAATTTCCCCAGAGGACCTTTGACTCAGCAGCCTTAATTAAAAGTACCTGCTCATTGACTAATCACTAGTATTTGTATTTAAAAATCAATTCTCATAGTGATAAATTACCAAGACCATTGAACCAAGGGTATTTATGGAGTATGAAACATGACCCTTTCATAATAAGTGGAGCTACAACTTCAGTAAGCAAAATGTCTTGGGGTTATCTAGAAATCTGCACAAAATCCAGTATTGCTAATGGCTTTACATCTTCTGCTTAATTTATCTGATTTGATAGAGGGTTTATTTTCATTGCAATGATGCAGTTTCTCAGAAGCTTCTGTTTCAGTGTCTGCTTTAGATGAAAAATATCTGGTTTCACTGGAAATTCTTTTGTCTTCTGTGAGAATTGCCACACTCTGAGACACACCAAGAATGAGGGAAACACTCATACTCACTATGGAACACCATTTGTGGTGAAGTTGTCAGAAGATGAAAGGTGGAGAAAACCACTGCAAAAAATGGGCCATTGTGTCTCTGTGTTGTTGGACTGCACAGGATACAATGAGAATTTCAGAGGAATACAAGTGGGGGATTTTTGGTTTTTTGTTTTTGGTTTTTTTTTTTTTTTTTTTTTTTTTTTGTTAGCTTGATAAGAATATTACTCTGAGAGCAAAATTCCATATTTATCTAGACACACAGGACAAGGCAATGCATGGAAAAACAGTCAATAAGACTCACTGAATAGTCCAAAGGGCTAAGGTATTTTTGCAAATTAAATACCTGTGAATATCATGAATCAAAGGCAATAAGTACATCTTCAAGGCGCTGAAATGTAAGAAGGCTGTATCTAAATGCAGTACTGCTGTCTATAGAATGTAACTGTGCATAAATAATTAAATAATCTCTCTGTCTTGTCAAGTGATGCATGTATTGCTCTTGGCCATATTAGCAATACAGAGGGCATGGGCTGGAGGCTAGAGGAAACTGCTGTTTCTAGATAACCCTGCTGTACTTCTGAACAGGGAGAGCTTTCCTCAGAGGAGATATTATCACATGCTCATCTCAGCAGACTGTCTTTCAAGCTCCAGTGAGCCCTAAGGCCCCTCAACAAGAAGGAACTGACAATAAAGCACTTGTTTCTTAGGCGAGCTCTCTTTCTGTCTTTGCTATCTTACCTGCACACATTAATTGTCTTGCCATTTCAGGAATAATTCCTTTTGTATAATTCAATTTCAGGTGCTGTCTAGGTACAGGAAGTTGCTGGTATATATATAAGGAAAACAAAATGTCTTCTCTGTTCTAAGATGGTAGAAAGAAATAATGAGACATTACTTGGCTCTTCTTTCTTCAGAAATTAAGAACTTCTGACTTCAGGGGTTCACAAATACAAAAATGTCTTCTCTTTTTTTTTTTTTCCCCCTCTCTTTTTTTTTTTTTTCACATTTCTAATTTGTTCTTTTTATCTTAGTTACATGACAGCCACTTTATGCCTCAGGCTCCTTCATGTCTCTGTAAAACAGCTATAAAAAATTGCAGTCTAACTTTTCTCATCAGCAAACATCCCTTTCATCAGATAAATTACTAACTTGACCAATGCTCTGAGTGACAGCCAGCATCCTGGGAGTACAGGAAGGGGGTGAGAAACATGGGGACATTTGCAGGGGTAGGGTAGATTCTTCATATAATTTGTCTTCCACATTACCTTGCTGACATTGCCCTCTCCACGCTGCAGAAGACAGCTCTACTGTAGTTTGCCTAACATGGGATGGACCATCTTGAGAGCCCCATATCCCAAGGTCACAGTGGTAACAGACACAAACCAAGAGCTTCTTTGGTTTCTCTGCTGTACTTCCCAGGGGTGGTTTGCTAAGAGAAATTTTCGGTGATATACTAATGTTTCAACATCCTTGGGACAGTGCAAGGAGCAGTGAAAATGCATTGCCCATAGCCATAACCAAAATCCATGTCTCAGAGGAATTCTTAAAAATTATGCATTTCACTGAACCATATATTTCACTCGAAGAACAACTTCAAGTAAGGAGACAATCACGCTCCTCTTGCAGCTCTTCCCAGTTTCCCAGTCCTTAAGCATAGCAGCTCAGGCCCACACATCTGCTTGCCAGCCCTCTTCCTTGCTGTTATGTGCCCCAAACCTGGAAAAAAAAGGTGCAAAAAAGGGCAAATGAATTCATCAGCTCAGTTTCCATAGGGGAGGTAATAGAAGGGCAGAGGAAGGGAAACCCTTATAAATTAATTGTGTCTGGCAATGTTTATGCTGCTGCTGCACAGGGAACGTTTTGCCAGCTCTTCCTAGGCTTTGTACTTCAGTGGTGAAAAATTGCTAGAGGTCAAAATATAGGTCAAAATCAGAAAACTAAGCCTGCCAGGGCAGAGGTTTAGTTGTGAGGTGCACTGTGGTATTTGTCTGTCATTACTTTAAGGGTCTCTAGGTTTTGAAAAGCTATAGATGTGATTCCTTCTGATGTTGGACACCCCCACCATATTTAAATTAATTTGGAGGAGAGATGTAGCAATCAATACCTTATGACTCTGTCTCCAAGTTTAGGGCAATTTGACCATGATTAATCATTTTCAACACCCTGCAATGTATAATTGCAATGTATAATGTGATGCCACTTCAGGTTCACCACTTGTTTCTCATTCAATGAACTTAAAGTTCCTGATGTTGGAAGATCTGTGCCCTCTGTTAGGCAAGACACACTCCTGGGAAGGCACTGGAGAATGCCCATTGTAGCAGCTGGGAGAATCTGAGAAAATTATTTAAGACTTATTTGTCTCAAAATTTTTAATGATGATGCATTTCTATTCCTGGAATAATTCTACAACCCTATCATAAATTGAAAATGAGGATGCAGTAAAATATTGACTATTTCACTACATACCTTCATGCAAATGAGAAAAAAATGTACTTCAGGAATTTTGAACAATAAAAAAATGCATGTCATTTATTAACTGTTCTAATAAATTGTGTTGCTATGAGAGTTCTGAAAAGACATAAATTGTCTTCTGGTTTAAAATCAAGTACGTTACCATATATGAAGACTTGTTGGCATGTGTGAGCACAGGATTTCAAACTGCTTTAAGAAAAGGAAGTGTTGAATCTTCAAGAAGATCAGCTGGCTCTTGCCAGTTATTCTGAAAGGAGAAAAACTGAGAAGCAAGAAGGCCATGCAACTTGCCCATTTGCTTAAGTCTGAGGAGAAAGACAGACTTGTATTTTGATTACATACATTTCCAACAATTTTAAAGTGGTGTCTGATGTACCCTACTAGCATTAAAGTGTTGTTCTGTCTTAGAGATTCAGGAGGTATAAGTTAGGGCATGGAAATTCAACTCCCAAATTTAGTTGTGACTGTCAATTTGTGGAACAGTTGTGGGTCAGAACACTTCTGATCCTTGTTCTAGAGCAGGAAGCCAACCACATCCTGGGCTGCATCAAAAGCAGGTCAATGCAGGTTATTGTCTCACTCTGCTCCACTCTGGGGAGACCCTGAGTAGAGTACTGTATTCACCTTTGGGACTCCCAACATAGGAAGGATTTGGTCCTGTTGGAGCAAGTCCAGAGGAGGAACAGAGGTGATGAGAGGTCTCAAACACTTCTGTGGAGACAGGCTGAGAGTTGGGATTGTTCAGCCTGGAGAAGAGAAGGCTGTGGGGACACCTTATAGCACCTTCCAGTACCTAAAGAGGCCTAAAAGAGAGATGGAGGAGGACATTTTACAAGGGCATGTAGGGATAAAGACAAGGGGTAGTGGCTTTGAACTGAAACATGGCAGGTTAAGGCAAGCTATTAGGAAGTTCTTTACTGTGAGTGCTGTTGCCCAGACTAGTTGTGGGTGCCCCAACACTGGAAGTGTTCAAGGCCAGGTTGGATGGGACTTGGAGTAACCTGTTCTTGTGGAAGACGTCCCTACCCATGGCAGGGAGGTTGGAACTAGAATTTTTTTGAGGTGGAGGTTTCCAAAGCAAACCATTCTAAGTTTCTCTGATTCTCTGCCTTGTACTGCTAAACCAGTCTTTTTCCCTCTGAGTGGCCATGCCCTTTTCCCCTTGCAATTATGATGATAAGAAAATGAAAGAAATAAGAACCATACAGATGAACTTAAGAATGTTTCCAAGTCACCATGCCTAGATGTGCCCAAATGACCCAAACGTGTCATTTCAGGGTGACCATTCCTGGTTGTTTGCCAGCAGATTTCCTCAGGATTTCCAGACAGCATTGGCTGCACTCCAGCCTCACACCTGGGCTAGAGACCAAGTACAGATTCCCCTGTTTTCACAACTGCTCTTTTTTAATATTTTCTTCTTAATTATACACAATTTCTACTAAACCAAGTGGAAGGTGTATAGGATAAAGCCATATATTCTTCAAGCTCTAGAGCTGGAGCACATGTTAAGAATCAGGTACATGGAGAAGTGCTATTCATGCTACAGATCATGAAAGATGGGCCCTGATGAAGGTATGGTAAAAAGAAAAATCAAAGAAGCTTTGTAGGGGCATCTTGTGAAATTATTCTGAGATATCAAGGACAAGGAAAGCAGTCCTACTTGAACCACACCTGAAACTGTAGGGGTGATTCAAGTTATGAAATTAGGAAGGTTACAGGTTTGTGTTGTTGTTCCTGACCCTTACCCTGTGTGTTGTTCCTGACCATGAGTCTGAAGGACTTGCTTTCTTGCCATGTGACAGCAAGACTGATGACCTCTCAGTCAAACAGAACTGATGCTTTTCCCTGGTTTCCTTCAGGGAGCACCACTTTTTAAGGTACCAGGGAAGAGAAAGAAATTTTAATATCACCCTGTATAATTTTCTTTCTTTGGAATTATAGGCAGTAAATATGGTCTGAATTGACTTAATTCTTCATCTGAAAGTCCATCTGGATTTCTATGAAAAATACAAACTCTGATTGTAGTAGATTGGGTGGGAAATCCAAATGCTAATTTTACATTTCATGAAGATTCATGTCCTCTCTGGTGCCTGGACCAAAGCTTTGTCTCTTTCTCTCTTATTGTTAGAATAATAAAGTTCTTAAATTCGATGCTTATCGTCGAACCAGAGCTGTACATCTCAAAAATCACATTTTCTGGTGTGTTTGTCGTGCTAAAGTGTCATGGAAATAAGAATAGTTACTGAACAACAGGTCAGGAAATTAATTCTAAACAAACAAAAAATTTTCTTTTTTTCTTTAGAGGGGACATGCTGAGATTATCATTCAAGTCCTTGTAAGGAACACTCAGACATACTATTTACTGCTTATGTCATGTCTGAATCTTCCCATACTGAAATGATCCTGCTTTAGCATTATGGTTCATATCCCAGTTACTTTTTATATTTTACTTACCTGGTTGGAAGTACTGTCAACTGACTTTATGGATGAATAATGTAACAAACTTAAAACCATGCCCTCTGGCAAAAAAAACAACTTTCCAAGGCAAATGGGATGAATCATCGATAAAAATGCTTAGAATATTTAAAAGTATGCCTGAAGCCACCCCTGCATAAGCTTCCTTTAGCAAATCAGAAACTATGGTAGGATTATGAAAGCTAGGCCATGTGTCTAAGTTCTTCAAAGTCGGTTATTACTGACTGCTACTTGACTAGATGATATCAAAATTACTTGTCAAATAGGGAAAGAAACTAGGGAAAAACTGGCATTAACTGAGGTCTTCATGCCTGCACCCTCATCACAGGATAAAGAGCTAAAAGGCGTAGAAACTTAGTGGCTAGTGCTTTTTGGTGTATTTTGATGGCCATGGGCATTGCCCAGGAACTCTAATGCCCAATAAGCCTCTCTTTCTCATGCACATTTCTACATTTCATGTGAGTTCTGCTGACAAGGGATGAATTCTACCAGGTATCAGACTTCACCCTGAAAACTGAAGAGGCTGAACTAATTTCTTTGATCTTGCTTTGCCTAGCATCCCTGCAACACTGAATAAGCTGGTATGTCATAGTTACTTGTAGGGTGAGACAAATAAGACTGCATGAATAGATAGGTCTTTTTAAGCACTGTATTTCTGAAAATCAAGAAGAGCAAATACTTTCTCTCTGTACTGTGCACATTCCTGCCTTTGAGGAAAGGAGGAAAGAAGAGTCAACACAGCACCCACTTTATTAGGTAAGCTTATTTCACTGTCAAAAATATTCAAGTCATGACAATGTTATACAATCACATTAAGAAAAATATTGTTCCTATTTCAAAGACTGTCTCATGAGGATGATCAATTGTAAAATCCTCCCTGTGCTGTTTTAAGGGGAACTCTCCATGCAAGAAGGAAGAAGAAAGGAGTTAGCTGCACGAATAGCTGGCTGCAGTCATCTTTCAGCTCTGTTATTCTCCAGGAGGTGAAGAGGTTGGCAGTGGGGACTGTTGTTTTCTGTGCTGTAAAGGGGCACTGAGCATGATGTGCTAACCTGGAGAAGCCATACCAGCTTTCATGTATATTTCACAGAGGTTTTCTTTATCAGCAGAAAATTTTGAACAGTTTTCCTGATGTTTGAAGTTATATAGAAAAAATGTCTTGCTCATTCTGAATCTATGAAACATGCACAGAAATGTGCTTATGTTGGGCAGTTCCTGGCTGCTACACAAAGCTCCCTCTTCCCTTTGCAGTGCAGTTGTAGTATGATGCTATGGTGGAAAAAGGCATTGATGTAAATGGAAGTTCCAGCAATAAATATTGAATATTCTTTATACCTTGCTCAGAAGAGAAGGTGAGTTTAAATGTATTTCTTGAAGCATGTGGAAAGCACATCTGTACAGCACCAGTACCCATCATCGTAAAGCTGCAGTTACTATTTCTTGATGAGCACAATTCAAAGTTGCAAATAGCTTTTTTAGACTATCTGACAACAGTAGAAAAAGTTTAGCAGGAGCAGGAGCTCTTAGATGCCCTAGAGCTTTCTTTTGAGCAGGAAATCAAGACAGGTGTCATGTCCTAAGCTCCTTGTGTTTGATGATTTCCCTGACCTTGCAACACAGTCCAAGAGAAGAAACATCAGCTGTGTCCTTCTGCAAGATAGCATTAAAGGAAATAACAGGGATTTTTTTTTTTAGCAATGTCACATATAGGATGCAAATTATTTTGATACTTATCAGTAGTAATGCTGTGTCCCAGTGATTCCACAATCACTCTTCTGCTGAAGTGCAGGCATAATTTCTGGACATGTCTGTAGACAGGGACTGATCTTCAGAATGTAGGGTAGAGCTTGTACCTTCTATAAAGAGATATGTATTTTGCTTGAGTTGATTTGATGGGATTTGCATCAGGGCTTGTGCTGTTGAGTCAGTACTGAAGCAGCACTGTCCACTTTGATGTCCTCCTACTCTGGCCTCTGGGGTTTCAGAAGAAATTAATGCATCTCATCAGCTGGGAGAGGTGCAGGGCCAGAGTTTTGTGGGTGGATTTCCTCCCAACTGCTCTGGAGCCAATATCTTGGGAAATTT
Source organism: Certhia americana (assembly GCA_018697195.1). Taxonomy (NCBI): domain Eukaryota; kingdom Metazoa; phylum Chordata; class Aves; order Passeriformes; family Certhiidae; genus Certhia; species Certhia americana. The sequence goes on along the minus strand of CM031861.1, from coordinate 45,728,536 downwards.
GCTGAGTCTCTGAACTGTGTATAGTATTAAGAATGACTAGTAAATTCTAGACAAAAAGTACAAGTGAGGAATCCCCCCCAGTCCCCAGAGTTACAGGGCTGACAGCAATGAGTTTATCATGTCAATGCACTTCATCTAAGGAGAATTTGTTCTTTTTGTCATCTGTGTTTGGGCATGAGAGAAGCTCAAGCTTTTTTTGTTCATGTAAAAAGCATGTCATAGCCAAAAAAAAAGAAAACTGCACTGCACGTTGAGCATGTTGGGGTGCATGTGGTTGCGTTTGGAATGTGACCACGCTGCATTCATTCTCTGAATTCTACCCAGTGTGCTCCTCCTTCTGCCGAGATGGAGCTAGATGTAATTTTTTTCTCAGGTATTGGTTTTTTTAATGATACTGAAGGTATGTGGATGGTTGCTGAAAATATTTATTAAATGCCATTGCAGTGGGACAATGAAGTTGTTCAATGCCAGTGAGATACTGCATAAACAAAGCATCTGTGGTGGAGCAGAGGATTGATATCTCCAAAAGCTGGAAGCCCAGGTATTCTGTCCTCTGCAGAATTAAGCTGTACTCCAGATTTCTATACTGAAGGAAGTGGTAATGTACAAATAGGACATCATTCACTTTTTCATAATTTCCTTTCTCAAGCATGTTACAGGTGCTAGTTCTGTAGTCCTAGATCAAAAGCAACATATGTGTAAGACACACCCAAAGAGCAAGAGTTTCCATCTAACTGTGCTGTAGCAGATGCCTCCTTTAGGATTTTCATGCACAAAATACAACTGAATACACTGGGATTCCTATCTGATGTCCCTTACAGATCCACAGGCTAGGAATAAAGAAGGAAGATATTGTGTGACTGCTCATTGCAGCTCTGACTGCCTCATGTGTTTCATGAGGTCTCTCATGGTGGCACAGTTCTAATCTAGGGGTTCCAGACAAAACCATAAATACTGGCATTTGGATAACCTACCCCACAAGGAGAGGTGATAGACTCCAGTGCCATGGCAGTAACTGCCAGCTGCTCTTTTTATTTTTAATGGACAAAAATATACATATGGACAATGCTTTGTTTGATGACAAAAACATTTAGAAACGTGCCCAACGTGACAAGAGTGTTAAAATAATCCCCTTTTATTCAGTAACTTCGCACAGATCTTATCTACTGCATCAGGTCACATCAGCATGTGCTGCATGACACAATGTGACACAGCTTGAAAGCAACGGACACAGCATTGCCTCTCCCCACCACAGAGATGTATATTGAATGCTCTGGCAACAACTGGTGCAGTTATGAAATCCCCCCCTGTTACCTGCAGTTAGACAAATGACCCATGCCCTGAAGAATCTTCATTTAATAGCAAATTGTTATTTTTGTGCCAGCTTAAGGACAGGGCACTTTCACTGTCATTGCATCAGAAACTCATGTTGGACTGTTGAGAGCTGATGCACAGCTGAGTGCTTCAGAGAGAGCCCAGCAGTGAGTGTGGGAAGCATGTGCATACTGCAGAGTGTGCCAGGCCAGTCACACTGATTTAGGCAGTTACAGTCCTCTACAAAAATATTAAAATGAGAGGTATAAAACCAAAAGCTTCATAGCTCTCCACAGATACTGAGAGATTTACACTAACTTCTTAAACTATAATGCTAAGCCATTGCAGAAAATAAGTTTTGTGAAAACTGGGCCAAGAGGGCACCTTTCAAAAATAAAAAGCTTGGGGAACTCATTGAGATAATGAGCTGTAGGTGATTAACCCAACCACTGTCGAGGTCACCAGCAGTATTAGAGCCATAATCCCATTGATTTAGATTATTGTATAGTTTTGTATTTCAGTAACTTCTAGCTTGTATGTTTTTATATCTTACTCTTGTTCTAGACTGTAAAATTCAGAGTCTGGAAGCACTGGAGAAATTGTGGTAAGATTGGAAAATACAAAAAAGAGGTGTTCCTGCTGTCCTCAGTCTCCATGTATTTCCCTCTCTAGGCAGCATGTGTGATTTGCTGTGCAGCTCCCTGCTGCCAGCCCTTGTTTTGTGCTCTGGAGGTCATGGAAAGAAGTTGGTGTTTTTCTAATCATGACCACCAAGTTCAGAGCAGGGGAAGAACAAAGATCTCCCCAGCCATTGAAGAGCTATCACTGGGCTGCTACAATGGCTCTGATGACTATTTTACATTGAAGAATGAATTGAAGCTTCATAGTTGGGAGCTGGAAGAGGGTTGTGGCAGAATTTCTCTGAAAGCTGTGGAGACCTAGTGACTGAATGCGCATGTAAAGCAGAGTAATGATGCAGTCTCTATGGCAGCATCTCAGAACTGTACAGTAATATTTTGAAATGTAATATAGATTCTAATTTTTCAGTCTTAACCCATCAAATCAGTTTTACTATAAATACCCACGCTATCCAGTCTCCCAAAGAACTAAGGCTGACAGTTATTTTAAGTCTGCCCAACCAAAGACAAAAATGCAATTTACATTCCCTGCCAAAATACATTCCTTCAGTTAGGAGAACAGAAAGATTTTGATTTTAGGCAGGCAAAATCAAGGAAATTTAGAGATTACAGGAGGAACACAATCTCCATTTCCTCATGCATCTGGATTAAGACAACTTTCAATTGCCAACATCTGAAAATGCTGGAACTCTGTGGGCATGTACATAGGAAAGCTTCTGACCATGACTGGCTACACTACTAATCAACTCAGGGCACAAAAGGGCTGCTGAATCTGTCTGAAGCCACCAGTGTTCACCATGGTGTATAACTCAGAACACATCTGAAAAGGCAGCAGTTGCTATTTGCAGTGCAGATAGAAACTACAGACTTAAATACACACCTAGTGAAACAAGGGACCCCAAGTTCTTTGCTGAACCCACTGGTGTGTTGTCAGTTTGTGCTTTTGTGTCTGAGGAAGCAGGTGCTGCTCGCAGGTAACACCCAAGGGAGCAATTGAATGTCCTCAGTGAGGGTTGTCTGGTCTCCGTAATAACAGCTGGATTCCATTCAGCATAACAGTTTATTGAGAAAAGATGCTCTAATGAATACTAGTGATCTGTGTCTCCACCTGAGTTCATTCTCACTTGAGAAAATTCACAATAATCTTACGGGAGTTGCTGAAAAGTTGTCAAGGTTGTAGATTATAAAAGAATAGCAAGGGCAGGGATAGTTAATGAGGTGGTGTTGAATTGTGTGGGACCTGAGTAGGATGTAAATGGTGTAGAATAAGGGGTGGAATGTGCAGGTTTTGGCTAGGGTAGAGTTGATTTTCTTCACAGTAGCTAATATGGAGCTATGTTTTGGATTTGGCTGAACACAGTGCTAATAATACAGAGGTGTTTTTGTTATTGTTGAGCAGGGTTTACACAGACCCTAGGCCTTTTCTGCCTTCCTACTGCAACACTGGCAAGGAAGTTGGGGGTGCATGGGAGGTTGGGAAGAGACACAGTTAGGAGGTGTGACCCAAACTGACCAAAGGGATATTCCAGACCATGTGGCATCACACTCAGAATGAAAAGTGAGGGGAAGGAAGAGGGTAGTGGGGGACATTTGGAGTGATGGAGTTTGTCTTCCCAAGTCACCATTACATGTGACAGGGTCCTGCTCTCCTGAAGATGGCTGAACATCTGCCCACCCATGGGAAGCAATGAATTAATTCCTTGGTGTGCTTTGCTTGTGCATTAGGCTTCTGCTTTCCCTACTAAACTGTCTTTATCTCAACCCATGAGTTTTCCAGCTTTTATCCTCCTCATTCTCTCCCCAGTCCTGCTGGTGTGGTAGTGAGTGAGAATCTCTCTGGTGCTTGGTTTCCAGCTGAGGTAAAACCATGACAAAAGTTATCACTGGAGAACATGCCCTTATTCATCACTGTGCAAATGTAATTATTATGCCAAGAGCTATAAAAGTTACTTGCATTTGTGCTTCTATAGATCTACAGATGCTACTGGGTCTGAAATATTTGCTTGATCATCCCAGTCTAGATTTTCTAACCCCATTCCCATTTTTCACCTTGTGTACAAAGCACTTGGATATCTTACTCCTGGACTGCTCTTGCAGACTGGCTGCTTTGAAGCCCAGATATGAAAAGGTTTGGAAGATACAAAGTAGTGTCCTCTATAAACATCAGAAACTTAGTCTTATCCTCTGATGGAAAACAATGGGCTACAATCTGCCAGTCAGGCATGACAGCTCTGACCCATGCTAGAATTACTAATTAAAAAAAAAAATAAAAATTACTCATGTTCTTGGCAAGTTATATATATTACCATCTGTAGTAGCAGTTACATAAGTGGTGCCAGGATTTCTTCAGAAATTAAGAGCATTTTATTCTTTCCAATACTAAGAGAAACATTAAGGTGTTGCTATCAGCTTTGTTGCTAATTACACTTACAACTAAAGCAAAATGAAATAAATAAGTATAGCAAGAGATAATTACGAGGAAAGTCAGATAAATAAGAGAACAATCAATAAACAAGTATTTCTAACAATTATCTCTGTAGAAACTGGAGATTCTGATTTTCAAACAGACACCATCTCAGTGATGCAGGTGTTGTGCCAGAGCCAAGGATCCACTGAGTTCTCACTGCTCCTTTCCAATGCAGTCAGTGTTTGTAGGGCTAGGCCCATTTGTGGAGGACTTGCAAATAAATGAGAAACAAGGGTTTGGTAGATGCTTGTCTTGTCTGCTGGGATTCAGTCCATCCAGAATCAAGCTACATCCATCTCTGAATAAAACATGGCATCTGGATACGAAAGAGCAGGAAATTGCACAGCTGTTTCAAGACAGCATGGCAATCATTGCCCAAATTCAGGGACCCAGTGTTGGCCACGATGCTTCAGAGGATGTCCCGTGGTCTCCCAGAGGTCCCATTTTCTATCTGCTGGCCCTGTGCAGGTGCTCCAGCCCACTGGCACCATGTCCCAGGCCCCAAGCAAGGAGGCAGGAGAGATGAAATGCAAGTGCATGGTGAAAAGTGAAGGACAGCCTGATAATATGGAGGGCTCTGACTGGGGTGTGGGAGCAGCACAGATAACTGGCAGTGTCAGCTGATAGCTTTTACCTGGGGAGAAAGAAGAGGAGGGAGAGGAGGAGTAAGAAGAAAGCTCATGGTACTGTGTTTAAACGTGAGCCAAATGCTCACCCACGGTCATTTTCAGGCAGAAAATTTAGATGTGGTCTTCAGTCTTTTCTATTTGTACCACAGATGGTGAATATATTACCCAGCTTGTCCTATTTTTCAGCTGTGACTGTAAGTGTTTTGAAGAGGCTCCTGGTGCAGGTGTTAATTCTCCCCAAAACCTGAGCTGATTGGGAGCTACAGTTACACCCTTAGGGATGGAAAAAGTGAAAAGCTTTCTGTATAAAACACTAAAACCTGTGCAAAGAGCATAGATGTTTCACAATTCCAGAAAAATTTCACAATTATATATTATTTCTTGATCTTCAGGTCAGTCTGGAACATTAATATTCTCAGTCAGAAAAGTCAGTTGATCAAAGTGAACCTTAGCTCCCACTTTAACATTGAAACCTAAAAAAGAGTATGTTGATTTGAAATAAGAAGGCACACCCTAGAGATAAGCATGAAAGGCCACAGTTTCATATAGGACTAAATCTAATATGATAATATCATATGAAATACAATGCAGAAAATACCATTAATAATAATTTTTTTAAACACATTTCTAAAAAGTGCTGTCCATTTTGTCTTTATACATATTTTAGGAAGGGATTTATTGTTCACAAAAGAAAAACAGTGAAAATTTATTCCAGGTTTTTGTTGTTGAAAGCATAGTGGAGAATTCAAGGGAGAGAAATATATGCTTTTTTTGTTGGCGGGGGCTTTTCTGATGTGTGATTTGTGAGCCTTAGAGAATTGTTTATTTTAGGACAAGTCAAGGACTGAATCACAGGGAGTTACTTTTTATTTTGTTTTATTTCACTTCTCCCTGGAGAGATGCCAGGACCGGCAGGACTCCCGTTCTGTGGCTGGTGCTGCTGGCTGCTTGCTGCCTCTGCAAACTGGCTCCCAGCCCCACAGACAGCGCCAGGTACCACTGGCTGCTGCAGGGGTGGAGACCAGCCTGTGCCACTGGGCCACTGGGCCTTCTAATTAATTCATGGCGCTCAATTGTCCTCTTTTCCAGACACCAGCTGTTTCAGGCAGCTCCTCTGGGCCCCTTGAGGGATGGTGGGGATGGTGTCGGGCACTTCCCCGTGCCTGTCCCTCTGCCCTCCCTGCAAAGTGAGGAGACTGTGCTGCAGCCCTCCCCATCCCTCCTCCACTCTCTGCCCTTCTCAAAAACCTCTGATGCCCCATGTGTGCCCATCTCTGCTGTTCTGTAGCTACAGCCAAGCACCCTTTCTGGGGAGGGGTAGCAGCTTCTCACCCACAAGAAATTCCTCTTGCTCCCAGATCCGTACAGGCTTTCCTGGTGAAATCAATCAGTGCTCATTCACCACAAGTTTTCTACAGACAGTGTGCCTGGCCCAGGTGGGGTTTACATTTTTGGCTTGCATAGTCCTACTCTGGGATATGGGCTCTGGGAACTTCCCAGGGAGAATTGGCTGTGTTTGGAATTCCATGTCTCTGGTGGATATGTAGCATTCAAGCATTAATTTTTTCTGCATGAATTTGCACAGGAGGCGAACACAGAGGTCAGATTCTGCCACGTTGAATCATGAGGGCCTCTTAGTTCTGCCTGCCTGCCTGCCTGCTGATCAAGGTTAATAAGAGCTGGCAAGCTCCAGAGGCCCAGTTACCCTGCTTTAAAATCTTTCAAAGTCAACATGAAATATCACGAGTAAAATCAACTGTGTTGGTCTCACTGGAGTTACATTTGCTTGCCTCTGCTGTCAGTTTATCTATTAATAAACAGATAAACCTGTTGCTGAAATAAACCACCTTTTGTAGGTCAACATTGATTTAGGCAGAAACTGCATTTGAATAGGGATCAAAAGCATTTGGCTAACTTGTGTTGCACTTTCTATATTGTACCTTCAAAATCTGCAGTGCAAAGAAAGTTTTAGAATTGAATTAAATCTCCTGCTGTGGCTGACATCTTGTGACATGAGGACTTCAGAGATCAGTCTTCTCTTCACAATAGAGATGTTGCAAAAAATATCTATGATTAAACAGAATTCTTGCTCCATCAAGTGAGTTTACACAGCAACTTCTGTGATTGAGAATGGCTCAAAAAGACAGCCCCATGCTTCACACCTGAGCTGAGCTCCTCAGGACTGCACTACTGAGCAGCAGCCCAGTAACCCAGCCCATATTCTCACAATGATGGCAGCATTCAAGTTCAAGAGCCCCAGAACCATTGCCTGTGTCCTGCACACACAACTGTCTCCAGCCCTTAAGCTCTTGCTGCTGAGGTTTTTGATGTTTGGCTACTGCCCATGCCTAGAATAACTTCCTTGGTACATGGCTGTACATCTCCATGCTTATCTTGCTTCTGCACTTGGATTAGAAATCAGAATCTCTTCAGTTTAATCCCCATGAACCACGCATCCACTGCCTGGCAGAGCTAGTATGGATAACTGCTGTCCTGAGGGTAGGATTAGATTTAGATTGATTTAATTTCAAACCAGTAGCAGTATTGCTGAGTGAAGAATGGAGAGGAATCATCCACATTTTCTAGAGATTTTAACAACAATTTTAGTATTGTCTGTACTTTAAAAGAACAAGTCCACTGCCTGTTCTGAAAAGGATGGTTCAGATACTGAAGTCCAAAGTGGACTCTAAGCTTTGAATACCAGGTTTGCATTGAAATGCCTTTCAGGGGTAAAAATTAAATTTCTGTCATGGGGTGAAAATGAGATTTCTGTCATCCCTTCTCAACATTTCTGCCCTGGAGGATTCTCCTCCTCAACAGGAAAAAAAATCCTGTCTAGCAGGAATCCTGTTGGGAAGTGTTTCAGAGTCCCAGTGCACCTCAGAAGAGCCTATCTATGTAAAGTTAGTCAGGTCCTGCATCCAGAGGATGGGGAAGACAGCAGCAAAAATACCACTTGGGAATTCCCAACAGAGTACCTAAGGCCCAGCTGCCCTCGTCCTGACACCGAGGCAGGGCAAAAGGATAATCCTTCGGCCTACATGAGGCTGTGAGGTGTATTTTCACCTGCTGGGCAGAAATAGCAGCACCAAGTTTGCAGAGCAATGATGCTCTGGGGGAGGGGATCCGTGCTGCTGGCTAGCTGCTCATCACTGACCTGTCCTCTCAGCCGGTGGGATGCCTGTTGGCTCTCAGATCTAAAGGAAGACATACGAACCCCAAACTACTTCCACGTCGCAGCATTCACAGGCACTGCCATCACAGCGAAGGCTCTGCAGCAGTGTCAGGTTACCGAGATTCCGTGTGGGAGGGAACAGAGCGCTGCTTTGCACTCAGTGTTAATGCTCTTGCTTAAACATAATCCAGCTGAAGGTTTTTCAGTACAGCAGACTTCAGTGGAGGACTAGCTGAGTGTGCTGGCTCAGGGGGCACTAATGCAATTGTGTGATTAATTTACGTCTGCGCTTTTGTTTGCTGTGCAGGCTGCGGTCGGTGGAGATGGGCAGCGGGATACTGTCACTCCTCCAGTGCTCCCTGTGCTCTCACAAAGATGACTGCTGGCCTCTGAGAGCTCCTTCGGAGCAGGGATGAGTCACTGCCCAAGGGTAAATAGTGAATACTGTGATGACAATCATGTTTGAAAGACAGTGAGGTGGAACAAACAAGGTAATTTCTTAATAAATATTTATTTCAAGGAAACATATTTGGCTTAATCCTTTTTCCACTGATGTTAATAAAAGTTATGCATTGACAAAAGGCACTTCAGCATTTGTAACACATTTTGACATCTGTGGATGAAAGGTTCTAAATAATAGCTAAGGATTATTTATTTCTCTGTGGGAACATGAGTTAGCCTGCTGGATAAATTAATAAACACATTGTTATGTAAGTATGGTAAAATGCTGCTGATGCTTCATGATTAAACTTGACATGCTGACAAAAGCAAGCTGAGGATTTGGTTTATTTTACTTTATTTTACATTTTAAAAAAATTTGAATTTTAAAAAATTTCATATTTGTAAGGCTTGCTTGAAAAATCTTCAAGTACTTTCAGTTTAAAGGCATTAAATTTCCAAATGTATACAACTATATTCAGCTCTGTTTCACAGGTAGAGAAACTGAAGTATGCAGGAGATCGCCAAGGCTTCAATGTCATGGGATCTGTGAACTACAGGCTGCACCTCTGGTCATTACAAGGTACAGGGAGAGATATTTAATTGTTTTAATCATGTAAAAACCTCAAAATAATATCACAAAAAGAAAGGGGCCTATCTGGTGTAAAAAAGTCAGAAAGCAGATATTCCTTGGGTTTAGATATTTAATAATGACCAAGAAGATTTACCATGCACTCCTCGTGGTGTATCTGATATTTTACGCTAGGTATCACCATGAATGCTGCAAGCGTGGGAGATCCCAGGGGCTTTTTTGACTTTGTGGGTGGGACACAGGTCCTGGCTCAGGGGCTTTCACCATTTATCCCACCCAGCTGCCTTTACCCTTGGAGACACTGAGCAGCATTGCTGGCAGGTGCTAAAGCATGTCCTCGCACTCCAGCCCTAACACTGCAGGTCTGCTTAGTACTGCTGTAATTGAGCCAAAGACCTTTCTTTCTCTTTTCTTTCACTGAGATCCCTGATCTGATCACAACCATTTCTACAGTGGTCCTCACTCATTCAAGAATCGTTTAAATACCACACATGATCCCAAAACTGAAATATCTGGCACCCAAGAGTGATAACTAGTAATAACACATTTACAAGCATTAGACTGTAGTTCATAAGATATTGGTGTCTGTTACTAAATGCTGGAGAGTCTAGTATCGAGTATTTGTAACATATTATGTTTTTTTTATATTTGTAAATATTATGAAAAATTTTTAGAAAATTACAAATTTTCATGGAAGTAGTTCTTTTACTGGGTGCAGCCTACATCATTTCAGCAAAGGAAGCCCATAGAAATGACTAAGAGTGAAATTAGTGATCACCAACTTCCAGTGCTTTTGTCTTAGTCTGTATTGTATTTACTGCACTTTCAGCAATTCCAGAATTATTCTCCTGGACTTGGAGTAAGTAAAGATTAAAACATCAGTTTTCAGTGAGTAGTTTCCTTCAGAGCTGAGAAGATTTGGAGTTTGTGGGATTTTTTCCCTTCATTTTTCCCTTCAGATTTAGTGGTCTGTAACTGAAAGAGTTTAGCACTCTGCCTTCTGTTCTGTCCTGCTCTGCAAAGCCTACTTTTGGTGTCCATGCAGTAAGCTGTCAGACTTTTTAAAGGTTGGGCTTTTTGTTTTTTTTTTTTTTTTTTGTAATAGCTTTATACAATGTGGATGCACTTTTGTCTACAAGGTCACCTTGTAGAAAGAGGTGACAAAAAAACAGTCAAATTAGAAAAAAATATCCTTGGATAATAAAGTCTGTCTAGTACTGGTGCTCAGGGATCTGCTTGTTCCCGGCCTTTCTATGTTTTATCCACTTAGATGACTCATGAGGATAAGGACTGTCTCCTAGACAGTCCATACCTAGCACAGGCAGTACCAGTCTCAGCTGAGTCAAGGGCTCTTCTGTACTGAAGGTATTAATGTGCTGATGGAGCCTGCTAGCTATGAAACAATAACACTGAGATCAGTCAGGTCGATAACTAATCTTCCTTTTCTTCTCTTAGATACACATAATGCAGATTCTGCCTTCCATTGCTTCTCTGGTATTAGTAGAAAGATTTATTTAATACCACAGGAAATGAAGCCAAAGATGAGACTGAAATTCGTTTCAACATAGTGAAGACTTTGATACTTCTGCAAGTCCCTTATCGTGAAGACTTAAAGCACAAAGAAAGGGTGATGTCATGGGCTGGCACCTCCAGCTTGCACTGCATTTGCTTGGAGGTAAGGAAGTATAAAAACCAAGGGTGGAATAAAATTGGTCATTTCTGTATTGTCTCTTTACAGGAGAGGGAGATGCCTTCCTAAATGCATCTTGTCTTCATCTCACCATTGCAATCCACGGTGTCAAGAGAATGTCAGGCACAGCTGGAGATACCTCCTGGAGGTCACAGCCTATGGGTTGCTGCAGACAGCCAAGGCCCAGATGCCCAGTTTTGTCTTAGCATTTAAACAGGTACACTCTATAGTCGAGGTGTGTTTCTCTCTGGACTCCAAAGCAACAGAGAGAAGTGATTCCCTCTCTCCTCATGGTACAGCAGCTACTGTGCATCTTGCTTCCCTGCACTTTATTCCTTTTCAAAACGATTGCAGACAGGAAGCAATTACTTATGAAATATTGTTAGTAGGATAATCTCTGTGCTACTGACCTCCTCCCAGTCTTGGGAGACCTATCAATTCCTGCTCAGCCCAGCCAAGCGCAACATCTGCGTGTGTGAGACCAGTCTGTCAACCCAGCCTGTGATGCTCCTCTGCCATTATCACCTCTCTCCATTTCCCACCTCCATGTCTTCCTGTCTCCCACCAGCCCCTTTTCCCCAGAAGCCCCATCTGCTCTCCCTGCTCTCCCTCTCCGGTGCCGCTCCCACCCAGCCTCTGCCGCGGGGCTGGCGGCTCAGTGACCTTTGCAGCGTGTGTAGTGCCATGTGTGCTGTGGGGACATGCTCCCCTCCACGTGGCAGCACAGCCACAGCCTCTCATAAACTTTTGACCCTTGCTTAGCCCTCTGCCATCCCCGGCACAACCAAGGACAGGGTTATACGCCTGGGTTTAGTTACCAGTGTCTGGAGACTGCCAGGGAACAGTGTTGCAGCTCTGATTACACTTACATAGAAGAAAAATACTCTTAAAGGCAACAGCTGCCATTTATTTTTTTCCCCTAGGTTGTTTCTCTCTCTCTCTCTCTCTCTCTCTCTCTCTCTCTCTCTCTCTCTTTTTCCCTTTTTTAATTATCATATTATTGTCTTTAGGTTGCTACTCAGGAGTCAAGTGTGAAAGGCTACACCCCTTGAGTAATACAGCATGGTGCTCCCTGAGCTGTGAGAAGTTCCTGTTGAGGATAAAGGCAAGGAAGAGTATAGAAACAGGAAAGGTGATTGCAGTCGTATTGGAGGAAGAGGATGAAAGGCAGAAGCAGCAAGTCCATATGTCTAAACTGGAGATTTAATGACAGAAATGATGCCTTCCCTGGGTCCAGCAGAATAAAAAATCCCTCCCCAGTTGAAAGCTGCACAGATCACTGTCCATTTCTTTGCTCCTGCTGGTAAATAAATAAAAACTACTTTCCAATGAGTTCCAGTGCACCGTTCAGTGCTTCAGTCAGTGGTTTGTTTTTACTATTTCCAGCACTGCAGTTGTGCTCTAAACAATTTATAAGCTTTAAAACCTTGCTTAGAAAATATTTTCAAAAACACTATCCTTTCACACAATATATTTGTAAGACAGTCATTTTCTTAACAGCTCCTGTCACATTATTACATCAACCTCAATAAGTGATTTCTTTGAACAGCTTCTCATGCCAACTTGAGTAATTCCATGAAGTTTGTGATCCTTTATCCTCCTCTCCTTGTTCCTTTCCTCTCTTTAACCAGAGCATTAAACGGGGAGGCTGAAGCCCAGATAGGGTGTCTTTCTGCTTCAAAGCCTTTGGCAGAGGATAGTGAGGTACCCTTCCTGCAAACAGAAATTTGAATACGTGTCTCCCAGTAAGAGAAACCTCTTTTAGTTGCTTCTTTCTTGGACTCTGGCACTGCTTCCCTTAAAAGCTGCAGTTTCTTAGCTATTGTGGGTGATACCAACCAAAAGTCATGGAGACAAAAATACCCCTAGTGAGTGCACCTTCTTGGGGAAGGCTAAACTCAGGGAAGGCTAAACCAAGAAATGGCACCCATGCTTCTCCTCACCAGGATTTAGTCTAGATGGCCACCAGTCTCTCCTATGCTTGTGTCAGGAAAAGCAAGCCATAGTTCCCTCAAACCCAATGGTATCTTGGTGCTCCCCAAGGGCTGCCACTTGCCATCAATGAGAGAACCAGCTCAGATTTCATTTGAAACCAAATTTACAGGATGTTTCTTGCTGTTACAGAAGACAGAAATCTCCAGATTACCCAGAATATCATAGATTCAAACAGCTTTCTATTTACAGTTGCTTGATTTTGGAGGCGAGGCTGACTCAGGACTTTCTGTGCTTAACTTGGCAAAGCTTACACCAGCCTCAGCCTCCAAGTATTTGCCTGCTTCACTTCAGACATGTATCCCTGCAATGCAGATTATAGAGAGGACACTCTGTTATTCATTTCTTTTCTCCTGAAAAAATATTTTCCTTTTGTATAGTTGAATGGCATCTAAATAAACATTTGCTGTATTTTTGTGTCATTTTGAAAAAAGCACAGGTTAATTCTGCAGAGAGAGCAGCATACAGCATTCAGTGTTTGAATTGTCTATTTTACTCCATCTGGACTCCATAGCCTTGAAACAAATGTGCCACATCACAGCATAAACTCACTGGGGAGAAATAAGACTAATCCTAGTTACTGGATTGAACAAATTGTATTTACAAAGTAGTTGTTTGATTCTTTTAATTTCTTGTCATATCCTATTCCATGTAAACTTGATATCCTTTTTTTTAGCAGAACAGGTGCCACAACTTTAATGACTGTGACACAGTATCTCATTATCCTAAAAAAAAATCAACAAAAAAGTTTGAAGATTATTGTCAGCTTTCATGAGAGAGCTTGCAGACTGAGCAGGAAAGTGCAGTCAGGTTCAGGAACCTGATGAGGAATACAGAGAAATGTTAAATAAATTATTACTTATGCATTATTAAAAATAAGTCACACTTCTATAGCTTCTCTCAGATAATGAACTCAAATCCATTTATTATTAATTTCACAACTCCGTGTAGGTGAAGGAACTATACCATGTTGGTTTTATGAGCAAAGAGGTAAGACTTTGACACGTGAAGTGTTTTAAAATTATGTAATACCAGGGAATTTTCCCCAGTGGACATTCCAACAGGTAAGTGAGGTAGGCAGGCATTTGGGTTGGTTTTCCAAGTTTTAGCTTCTGGAGCTAAACTTCTGGAGTCTAACTGGGACCATGTGTCTGTCAGTCCTGGATTTGGTTGGAGTCTAGTTCAGTGGGGTTTTCAGATTTGCTCTGTGGGGTACTAACCCATGTTGAACTCATCATCCTGAAACTTGGAGTTGCCTGAAAGACATTTCACAGTGCAATACTATGACAGGATGCTGAGGACTCCTATCACTGTTGTTGAAACATGAAAAATCATAGTTCTGCACAGCAAGGTCAAAAAAAGCCATAACACAAATACTGATTTAACTCATAGATGGGGGAGCTGTGAATGCTGGGACTGGAAGCTGTTATGCCACGTGCTGATGGGGAGCAGAAGGATAGACTTGTCTGATCTGCTGACATGCATCGAGGAAAGCATTCAGCTGCTGCTGAATCCAATGGAAAATCAAAATCCTACTCCAAATGATTTTCTGACATGGTATATTCCCCAAAAAAGCAATGACATTTACTGGCGCACTGACAATAACATGAGCGTTACACATAACACAACCAAGTGTTCTATCAGAGCTGAAGTCAACTGTGCAGCCCAGATTACTTCCACTTTTGTAGACTGCATTGCAGAGTGCTGTGGGAAGCAGTATTTTGGGAAGCGTAATGAGTTGATAATCTGAGCCCCGTGAATGCAGGAGAACGTGACTTGCCCTCCTTTCCTCTGCACTGCTTGGGTTTGCAAACGGCAGATATTCTCTTTTCCAGCTTTCAGCCTTATTTTATTTCTCATGAGCAATTGCATCAAGTTGCACTGTACCTGTGGTATCCTATGACTGTGTTCTTTTTCGGGCAGTGGCAATCCTTCTGTGAAAAAACACATCTCAACCTTTCCTTACATCCCTGCCCAGATGAAGGTATTCTGTGGTTGGTACCTTCTGCATCTGCTCACTGCACTGCACAGGCAGCAGCAGTGAGATCCTGAAGGCAGAGAATACTATTTTTGGTTCTGCACTTTAAATGTGAGCCTTTCTTCCTTCTCCCAAAATTGTGTTTATTATCAGATCACGTTTCAAAGAGGCAATGAATTTCTGCATTTAAAACGCTTCCCCAGAAAGTGGTGGGCTTTCTTGATAAAGTGGCAGGTAGGAAGAACCTGTTCTATTTCAAATCTTCCTGTCAAATTATGTTGCTTCCTTTTCATGTTACTGCTATTTAAGCTGTTCCAGAGGCTTGTTCTGACTGTATTCAGCAGGAGATGCACGGAAGTTGTCTCCAGCATTGGTCTGTGAGGGGCCCAGGGAGTGTCAGGGAGAGGATGATCATGATGAATGCCCACCTTCTCCTGGGATCAGCAGGCTTCCTCCAGGAACTGAGATCCAGATGGTGACAACAGGTGATTTGCTATTCATATAGCAGTAGAAAAGCTGTCAGGACTCCAGGTGCTGATGGATGAACTCCAGTTCTCACAAGGGGTTTTCAATTTTCTGACCGTAAGTTTTAGCTGCACTAAATAAACAGTTCCCTTCCTCAAATTACCATCCTTTTTACAGGAAATTTTTTGTTAGCTCTTATTCTGCAGCCTTCCATTGACTTTAGGGTTACATATGCTGCAAAACCTGCCCATAAAATGGATTATATGAATCACAGAACCATCAAGGTTGGAAGATACCTTCAAGATCATTGATTCCAACCATCAACCCAGCACCACCATAATTACTCCTAAACCACATACCTAAACACTACACCCAGAGGCCTCCTGAACACTTCCAGAGATAGTGACCCCACCACCTCCCTGGGCAACATATTCCAATACTTAACCACTTTCAGTGACAATTTTTTTTTAATATCTAATCTGAACCTCTCCTGGTGCAACTTAAGGCCATTTCCTCTTGTTTTTTCACTAGAAACATGGCAGAAGAGACTGTCCCCCAACTCACTACAAACTTCCATCAGATAGTTATAGGGTCTTTCCTAAGCCTCCTTTCCTCCAAACTAAACACCTCCATAAGGAGCGGAGCCACTCCTCATAAAACATTTTCTAGACCCTTCACCAGCTCCAGTGCCTTTCTCTGGGCACACTGTCCAACACCTCATTGTCTTGTGTGTGGGGCCTGGAACTGAACACAGTAGTCCTACTGCAGACCAATGTCAAATACAGGGAGACAATCACTGCCCTGCTGGCCACACTATTGCTGATACAGGTCAGGATGCCACCAGCCTTTTTGGTCACCTGGGCACATACTGGCTCATTCAGCTGCTCTTAAATAGAAACCCCAAGGCCCTTTGTTGAGCAGCTCTCAAGCCACTCTTCCCCCTGCCTGTAGTGCTGTAGGGGGTTGCTGTGACCCAATTGCAGAGCCTGGCACTTTGCCTTTTTGAATCTCATCAGTCATCCTCAGCCCATCAATCCAGTCTCAAAAATCCCTCTGCAGAGCCTTCCTACCCTCCAGCAGATGAACACTCCTGCTCACCTTGGTGTCATCTGCAAACTGACTGAGAGTGCACTAGATCTTCTGTGAGAAACAGTGTCAAAGGCTTTACTGAAGTCCAGGTAAACAACATCCACAGCCTTTCCCTCATCTACTGAGTGGGTCACCTTGTCAGGAGATCAGGTTGGTCAAGCAGGACCTGTCATTCATAAATCCATACTGGTTGGACCTGCACGTGCTTTTGTGATGGCACTCAAGATGACCTGGTTTGCAATCTTCCCAGGCACTGAGGTCAGGCTGACAGGCCTGTAGTTCCCCAGATCCTTCTTCCACCCTTTTTATAGATGGCCACCACATTTGCCAACTTCCAGTCACCTGGGGCTTCTCACAGTTGTTTTCTTTTTTTTTCACCAGCACTGCCGGTAAGTGAAAGTGGCTTGGCAAGTTCTTTTGCCAGCTCCCTCATTCCTCTAGGTTGCATCCTGTCTGGGCCCATAGACTTGTGAGTGTCTAATTAGCATAGCAGGTCACTAACCATTTCCTCCTGGATTATGGGAGCTTCACCCAGCTCTCCATCACTGACTTCCCCCAGGGTATTCTGAGCATAACTGGGTTTGTATTGAAGACTGAGGCAAAGAAGGCATTAAGTACCCCAGTGTTTTCCTCATCCCCTGACACTATGCTATCCCCTGCATCCAGCAAAGAATAGAGAAGCCCCTTGGCCATTTTTTTGCAACCAATGTATTTGGAGAAACTTTCTTTTTGTCTTTAGCAGAAGTAGCCAAATTAAGTTCCAGTTTAGCTTTGGTCCTTCTAGTTTTCACCCCAATAACCTCTCAATAACCTTGTAGTCTCCCTCAGTTACCAGCCTCTCCTTCCAGAGGTGGTACACTCCCTTTATCTGTCTAAGCTCCAGCCAAAGTTCTCTGAAGATTTAATGCATATTGCGATATTCTTCATAATCTGGTGAACAGCCAACTCTTATCTTTGGGTGCATGTGGGAGAACATGATGATAAGTCTATGCCAAGTAATGGCCATACAAATAATTTCTTCGACACAAAACTATTTTGTTTCTTTACAAAGTCTTGTATCCCTATGAAAGCAGAAGTTACCCAGGGAACACATTTTGCCTCTGGGGCAGTATGTTCTTTTCTATATTTGTTTCTCATTTTCTAGCAACAATCTTATTTATTTTATCTTATTTATTTATTTATAATCACTTCTTAGAAGTTTTTGACTCCACCAGCAATTATTTTGTCATCCTGCACTACACATTTTCAGAGTGAACAATAGACTATATATTCTGTCTTTTGTAATAAAGATATGGCAAGAAAACATTTATGGGTTTTTTGAATAAATAGAATGGATGTAAGATCTGAACAACAGAGGCATGGGTTTGGGATTTAATTGTAATTTGAGGAAGTGAAACACGACATTAAGATTAGAAGGGAAATATTTGCTGAAAATAAGAAAAGGTTACCTCAACTTTTTGGAATTACAAGATGGTATTCAAAAGAGGTATTTTTATACACACCAGGGAGCCATACAGGGTTTATGCAGATTTGACATTTTCTTCTTTCTTCTCTATTTGTATCTGGAGCCCAGGGTGAACAACCTCCTTTGTGTTTGCTCTCGTTAAATGTCTGTGTCTGGGCAGCTGTTGATTCAGGCCCTGTGAATAAATAAAATGAACAGGATCTCCTGCATGATTCAAAAAGAAATGCTATTTTCTGAACCCCGACTTGCCATTTGTGGTGTTAGTATTATCTTATTAGACAAATAAATGGCCTCATTTCCCTCCTCAAGAGCACATTAGCTTTGCACTTCCAAAAGCTGCAGCAAGTGAACTTTCCTGACATTAATGGGAGGTGACGGCAGGCGAGGGAAGATGTTGCCTTTGTCCAAGAGGAGGAGAAGCTCTGTGAGCCCAGTGTGCCTGCAGCACTGCAGCTTCATACACAGATTTTATTCTCAGTGCTTGTGAGTGTTACTGAAGGAAATTAAAGACAAAATCCTTTAAGAATTCTGTCCTGTCACCCCTCTGCACACTGCCTCTCACCATTGCTTAAGGAGGACTATTCATGGGAAAACCTCAGTGGTCACTGGGTGCAAGCATTGAAAAATGGGGTCACCTGACAGAAAAGGCATTCATTTATAATAATTATAATATCAGCAAAAATTCCATTAGCCTTATTTTACACATATGGAAATGGATACATAGAAAAGCACAATGTTCTGAAGCTGGGAGCACTAGCTGGGCCTCAAATGTCCTACTCCCCTTTCCAGGTCTCTATTCTAATGACTAGACCAAATGTTGTGATTCCAACATGTGATTACTCCCTGATATTCTTTATTTAATTTGACTAAAACTTGTTAGGGGAGACTTATGCAGCTCTTCGAGGTTCAGGAATCCTCACTGACCATCAGTAACATTTGTGCCACCTCTTGAGAAGCATCAGGCAGTTTGGATGAATGCTTCTCCTCGGGCAACTCAGTGGCTGTGGTTGTATCACTGAGCTCACACAAGCCCTGTTTCACATCCTGTTAGCATGTTTGAAGGCTACTGTGCTAAACTCCACCCTGTACCAATGCTTTAACTCCTGTTCCTTTTGGACAGTCCAACACTAGGGAAGAGGGTGACAAAAAGGATAAAATCACAGAGACAATAGGCTACAATGTAAGGAGACATGAAAGCTGCCAAACAGAAAGTGGAATGGATGCTGTGGTCTTACCAGACACAGAAGAAGCCTGGGAAACTCTGTGTAAGTCACATATACCAATATGCCCTGAGGAAAATATTGCCTCATGGCTGTAAATCTGAACCACATGTTGAAGCCCCAGTGTCCATTGCTTGTGTGGGTTCTGGGGGGTCCTGGGCAGCTGCTCTGCTGCAGGGGACATGCACTGTGGAAGAGATGAGGCTGGTAGGTGTCCAGACAGCAAGTGTCATGCTTAGCAGGGGTGATTTGACAGGGCTGCTGTGATCTCATGGAAGATTACTCTAAGCAATATCTGTTCTGGAGTTTCCAGTGTGTTAGAACAGGAAGCAGTTGATAAAAGTAAGTACTGCTCACATCTACAGCTGTGGTCTTCTCAACCTCCAGAACACAGATAAAGGACATCAGATTAAATATCTGTTATCAGGCTGAAAAAGGATGACATTCCTGTTAGTCAGCATGATCAATTGAATGAAATTTAATTTTCTTTCCAAATGTATCCACAGGACACACCCAAAGCCTCCAGATGACATGCCCAGACAAAATGGACTGTTCTTATTTCTCTTCAAGTAAATGGCAAATCTAAACAACTTCCAGAGTTATTGGTAGTTGTGTTGCAAAGCTGGCCCTGGCAGAGTGACAGCTCGAGCAGATGGAGATGAAGCCTGTCTGAGGAGTGTGTTCTTTGGGAAAAGCCAGGCTTACACATTCAGCAGCTGGAAGAGGAAAGGAATATTTTGGGGTCATATAGACCAAACTGCCTGAAAACAGAATGTGAAGTCACAGAGAGTGCAAGTGCAGCAAGGCAGGATGAACACATCTCGAGAGAAAAGATGAAACTAGGTCATAAAATCTGAGAAAAGAGGAGAAACCACACTTATCATTCATTAGTAATTCCTGTGTTACTTGGCATCTCAGATCAAGTGTCTGGTCCAAGGATGGATTTCACAGAGACCAGAATCATTCCCATTTTCAAGTCACTTTTAAAGAAAACTCAAATTTTGCAAGTATTACTCCAGAAACTGAAGAATTTCTTACATTAGTTGCTGTCCTATGTCAGCCTGATGCAGCCACACAACTGGGCTGTAACTCTCAGGAGAGGGGGAAAGGAAAGCTCTTTCCTTTCCTCAGTGGCAGCAGTGGTCAGGCCAAGGGAAGTGGCAGCCTCCAAGCCTTTGGGAGATATGCAAAGCCTTGGGGGACCCACATCTTCTTAACAACTTTATTTCAAGGGTAAGACAAGCCTTAAAACAAGGTCCTGGGCTGTCTGTTTAGGTTTTTATCATGTGTACCTTTAGCTACTTAAGGCTTAATCAAAATCTGCCTTGAAACTTATCCATGTAAGAAAGCAGATCTGACTGCAGCTGGGAGCACCCCAGGGTGGTTGACTTCCTGCCTGGTGAGATGCACTCAGCCTGAGAGTGCTTGTATTTTCAGCATCTATGAGGAGCTATTATATCTTTGGTTTCTCTGCTGTAAGCAGTTTCATCATCTAAGCAGAGATGAAGATACTGGTACAAACTCCTGAAATCAGGATTAATGAAAGAAAATTGTACTACTATACAGGTATAATCAAGTGATGAGAAGCACACCACTAGCACTGGTTATAGATATGCATGGAGAAAAGAGAATAAAAGAAGTCCTCACTTTTCTTGTATTTAGCTCCTTTGCTATTTTTAAAACAGATTTATTATACTCACCATATCTGGTAATATGAATTCCTGAAGGAGCAGAAAAATGTTGACCATGTCTAGCACTGACTTTCAAATATCTATGATAACCAAGACAAGGATGGCACTGCTCCCAGGAGCATGGCACTCTGTGGATCCATTAAAGACAAATAGATTTTTGGTACAGCACAAACTATTTGAAGCCTGTCGAACTACCTGCTGTGCTGCTCTGAACCTGAAGTGGGACTTACAGAGGAGAAAGGAGAATTTATTGATAGTATGTACATCTTAGAATCCCATGTAACAAGTTTGTTTTTCCTCAGAGTGCTTGAACAGACCCGTATGGGTGAAGTTTTGAATATGTATGGGTGACACCAGACATCGTATGGGTGAAGAATCTGAAGTTGCAGATTGTTATAAATGATATTGAGCTGCAACAGAATCTAATCTTGACAAAGTTGGCTATGTTGCTATGGGATAAACTCCAAGACACCTAAAGGTGCCTTTTAGTATTACATGAAAATATTGTTTCCAATTCAAGTAACACTTTTCCAGCTATCTCTTACTCTTTCTCATTCAAGATATTTGTGCCTGAATTACCTTGTTTTCTAAAAAAATGACAGACATTTAGCCTGAAGGGATTTTGCTTACTTCTGTTACTTTACAATGTATCATTGGCTTCTGTTGCAGCACCTTAGTGCTCACCAAGGTAACACTACATGAAGTTACAGGCGATGATGTGACATGAGCCATAGGCTAACCCAAGAAACAACTCTTTTCCCTTCAGAATCAAATATCTGTCATTACTTAGGCTTTTTTTCAAGAATTTAAAGTTTTGATCTAACTGGAAAGGTATCTATTCTGGTAGTGGTGTTTTTGCATTTTAGAGGCATTGAAGCATGTGAAGCTTCAGCTTAGTTACTCAGCATCTCACTTTCTGAAATGGCTGAGTATGTCTAACTTTTTCCCTTAAGGTGATGTTGTATTCTGGTAGACCACATGAGACTTGTCACATAATGCCAGTGGTTTAAAAATTTGTGAACTTCATTTGTAATTGCTTAAAAGTTAACGATTGATAAATACACACACATTGGCTAATAAGGATTATAAAGACTATCAGGAGTGTGGCTGAAAAGTGTAAAGAATGTCAGTCATTTATAAGTAACCACATTTTATTTACTATTATATTATTTTTTGCTAATATACATATACCTCTGCAAAACAGGATCTCCCATTCCACTCATCCTTCCAAGTGTCCTGTTAGACTGGGGTCTAAGGTCTAACTCTTGGAGAATTATTTCCTGCACTGTCTACAGTAACTCCCTGACTTAAAGACACAGGCTATTTGTGAATGTCTTCCACATAAGCACTAATGGCAGCCATCTCTATACTGCTGCGATTTTTGATAAATGTGGTTGTCTTCTTACTAGCCTACCTTCCCAGGATTTATATTATATTTCAAACCTTACATTCATTCAAGTAGCTATCATTTAATACCTTAATAAATGAATGGTCATTAATGACAACAAGACCTTGCAGGATTGCAGGCAGAAGTCAGGGGCTTTCAAAGTTTTTCTACTGAGACTCCCCCATCAGTATCTCAGGAACAACTAACAGTTACATCCTTAAAAACTAGGACAGATATGTGCATCTGGTTTTCTTCTACTGATTCAAAAAAGAGACAGCGAGCATATAGTTTACAACACTGTGGTTTTACCTGAACCCTGAACTGTTGGTTTATGGCAATTCACAGGAATAAAAACAGTCCAGGGCTGCTTTTAAATTGGCCTTTGGGTGGTATTTCATATACCATTAGTCCAGTCTCTTGATGGATGATCCTTGGTTAGCATGATCTAAATTTATTGCTGGAAAGGATAATTCTTTAATGTGTAATAGCTTTAAAGGGTGCTTGGTATTATTAAAATCTATAGACTTAGAGAAATATGGAACTTATAGTAGTATAAAATGATCCCAAAGTTAAAATGTAGAATCTTGGCAATGACTTTATGGTTGTGTAAATTGAATAAGATGAAAACGAGATTAAACTGTTGGGGTGGTCTACTTGCTGGAACCAAGCTTCCTGGCTCTTAATGACTTTGCCCTTTCCATAGTGCTGAGCAAGGTTTGCATCCTGCTGTTTCTTCTTGTGTGTCATTTCTAATGGCTTCAAGACATCTTTATCACACTATAATTGGTTTCACTGGAAATACATGTCAAAAAGCAAGCAGGAAATGGGGAAAAAACCCCAGAATTGTATGGGCTGATATGTTCTTATACACAATTAACATAATGCACTATGTGTTGGGAAGAGTTTTTTACAACAAACTCACTGACTTGATTTTTTTAACATATTTTATTCAGATTTAGTGTCTAAATAGGAAATCTTTTTCAACTAAATCTTTATGACCTTTTAGTAAACCAAACACAAGGAGAAGGCTGTGCACTAAGCAATTGCTGTAAGTAATCAACTGAACGAAAGTACATATAGTACTTGTACAGCTCCTTCAGTTACTCAGCATAATTCAGGGTATATGTACTTGATAATTTTGCAACAAAAATTGCTTTCATGGCATATCTTCCAGATATTGCTTACAGATGCTTCTGAGTATTTGCAGCTTCTGAGACTCATTAACTCTAAAAACTCTGGTATTCAGGGAAACTAGTAACACCATCTTACCAGCACAGGAATTCAAATGCTATTGGAGAGTGACTAGAGATACAAGCTGTAAATTACTTGAATATCAAATTCTCTTTGCTTTTGCTTTATTCATCTTCTAAGGCACAAAGAGAAACTTAGTTTTGTTTTCGTCTGCAGAGAAAGGGGCATTTTGCATTCTACACTCACCATCTGCTCTCTTGTTCCCCTGATGGTGGGACAGCAGTACAGTATTAAACTGCAAGTGTATTCCACTTTGAATATCCACTGGTTGAGGGTGTGTTAAGCTTGGAAAGACATGACTGAGCTTCAAAGTATCCATCAGAAAGAAAACAAACGTGTAGGTAGTGAGAGTGACTAAATACAAACTCTTACATAAAACTTGATGCTGCTCCAGCAGGTAATTGCTACTCAAGTACAAAATAAGTTCATTAGAAGAAGCTCCTAGCTTAAAAAGCTTGACTTATGTAATACCAGAGATAAGACTGAATAACCCCAAAATCTCCCCCTCTAGCCTACACAGACAAGAAGCAATCAAAGAAAAAACCCAGCAGCAGTAGCAATAACAAAATTGTATCATTATCCAGTCATACACTGACTAAACTGGCACCTAATGGCAAACTGTCTCTGTCCTGTACAACTTCTGAAGCTGCTTTTTGCAGCCAAAATCATCCACAACCCTTAAGTGTGAATTGTAATTCATTTCAGCCACAGTTTTGTGGCTATAACAGCAGTGGCTACAACATCTAGCAGAAGAATTAAATTGCTTTAATAACCTAACCCTACATTATCACCTTTTAATTGGATTCATCTATTAGAAAGACCCCAGCAAGAAGGATGGCCAAGAAGGACAAAACTGATGGCAACAGCCATAAACTGTACAGACCTTTCCTGCAGGGACACAGAAACTTCAAGACCCCCCAGACATCTGCTTAGAGCTTCCTTCCAGGCAGCTTTGTTGTGGAACTATCAGCACTGTAGATTAAAAAATTGTGGGTCTTAAAAATTGTATTCTATTCTCTACTCCGAAGAGGCTTTGTAAATGCTGGCCAGACATCTATGGAGCTGTGCTACAGGTTAGAGGAAAAATGACTTCTGCATTACAGAAATGCTGCCTGCAATAGTAAGGTCACAGCCCTCCAACACGTTCCTGCTGCAGCCATGAGCACGGCTCCGATTGTGTTGGGCGGCGGCGCCCTCAATTAACCGGAGGCGCCTTGCCCCAGGGGCTGCCGATTCATCTGTTTGCTGCGGCTCACACCCAATGAACACACAATGAAATCGAAAGATTCTTCCAGGATGAACAGCCTGCTGATTCATCTGTTGTTCCTCTGTGCTGCTGTACTCATTACCACATTTGGTTTCATTTGTACAGTGCTAATTGTGAAAAATATACTGTCCGACCCTTGCTTTGGGGCACGAAAGATCAACAAAGCAAATTGCTACTGACTTTTGGGGCAATCAAAATACACCACATAAGATAAATTTGGAATGGCTTGCAGATGCTGCAGAGTAGGGAGCTAAAAAGGTTTTAATCCTTGTTTAGAACTTTGTATTTTTTAAGGGGGAGGAGGGGGAGGGTTTTTAACATCTGATTTGCACAAGCATATTGTGTGAAGGATTCCTTAACATATATAATCCTTTTCCCTTTCAATCTTCATACATTCCCCAATAAGAAAAGACTAATGAAGCTGGATCCATGTTGTAAAGGGGCACTGTTTGCTAGAAAAAGAAGAGTTAGATCATTAACCTGAGCAGTGAAAACAGTGGCATCTTATAAGCACCTATAAGGAACTATCAAGCAGCCACACTGGTTAAAAACTGAAGTTGCATTACTCATTTCTGTTCCAGTTCATGTAGAAATAGGCTTATTTGCTATGCAATTTAAAAATTACTTTGAGTTAATAATATGACATTCAAAAATTCTCAACAGTTGTGTTTAAACTGCTAAGACAGTTTTCTTTTCTGGTACCTTTCTAAGTTTAGTAGTGACAGCTGGAAAGACATAAATACCGCAGATCAAAGGATGGAACTTCCCTCTAAAATCCTGCATTTTGGCGGCAAGTAAAATCTTAACTAATGAGAATTACTGGTAACTAAGATCCCTTTTTAAATAATTTGTGATGATTTTCCAATAATATAAAATGAAAATGGACAAAATAAAATTCCTTAAAAGATGCTGTTCAACCAATACCCACCATGTGACAGCAATTAATGAGTGTTTCTGTCACCTACAGAATGCTCTGTGGGGGAATCTGTGGGCACACTTCTCTAAGCTCCCCAGCATCCACCTTCACCAGCTACAACACTCAAAGATGAGGGTGGAGAAGTAACAAATACTAAAAAAAATATGTAAGATTCATAAGCATGTTTAGGGTTGCCCCTTAAGCTAATATATTTATTATATTAAATATACATTCCCTTAATATATCAGAGAAACATGAAAAGATTTTGAAGGTCTGTTTTAGTAAGTGCCATTTCAGACTGCCTTAACATCCCACATTTCTTAAAGGTCTTTTAAAAAGGTCAGGTTCGGAATTCATGCAAATTTATTCCTTTTAGCTAAAACACAAAGTATTATAGAAAGTCTTCATTTGTTAGTAGTAGTAGTATTCCTGTAATTAGATTGATTCAAATATTTATTTAGCAACAGCGTTTATGTGGTAGCACATGTAATCACCCCATCAATGTCTTGTTCTCAACTATTAGTTTTTAATTCTGCAAGCTTCTAAATACCCTTCTCCCTCACTGAGATCTAGAATAAATTCCCTCCTGGGTAGAGAGGAACACATGTATTTATGCAATTTTGTACCAGTTCTGTGGAGTCTCTCAAAATGTTAAGACGATCAACCTGGATTTTCACAGCAATAAGGATGTAATTTAACTTACATAAACAAATGAGACAAATGATACAAACTAAATTTATTTAACTCAAACAGTACAAGCAATATAAGAACTTTTGCTTTATATATATATTTAAAATTCTTTTTAAGTATTTCAATTTTAAAACCTAACATTCAGTAAGAAAGCATACTATCAAAAGTCAACTTGAAAACCATTTAGGAAGTATTTTTACTCTGTTTCTTCACAGATTGTCACATGGGAATGTTTAAAACCTATTTTTTTCCACATAAAAGTCAGAAAAAAAACCTTTTCTGTAATCTCTTGTGTACATAGTTGCACAGTGTTCTAGCTGCATTTGAATCTTTTACGATGATAAGAAATCAAAACTCAATCTTTTCTTGCTACTCAAAGTAACACAAGCTTTGCCACAGGAATGCATTAAGTATAGTTCATCTACTTTGAGCTGGTATTCTCAAAATATGTATGGGACATTTGCTCTGGCTAACTTCTTACATAATAAAAAATTTGCTCATCAGAGCATAGCAAAGTGCTCTTTTAACTGTTTGAGGAGCTGCTGGGTATCAACATGACCTGGAAATGCTTCTTCAGACTTCTGAGCTGCTGTGTAACTTCTCTGAAGATCTCCAACCTGTAAGAAACACACAAACTAATTTTGAAAATTCAAGCACTGCAGTGTTTGTATCGTGCATTCTTTGCATTTGTACATTTCTGATGCTCACAAATTTTAAACACAGCTGGTCCGAAGAGTGAACAGTCAGTATGGAGACATTTGGATGCACGATTAGGTCGCACTTACATCAAGGGATAAAAGAGACAGGAATGTGATTTTAATGGGAGGGATGCTTCAAGACATCAACTTAACATATTCCATTTCACCCAACTTCTTGGAGAATGGACAAGGTACACACCAAGCTCAGTGCTTGAAGCAAAGAGGAATAAAAAAGAGAAATTTTGCTTTTAAACTCCACAGAAGTGCTATTATATATACAAGCAAAACATAACTCATCAGACCTCTGTAAAAAACACAACTGTGATTTCCTGCTTCCTCACAGAGATGTACAACAGTGTTGGACAACTAATGGTGCTCCTATGTTGCTTTTAGAAGAAATTGTTCCCTACTTAGAGAACTTGATTTTTTTCCTAAATAGACATTTTTTGGATGGATTAAAACATCTCAGAAAGTGGGTGCAGCAAAAAAGAACCCAAGTATTTGGGAACATATCTAGTAGAAGTGATTACTCCTGAATGGAAAAGGAGGAGCTATGAACAGCTAGGAGGCCTTTTTTACCTGTGCATCACTCAACAGAGAGCTTCAGCACAGCAAGAATACTCTGAAAGAGAAAAAGCCAAAGTCTCGGCCCGAGAAGTCATGCTTTGTAAACCATGGCCTTACACTGAATGTAATGATTGCATTACCCCACTGCACCAACATCTGGCTGATGTGGCCGTCTGTCTTCTCCCGTAACATGTGAAGGTTCTTTGTGCAAAAATCTACGTAACAAGGCATTTGCAGACTAGGATTTACTCCCAAGTCAGTAAGTAAAAAATGCAATTATTCAACACCCTCTTGTGTTTCACAATGGAGAAGATATGCTTACAAATTAATGGGTTGTTATTCTTTTCTTGATGCATGTACTTCAGCACCTGTAGGAGTGGAGTTGCCCACACAACACAGAATTGTAACAGAATCATCAAGGTGTAGGCACAAGAAAAGGAGCAATTCTTTCCTTGTGAAGAAACAAGAAAAAAATTTGTACAAGTTTCTCTTATTAACAAGAATATTGGACACTGGTAATACAGTGCCTTAGACACTCTGGATGAAATAGATTATTAACACAAAAAATTCAGAGGTTGTAAAGCTGAATAACATTTTCTTTTTGATATCAGTAAGATAATATCAGTAAAGGATATTCTCTCTATCATTACTAATAAATCATATGATATTACACTTCACATTCTGAAAAAGCTTATGACTGTAAAGACTGTAGATGGAATTATTAACAAACTGCTCATCTTCCAGGGATTTGGACAATTATAAAGTTATTTCATAGCCAGTTGGCCTCATTTTTTCTCAAAAGCAAACATTGGAATAGCTACTTTGACACACTTCTAGATACTAAAATGAAAATGTAATTTAGAATTTTTCTTGAGTTCACTTGAGTTCCTTGAGAACACTCTGTGTTCTTTTGTCTTCTCTATCTGGAATTCTCTGTAAAAACAATAAAAAAACACCTGCCTCACCAAGTCTCAGTTTTCAGATTACAAGAACAGGATAATGCCTTACCTTCTCTGAGAGTATGGCAACATTGAAATGGGGCTCATACATGTGAGGTGCTAAAGATGAAGCAGTCTGCAGCAAAGCTCTTGCCTATACAGAGAAATGAAATAATAATATAGTGAAATTTGGGAGGGAGAGTAACAAGAATCTAATGCGATATTCAAAATTCTTAAAAGCAATCATCCTATGTATACTAAGTCCTTACTAAGAAAGCCATTTTCAAAAAGGTTACATCAATAGTGTAGGCATAACAGAGTCCAATAACATTGAAATGAATAAAGGACTTTTGGTTGAGTCAGGAAAAAAAAATATTTGGATATATTCAATTAAGTAATTCAATTCTAAACCCTCAGGACAATATATCAAGTAAATTTAATAAAACCCAAAGTATTTAAAGAACACCCCATTGTATTTATCTGTTGTCTCTGACAGCTGTCTTAAGTATCACTGAAACTGTAAATTTTATCCTATAAATGACAGCTTTCACACTCAAACAGTTTAATAATTTTTTTTTTCTCACTAGCAAAATGGAGACACAAAAAAGTAAAACAAACTAAGTATCAGAGTGTATAGTTTCATGTTGTAAATCCAATACAGAATTAAGGTCCACTTGTGAAATATTTTACTTAATGGGAAAAACTCCAAAATGTTTAAAAACAAAAGTAACTGTAAACTGTGGCAAGACTGAGTAACTTATAAAATTTCCTACATCTGAAAAATCTGAGTACATGCAACATTACTTATGAAAGAACATTGTGAAATAAAATCCAAGATAAGCAACATATCATCCCCTTTTTTATTCTTCTGTGCATATTTTTATTGCCAAGATGATTCCAATTTTTAATTATACATGTGATACAAGAAGAAAACTGAAAATTTTAAGCTAAAATTAAAGTAGACAGGAAGCTATTCTAATGGAAAGACTCTGCACTGCTAGTTATGAGCAATCACAACTTCCACAAGTGAGGTTGTGTTCCACTAGGGAATTAAATATCTCCAAATTTACGATTATGAAACTGAAACTAAACCCAAGGTTTATTTGTCACTGGAAACATCAAGTGCTGGGTTCATTTCAGTGTTTCCATGGTAATTGCTAGGTTATCTGAACAAAGTTAACTTCTGTCTAACAGAATTTGCCCTTAAAAAAGGAATTTATAATTTATTTTAGCTCTATGATGTATATATGAGTCCATGTAATTAGCATGCTGTCATGATGTTTAAAAGAAACCCTCAGTAGTTCTGTCCAAAAGTGTCCAAAGACACATATTCATTTTCCCTGCATGTGTATAAAAATTATTCCACCATGCATGTCAACTGTATATCTAAGCTTAATACACTTAGTATATTCACATTAATTAGGTAAAATGAACCACCAAGCTTATTGATGCAAAATTATTTATCAAGAACCTGTTGCTTTCTGACAAGATCTAATGCATTCTCCTTGCTAAAAAAAGCCCCAACTTTCAAGAGCTAATCTGATTGGTCTTTTCTGCCACACAACAAAAGTATTTTATCTACATTTATAAACTGAATATACAGTCAAAGTTGTCTTTTAAGTGACGATTACAAAGTCATGGGGTATGCTTTGGGCATCAATTTTTTTAAAAAAACAACATTTCAAGAACTGCAAAGCTATTGGTAACTGTGCTTGTCTTTGATGATTCATTTGGATATACCAAAGAATAAGCAGTTTAATGGGAGATGGCATGATAATATGCTTATATGCTAATATGATATAGCTTACACTAAAAGATGTAGAACAGTTAATCCATGTTTTTTGCCTGCAACAGTAAGTTAAACATTCATATGATGTCTCCACCTCAAAAAAAAGACATGTTTGTTAAATCCAAAATGCCTAAATGAAGCATTCTGCTTAGGCTGAGATTCAGCACTGACCTGTTCAGTGTGACCTCTTCGCATTTCCAGCACAGCCAAGTTGTTGTAAGCTTCTGCGTAGTCATTATTGTTGATTAATGTTAGCTTGAAACACTGGTAAGCCAGATTCAGGTCTCCTATGCCCTAAAAATAAGACTTTGTTTTTGTTTGTGAAAAGATTGGAAACAACATGCATCTGTTTTGGTTTTTGGAGTATCTTTTCACCCATAAATACTACAATGGAATGCAAATTACAATAAAAACATGCTGATCAGAAATGTATGTGCTCTCTTCCCAGATCCTCACATGTTTTCCTTATTCTTTCTATAGGCAGAATCATTTCTCTCCAGCACAAACTTCCATGCTTCAAGTGATATTCACTTCATCTAATTTAACTTCAAGATGATTAAGTGTCATCTAAAGATTATGCTCTCTGCTATTGTCTATAGCAGGGTAAGAAAAACTCAGCTGTCTCCAGAGAGGCAGTCATCTTGCCTCTCTGTCTCTACAAATATTTAAGGGAGATTCACGTCTCAGATGGAGCAGCTGACTATTACTATTGTAGTGTTAAGACTGACACTGACACAGCATCAGGTTAAACATCAAAAGTGACAAATGCTGAAATATACAGGCACATCAGTTGAAATTTCCATCTTTAAGGCAGTATAAATTACTGTGTTTATCCTAGCTGCAGTACAAGACAAAAGTTGTTTCTGACTCAAATCATTATCAGCAACTAAAGACAACTCATGTTAGAAAGCTGTCAAAAATATTATTCAGCAAACTTATTCTGGGCATGTAGCTAAACGGAAATCCAACACAACTTCCTGAAGAACATCTGCAAAAATGGGCAAGACTGTAAGAAAATTTTTGTAGAAATTTAACAAAGTTTATCACACAACTACACAGTATTTCTATAGCTGCCTTTAAGACAGAGGAACATACTTTCTCAACTAGGACCTACTTAGTGCTTTAGTATTGGCTACTTGATGTTGAATGTGTATTTTTATGACACGAGAAATTTTATGTCAAACAAATAACAGTTCCTAGAAAAATATCTTGAATTTCACTTTTTTTTGGTCAGATTAGCTTGTTTTGCAGCCAAGGCCCGCAAGGGCTGCTATATGTTGCAATTTTTTTAAAAGATGAGAAGGGTAAAGGCAGTGGGGAGTGAGCATATTTTAGCAGGAGAAAGCCACATTCTGTACAGTACGGAATATTTTTCTCTTGCTGCTTCTTCCCTCCTGAAGTGCAAATAAACATTCCATCTGTACTGGACTTTATCTCATATACTATCAGGTTTTGTATTTCCAAGAAGGGAAATTAGTCCTTCCTAGTTATCTTTTTTACATTTTTTATAACTTGTATTTATTCAGAAAGATGGTTAATATTTTTCATACCACAGCCACGTGTCCCAAGTTGTACCACACATCTGCTGTCTCCTCCTCATTTTCAGCCAAAAACAGTGCCCGTTCAAATGAAGATAGTGTCATATCATATTGCTGGGCATAGAAGCAACAGAGGCCCAGATTGTTAAAGAGCTGGCAGTTATAAACACCCATCTGCAGGAGCCGTCTAGATTGAAAGAAAACATTTGTTAATTTTTTTTTAAAAAAATTAATTTCAAGTAGGAGTTCTACTCTAAAAGACAAAGTTCTCTCCTCCTTTCTCTCAATTCTGAGAGGGTATACACTTGTTATTTTCATGAAGAGCAGTGCAAGGTATTTTTTATTAGAATCATAACTGCAAAAGTCTGTGTAAATAAGCAACTTCTGTCTTCTTGACTGTGTCATATGATCTGACTTTACTGTAAGACAGATGTAGCAGACTTTCTCTGTTTCCTGTTTTCAATCCCTTGATAACAATCAAGCTGTAGTTTGTTGCAGTTACTTAATATAACTCTTAAGACTTCAGTTTTTTACTTGATTCCCATCTTTCAGTACTGCTCTAATTAGTAATAGTATATTTAGATGTGAACCCATATTAATCATACCCATCATGCATAACTCAGATTTCGATTCATATTGATATTGTTTAATGTGTCTTTTAAAATGGAGACATATTACAAAAATTCTGTTTATTAATATTTACAGGAAAACCTATGAGGGCCAGGGAAAAAGAGGGCTGCTGTCTGCAGCATGACTGTGAGCTTCTGAACCTAAAGCATAAAAGAGCTCAAGCCCAACAGAAATGTGATGATAGTGCTCTTGCTGACTTAATCTGCTCTTTGTGAGAGAACATCAGGTTCCTTTGCACACTCTGACTGTATTGAAATAAAAATAAAGCAGCAGTGTTAAACACTATCTTTTCATTGCTTTCATTAAAACACACAGGAAGTCTAGCCCACGTTCCAAGTCAGGGATTTTGTGGTCACAACTCCTGGTGACTTCAGGTGGAGTAAGGGCTAAAGAGGAAATCCTTGTGCATCCTGTATGCATCTGAAGTTAAGATCCACTGTTCTCAAACTGCCTCATACTGTGAAAGAACTTTCCTTGTTTATTGGTTGAATGGTAACTGTTTTGATAATCTTTGTTGATACTTCTACATGTAATGATTACTACTTATGTAATGATTAAAAGTTTGCAGTGATGTACTTATCACTGTATAAAAAGATTTAGAAGTTGTTAAACTGATTTTATGGTAATATTTGTCCAAATGTGCATTCATACTCCCATGCCAATCTCCTAATTAATTTTTTTCCTGCATTGTCAACCCTTTATGTTACCTTCTGACATATTCTGTTCCCCATCCCTCCCTCTCCATAAGTACAGATACCTGTAAAACCGCAGAGCTATCTCAGGTTGGTCTGAATAAAAATGGTTACTGCCAATGCATGCAATGGCCTCCACATGAGTATTGTCTTGTTTTAAGACGTCTTTATAGTACTCTGCAGCCGAGGAGATATTGTTCATTTCCTATAAAATTGGACAAAAATTCCAATTACTTCTACTGTTTATCGCCTATTTTTCATGTGGAACTTATTAAAATGTTAATCTAATGAGTGCTTTATCTATGCCCTGTACAGTACTTAATTGAGCTTAATTACATATGCTCTTAAACTTCTCTGATTGTACCATTCAACACCACTGTCATCTTCACAAGCAACACACACATCCATAAGAGGAATGCATATTGATTTATTAGTAATATCTTTACCTGAAATTAACTTTATGCCACAGCTACAAAAAGAGATTTATTTGGTTTTTATTTTTTAGAAGAAGAGACAGCCTGTTGTATTGAGTTTGGAAGTCAAAGGGGGACTACAGGGGTGGCTTCTGTAAGGAGCTGCCAAAGCTTCCTCCACATTCAACAGAGCCAATGCCAGCTGGTTCTGGGATAGACCTACCGCTAGCCTCAAGGCTGAGCTCATCAGAGAAGGTAGCTACATCTCTGTGATAACACATAACATATTAAAAAAGGAAAAAAAACCCCAGTTATTGCACAGATGTGATTGTGGCCAGGAAGAGAAGAGTGAGAATATGTGATAGGAACAGCTCTGCAGGCACCAAGGTCAGTGCAGAAGGAGGGGCAGGAGGTGCTCCAGGCACCAGAGCTGGGATTCATTCCCCTGCAGCCCATGGTGAAGACCATGGTGAGGCAGCTGTGCCTCTGCAGCCCATGGAGGTCAACAGGGGAGCAGAGATCCACCTGCAGCCTGTGGAAGAGCCCCATGCTGGGGCAGCTGACCCTGCTGTGGGCTGTGACCCTGTGGGAAGTCCGTGCTGGAGCAGCCTCCTGGCAGGACCTGTGGCCTTGTGAGGAGAGCAGCCCACACTGGATCAGGTTCACTGACAGGACTTGTGACCCTGTGGGGGACCTGTACTGGAGCTGCACCATGTGCAAGAGACATTTGCCCCTTCTTGCACAATGCCTTGCAGTACCCAGAACTGTGCAGTCAGTTTCCCAGCATGGTAACATAGAATAGATTGACTTTCCCAGACAATGTCTCAACTATTTTCAGTGCTTTTTAAATCAACTCATTAATTGTTCTGAACACAAACAAGAATATAATTGCATATGAAAATCTATTATGTGCCTTTGAAAACAGGAATCATAAATTTACCAGATCTGGTACTACATAGGATATGAGAGTTAAGGGAACTGTATTGTATATAAATATATGTCTGGATGTGTGCTACTTGGAAGATGAATTAGATGCTATAAGTCGATGCTATAAATGACAGTGCATTGTTTCTGAGGGGTGCAAGGCCCTGAGGACCCTATCCCATACAAGAAAATAAATAAATTAAAAGATAAATGTCACTTCTGTGTTTATATAGGAATAATTTCTGCCTGTCTGCTGTAGATATAAATGTGCTCCCAACATAACTAAAGAATAAGCCTTTATATAACCTCAGCAGTGTATGTAGCTACAAAAAAAATTTCTTGTGATTAAAGGAAATATAATAAAGCAGTCCCTTTAAAAATTATGCCTTTTTTTAAAACCAAAAATGCCCTACAACTTTTTGTACTGTCAAATGTTAGTGACTGAGAAGAAAAGCTCTGATTAAGATGCCTGATACATATATTCCACTTGTGAGTCTATGTAATGAAAGCAGCCCCGTGTTGCAGTACAAATCTTTGCTAATGAAGCTATAATCCTGCACTCAAATGTCAGTGCAAAACTAGGTCCTATCAAATATATGCTGCTCTTTAATAATTCCTTAAAGGGTTATGCAATGTTATGTATAGTTCTGCAACATAATATACATATTAAAAACTATTCAACAATTCAGAAAGAAAAGCCTCCAAAAAATTATGCAGCTGTTTTCTTCTTGCTGAAGGACAAAAAGGATTTAATATAAAAATGGATTAAGGCTTAGGGGTTAGATGAGAATGATGAGAACAGGATAGAATGCCACGCATGAATATAGAAAAAAAATTCATTACTTTGTTTTTAACATTTGTTCTGGAATAGCACCTTACCAACTTTCAGTGAAAAACAATAAAAAAGTCCACTGTTTGACATGAAAATACACAATTTTAAAATACAAAATACATTGTTACCAGGCTAAAGTGAGACTACTTTATAACTAATCCTACTTTATACAACATTTACTTCCTAACTAAGAAATGTACATATTCTAACTATTCTCAGGGTATTAAGAAACTAATGGTAACACATAGCGCTACTAAAAACAACACAGACCAATAAACTATTTTGCAGCTTAATTCTGCTAGTTGGTGACTTGAGCAGTTTTAGTATGATGGAATATATATAATCTAGCAAGGACAACTTGACTTAATATGGACTTGCATCTGCATGCCAAGGGCAAATGGAATCTCACTGGTGTGATTAATCGTTGAAACAAATAAGCCTGCATGGCTCCCCCGACATTACCTTGTTACCTTTGTGGAAAGTTACCTGTCCTGCATTAGTGACACTGAAAATCAGCACAGTTGGTTTTGGTGACCTTACAGTTATATTCAACTATTGACTCTTTTTTCTTGCTCAAACAACTAAATTTAGCTACTATAGGAATTGCATAGCAGGTGCATACCTCATAGATTCTGGCAATTCCACAAATAAGAGTCACTTCTCCAGGAAATCGCTCCAACCCTTCCTTGAAAAGGTTCAAAGCTGTTACAGGCTGATCCAAGCGCAAATACACCTAAGAAAATAAAAAATGTATATTGATGTCAAATGTCTGACTTTTATACATATTCTGCTGTTTTACAAGGGAGACAAATAAAAGGGATGACACCTCCATTTACGCAGTAAACCATTAGCTGAGATAATGAAGAATATTGGGAAAATGATGGAGTGAATACTGAATAAATCTGTGTAATGAAGATAAAATAGGCTACTTACGAGAATTAAATTTACCTCATACCATCTATACATTATTAATTTGAATATTACTAATTTAAAATATGTTATTTATTATCATATATAATATACTTTGACACTGAGGTAAAGGTATCACCTTGAATATTTCCCTGCTTAATGTATTTTCAAAAACTTGTGTTTAGGCTTGAAAGAACTGGATCTTCAGGCTGATAAAGCTGGAATATCAAAATGTTTTACTTAGTCAAATAAGACTGCACTGCATAGAGCAGTAACACTTTCAAGTTTCCTTACTGCTCAACCAACCTCCCCTGTCACAAACAATAAAATCCTATGAAAAGAGGGCAGTTTTGCTTCTGTGATTTTGACTTCAGGGTTGATTATGAAAATGTGTAATGCAGATAATAATTGTGTGAGAACTGGACATCCAATATCTCCAGTGTTGATAGGGACCACCTCAGCAGCTGTCTTAGAGTACAACTGTAAAGCCCTCCTGCTGTGGGGTACAGTAAACACAGCTACAGGAAAGGAAAAAACCCTGCACACATGCTTTAGGAAACTAGAGGACTAGAATGATTTATCTACCTCCCACTGAGTGAAAAAGTATTTTGTTGGAGAAATAGTATATTAATCAGTGCTAATATTTGATACTACCAAAAAAGAGAAGGAGTCTGTGACTGGTATCCTCATACAACCCTTTTGTGATGAAATGCAAGACAAATATCAGTGTTAATTGAACACCTGAGAAACCTCCAAGAGCTTTTGCCCTTGAACTTCATGGACTTCTTACTGCCAACAATCACAGCTGTATATTGTCTTTTTGCAATCTCATAGATATATTCTGCTGTAGACATTTACAAAGAATTCTTTCCTATGGCCACTCAATAACATTCTTAATTGTCAAAGAGCTGACAACTGTGAGTGTCTTCCAAGAAAGGAATTGCCATTCCAAGTTGGTCATTGGCAAAATGAAAAAATACAGGCATTTTTTACACATTTTTTACACACTGTCACTCACATTTCCTGTATTAAACTAGAAAACTAATGCCTTCTTGTGAAAATCTGTAAAAGAGCAAGGGTTATAGAGGGCATGGTACTTTGCAGATTAGAACTGCACTAATTACATCATCAACCATGAATGATGCATCCAATTTAAAAAATGGACAGTGTGAAACTCCCCTAGATCTGCCCCTTTTTTTTATTTTTATCTTTATTTATGTTTGTACATTTATGTATGTTTTCTGAGCATTAATGACTTATATCTGCTCTATTGCTTTATCTAGAAGTTGACTCCAAAGGTTCACTCACTACAGATGCCAGGACCACCCAGCCACAGTACTCTACTATGTAATTCCCATATCTAGTGTGATATCACACTGTCCAACATCTCTGTAGACAGTAGAGCTGCTCTCTAGATAAGTAGCAAAAGAAATTAAAAATCAGGTGAGGCAATTTCCATCCACTTGTGGCTTTGGAGAGACCTGCTCTTTTAAAGTACTACATATAGTAATTATGGTTTATATACTAAAAGCAGAATAGCTCTATTCTCTGTTTGGCCTCTCACTTATCTCTTGTTAAAAATATCCCATTTCTAGCTCTTCTAGGTCATGCAATACTTTGTAACTTCACAGAAGGTCCTGACTGCTGTAGACTCCTACTTTTTTTTTTCTTTTGGTCTTCTATATTTTTTTAAAACGACATTTCAAGCGAGAGATCATTTTCAAGAAAATATTACTAAAAACCCAGATAGCTGTTGCAATAATGAATACAAACAGAACTAGTATCAACTAGTTAGTTAATAGTAGTAACTAGTATTAACAGTAGACAGCAGTATCAGTATATTTCCACAGAACTTTATGCAATATTATTATTTTTTAATAGCTGATTAACTAAAGTCTGATTTTTTCAGTTCTGTTAAATTGAGCCATATCTCAGTGCCTTACTCTACTGCCTGTCCACTGACAGTCGCTAAATCATGCTGTGCAATGTTTTATACTTGAGCAAGCTAGTGTATAGAGTGGGACGTCGAAGTTCAAATGCAGCTTCTGCCTGAGCTAGTACTGATGTTGGGGGATGCAAATCTCCTGTAATGAATCACTATTTGCTAATCCAATTACTCTGCCAATTTAATAATTCTGTGTAGTTCGTGGAGCAGGTCCAGAGAAGGGCCAGCAAGATGATTAGAGGGATGGAACACCTCTCCTGGGTGGAAAGGCTGAGAGGGTTGAGTCAGCCTGGAGAAGGATGTGGGGTCACCTAACTGCATCCTTCCAGTACCTGACAGGACCCTACAAGAGAGCTGAAGAAGGACTTTTTACAGGGACATGTAGTGACCGAACATGGTGGAATGGCTTTGACCTGAAAGGTGGAATGTTTTTATTACTAGGAAGACATTCTTCACTATGAGGGTATTGGCACAGGTTGCCCAGAGAAGCTATGGATGCCCCATCCCTGACATTGTTCAAGGCCAGGTGGGATGGGGCTCTGAGCAACCTGGTCTGGTGGAAGGCATCCCTGTCCATTGGGGAGGAGGGTGGGAAGATTGGAACTGGATGATCTTTGGCATCCCTTCCAACCCAAACCATTTTGTGATCCTATGTATTTTGTAGAATGACTTGTGATAGAGACAGGAAAATAAGCTTCAATGAACTTCAAATTCAGTATTGAAGACATGTCTCTAGATAGAAATGATGATCATTTAAACACAAAACATAAATTGCTCAAGAAATGTAAAGCACATATGAATATCTGAATTATCCACTAGCAGTGATGACTTTTGGACACGCCTGTGACAGCCAACTTAAAGGGAACTGACAAAGAGCAACTGGCTTCATCTCTTTCTAGGACACAATGAAGAAAAATGCAGTTCTAGTTTCTCACAGGCCTTTTTCTCACATCTTTTATTGAATGTCTTAGAAAATGTTTAGAATCTAATGTGTATCCTGGTAAACAAGTAGTTCTGAGATTCAGCTGTGCCACTTGTTCTTTTAAAGCTTTTAATGCCTTTATTTTGACAGAACATTCCCTGTTTCAAGGTCTCTGATTGCTTCCTTTAAGCTCACTTTGTTTTGATTTTGCTTGTGAAAGTAGGATTTTGAGCTTTGCTCTTTATTTACAGATTTATTGCATTTGTTTCCTAGGAGACCATGTATAGTCACATTGTTCTTCATACTGGAACTTCAATAATTGTTCTAGCTACATAATCCTCATTGGAGTTTAGAACAAAGAATCCAGTAACATGGGAGATTTTTTTTTATCTTGTTTGTGAAATCTGGGAGCTCTAAAATAATTTCATAAACTATTGACTTCCATTGCAACTGTTAGTATGCATTGCCTCAGGCATGGCGACCATACACTTTTAAACACAATGATGCATCTAGTACTTACTTTTGCCAAATACAAGATGGTATCAACCATGTCCTGCTGCTTAAGGGCTGACTTAAATTGTTTTTCAGCTTCACGGTACAATCCCAACCTAAAGAGACAACAAATACATATAGAAGGTACTTGTTTATTGGGGTAGTTTAGTATTTTTTTTTTAAAGCTTATTAAATAATGAAGCAGCTCAAACTAAATCAAACATAAATTGCCTGAAAGCACACTTTATCACCACATATTTGTGTGCATGTTAACAAAAAAGGTCATTATTTAAAGATAACAAAACAACCATTCAAAAATATAAAAAAGACAAATCCATGAAATTTGGCCCCCTTTTATATATGCATCTTTCTAGAATGACTGAATGGTGAATAACAATGTACTTGTACTGCTAGGAATTCCTCCTACTCTTGGACCACAGTAGAAAATGAGCAACTGCTGTATCAACTCTACCCCAGCTGTTTCAGACCAGAATATCCTTACCTGTGGCAAAGATCACACAGATAATTTCCACTGTGAATGAATATCACTGAAGTCCATTTCATCTCAAAGGCAT
The DNA here is from genome assembly GCA_018697195.1 of Certhia americana. Taxonomy (NCBI): domain Eukaryota; kingdom Metazoa; phylum Chordata; class Aves; order Passeriformes; family Certhiidae; genus Certhia; species Certhia americana. Next base: position 45,688,318 of record CM031861.1, on the reverse strand, counting down.
TTATTTTGCATAATTACAGTCAAATGTTTTGCACTAATCTATAAAAGCTACATAACTACAAATTAAGAGGACCGAGCAGTTTCAACAACACAAAATGGTACACTTTCTCATATACAAATTGCCTTTTGTTTCCTTCAGCCAAAGCGCACATACTCACTGAAGAAATGCAAAATACAAAGAGAACAAGCCAGCTAAAACAAAGACATGTAGCCAATGGGGATGTAAGGTGTTTTGGGATCCTGGAAGTCCATGTACGAGCTTGGATGCATTAGTCTCTACAACACAATTCATAAAAATCCTGAAAGTAATGAATGACCTCTAAGCTCATGTACTGGATTTGATGAGAAGGTTTTGGTAGCTGGGGGATTCAGGAATGGCTTCTGTGAGAAGCTGACATGTCTCTGATGTGTGACAGAGCCAATGCCAGAGGGCTCCAAGAAGGACTTATGGCTGGCCAAGGCTGAGCCCACCCATGATGGTGGGCAGTGCCTTCATAATCAACATAGGAATAATGTATTATGCAGGGACAATACATTTAAGAAGGAGGAAAAAAAGTACTATGGCAGGCAGAGAGAGGGGAAAGATTTGTAAGAAGAGCTCTGTAGACACCAAGGTCTGTGCAAAAGGAGCAAGAAGAGGTGCTCCAGAAATCCATCTGCAGCCCTTGGCGAAGACCATGGTGAGGCAACTGTGCCCCTGTAGCCCATGGAGGACTAAGAAGATGTAGAGATCCATCTGTAGCCTGTGAAGGAACCCATGCTGGAGCAGGTGGATGCCCAAAGGGGGCTGTAACCTCATGGGATGCCCATGCTCACACATACTCCTGGCAAGACTTGTGGCCCTGTGGAGAGATGAGCCCACACTGGACTTGTGACCCTGGAGGGGACTCATGCTGGAGCAAGGGAAGAGTGAGAGGAGTCCTTTCCCTGAAGAGGAAGGAGCAGCAGAGACAAACAGACTGCAACCTCCATTCCCTGCCCCCTGTGTTGCTGGGAAGGGAGGAGGTAGAGAAAATAAGGAGGGAAGTTGAGACCAGGAAGAAAGAAAGGGTGGGTAGTTGTTTTAAGAATTGCTAATATTTCTCACTATCCTACTCTGATTTGATGCTTGTGTATAGGGTGCCAGCCTGAGGCCTCAGCATATTTTTAACTGGTACTTCTTGCACTGGGCAATGCAATTCTGGCAGAAACTGTCTAACATGAATATTTTATTCTGCATTATTTCATCAATCTGTAGCCCTCATTGACAGGTTATTTCTGAAACTAATACTGTAATATTTATTTTATGTGGTCTGTTTTAACAATAGTTCTTTTACTGCATTTACTAGCTAACTTTTCAAATAATTACCTTAAAATCCATTGACAAAGGCAAAATTGCAATTAATTCAGTTATTCAATACGCATGCCTTTATCTCAAGCAGCGGTCTCTCTGTATATTAAAGGAGATTTAATAATGTAAGCACAGCATGCTCCAACAAAACACTTTCTGAGCTATTTCTCAGTGTTCAGCATTGCCCAACACACCCAGCAGTACAGGTCCTGCAGTCACAATCATTCACCACAGAAGACATGAACAATGGCTTACCTATAGTAGCACTTTCCAATTTGGACTTTCCACCACCAGTCCTTGAATTGTGCGTGTTCAGTGGCAAGCGCTGCCAAATCTAGAGCCTTCCAAAACAAACCCATCATCTTAAAATTAATGTTTACACAAAGAAAACATGGTAAAGATTTTTGTAAAAAGAAAATTTTAAACAAAAGTCCAGTTAACTTGAGATGGAGGCACTGCTTTTTGTTTATTACTTTTATAGTTCAGTGCATAAAATAGCTGAAAGGATTATTTGTCCCTATAAAAATAAGCAATCCAGTTTCTTCTAAATCAAAGAGAAAATAGAAAATTAATTTGATCAGACTTCTGCAGTGTCACTCCAGAATATACTATTTGTTTAAGCACAATCACTTTTTCCAAGCTTCCCATCCTTTTTCAGTAAAAGTTGTTAAAGCCAAGTAAAAATAAACTGCAATAAAGAAGTAAGTCCAGAGAGTTTGAAATAGTGTAGAAATTTTCATCTCATTGCTAATATCAGGTTGCCATCACTTCTGGAAACTCTCAGATGTGTACAATAAGAAATACTTCTTCCTTTAAAAAGTCTATAATGAAAAAAAATTGTTTTATTACAGGAAAAAGAGAGAAATATTCTAAGAAACAGGTATCTGTTGAAGATGGTGGATGTCCAAAATCTCTTTTGTCTGGTGTACTGGAAAAGCAGGTAAACTAATCAATGCACTGTGATCAGCCACCACAGCCATAATCTATGGCCTTTCATATTTTAGCTATAATTTCAATACCTCTGTTAAAACAAATACATGTCTTTTCTGTACTAAACCTATCATAGAAGCACTTGTTTTCTTTTTGTTTTCTTTTTAAATTTCATTTTATCTCAGAACATATGAAAGTCATATTATGTTTGTTATATTTTCAGGGTATCGTCAGAAGTAGGGTAAAAAGCTTTAACACAGTGTTTTTGTAACAAAAGCCTGATCTTTCTTGCCTGCTTTTTTTGGTAAAAATTTTGTAGACCACAGAAATGAAAAACGAGTTATCTATTAGAAACAATATGTAAAAGTTCTGTGCATCAGTCACCCAGTAGCAGAGAAACAAATAATTCCAAGAAAAATTAATCTGAATATTGGCATATACTGGTATGTCCTTTTAAGGATTTTTGATTATAATACATACATCAGTTTGAAACCTACACTGCTTGTCCTGAAAGTTTTAATAAACTTTAGGATATACCTCATCATCTGAACACACTGATGAGCTGAAGTTGTTACTGCCTAGAGCACTAAGCACACTCAAGAATGCAGAGTCCATTTCAAAAACAGTCTTAACACTGAAAAGCTTTTCAGAACAAACTTATTTTACTCTCAGTTCTTATGTTTGTGCAAATAAAAACACTAAAACCCCCTGATACTTAGTGGATTTTGTTTCTTTTTAAATAATGTTTTTCTTAAAGAATGAAAATTAGTGTAGATTCTTAAACTGTATTTAGCATAATTCTGAGTTTCTTTTTTACCATTATTTTCCTTAGCTAAACTGTATGATAACTAAGACTTCCAACCTATCTACCAGCTGTAATGCAATATAAAACAGCCTGTAGGGTTGTGGCAATTTACTGTTATATTGCAAAATTCTATTGGCAAATGTATAGTTGTTTGAAATAGTAATTTCATACAGAGTATTGTATCCGCCTAGAAATTAGATGGAAACAATAGTCAGCATCTGCTGCTTCTTTCATGTGCTGCTGAATGGCAGTAATTTTCCCAGCAACAATTATTGACTATAATCTTATTTGTAGACAAATCAACACCAGATAGTCTATAAGATAACTGAGGAAATGACATTAGCCATAATCAATTAGCACAATTTATTTAGGTGATTGTCTTCTGGATTTCTCTGTTTTGTAGATTAACATAATTCCATTTTAAATAGATTTCTATCAGAGAGTATAAAATACAAAGTATTGAGAGGAACTAAGAAAAAAATGAGAGGTTGTGACTTCTGGCCATAAGCATATATTGTACAATCTTTGTGCTTCCTCAGGACAAAGTGTTTTGTCATCATTACCCACCTGTGAATAATGGCAAAATACAATGTCATGGTCTACCAAAAAAGTAGCAGCACAACTATTTCTGGACAAGTCTTTGAAACTGCCCTGCTCTTACAGCATTTAGCCCATAAAATGGCTTTTAGATAAAGCTCAAGGAGTACAAAAAGTCAGTTATTAAGTATACGTGTTCAAAAGGAATCAAGTCAAGAACAATAATGGATACAGAAATAGTGTCTTCTTCAGACAAGTGTTTAATTTTTCATTACATAAGACAAAAGACTTTTGAATGTATTTTCAAGGGCTGAAAAGCTCAGGGCTTCTCTGCTCTTCCTGCATCCCCACGTTTCTGATAATTGATAGATTACAGATATATTTAGTTTTAATTTGAACCAATTTCCTCGCACCATTTATCCCGTTCAGTGCACACTGATTAATGGCATTTCTCAACTGAAATTGCTGAGTCTTTTTTTTTTTTTTTTTCTCTATATATATACTGGTTGAATATGAAACAGAAGATAAATAATAAAACTGCCTTTGTTTCTCAAATAATAATGCAAATGAGAACAGTACAGACTGTCCAGTTCAGCACAATGAAAAAGAAATGATATTGTCACTACTGCTTTGTGTTTTATCTGCAAAACTGCAGGAAGTGGTATTCTATCCACGTAGAAAGCCCAAAGTAAAGACTTTTCAAACTTAAGTCAATTTCCCAGGCTTCCAAGCCTTTCAAGCTCTTTCATCTCATCTGATGCAGAAAGGTGTTGGGTTTTAAGAATGTCCATCATCACACAGCAGCAGAAAATATGAAGATGTAAGAGATGTTAGTGAATGTTCTAACAAGTGATCAAGCAAGAGCCAGATCAACTTTTAAAAGTTAACGTAAGTGCTGTTTCTCTGATGAACCCTAAGTGACCAAATTCTTTTCAGGGAGATGTAAGATACTGAATTTGTGAAATGCCATTACTAGGAGAAGTGAATAAACAATGACGCAGCCTACATTTTAGCAGACATTAAAGTGTTTCTTTTTTTTTAAGAAAAATTAAAGCAGATGAGGTTCATAAGGAATGGAAAACAGTTTAGAGAATGGAGTTATATTGCAAATGGTGTAGAAAGCACATAAGAGTCAGTGAAAGCAAACAAGAGAAAGCAAACTGAACAGCTAAAAAATATCTCTGGAGATATCTCTACATTACATTATAAAGACACCTCATTCTGTGATGTGTGAATTCAGTTCACAACAATATTTTTTTCCAAGAAGATGCAATCATTAACCAAACACTGATCTCTCTTTCATTACACAGTAAATGGTGGTGATTAAGCTGATACCTCTTTGCTTGCAAGTACTTATTCAAATGGCTCAAGTGGGTAAAAAAACACAGACAGAACTTTTCCTGCAAGACAGTGATTTGGGATTCTCAGCAAGGATTTCAAAATACATCCAGTACAGAGCAAAAACATCTTCTAATTTTTTCTGGAGTTGTTGGAAAATTACTCGCATTATATGAACCTATGTCTAGCCTAGGAGCGTCATATCAAGTGACCCTTTTATTCTCAGTGAACTGGTTTTTCAGTAACAAACATCAATTTTTAAGTACTAGTGGGCTAAAAACCCAGGCACTTCCTTCATATTCAGTACTGGATATGTAAATGTTAATTTCGCTTTCTCTCTGACATTTCTGACACTTGCACTTACTGTTTCAATGATATTTCGGATTAATAGTGCATTACAATTCAATCCTCTTAAAAGAATGCTATGCAATAAATTGACAGTGTACAACTATAATCATTTGATACTAGATTAAAAAGCTTCACATAGCAGTACATTTGAAAATGATTAGGAGCTATGTCAACAACAGCAAAATATTTTTGGTGTGCGTTATTGATTAACTGGAGAGTTTAACTCCAGATCTAATTGCACACTAGATAGAAGTGTTGCAGAAAGTTCAATAACTGTTTAGTCAACTATGCATTATTGACATAAATGTCTTTCAAACCAACCTGAACATTTTGATTCCATTTCAACGGGGTACACATATCTAACACAGCAATGAAATATATTAACACTTTATTAATTCCATAAAGAGATTATTTCCCTGGGTGAACTGCCAAAAAACCTCTGCAATGTTTATATCTTTCTGAAAGCTTAAATAATATGTACTCAAACTTGATCTTTACCATTCAGTGCAGTAACATAAGAATCACAGAAGAAAAATTTTTGATAGGTTAAGAGGGAAACCATAATTGAAAAAATGTTACAGAAACTCCTATGGACAATATAATCTTTCTCTTGATATCACAAAACACCTCAGCACTACAGGTTTACACTTCTACAAAAGGTATCCAAAATCCTATTGATATTTTATTTTTATGTAGTTTCATCAAATACATTTTCTTTCTATTCACCCAAATGCATAAGCAATCATCTCAGGAGTGCCAAGTGATGTTCAACAATACCTGTTTTGTCAGGTATTTTTACCTTCCTCTGTTAATGGACAGTCTTTTGTAACTTCTACTCAAGCCTCAGCACTCTGAACTTTCTAGGCAGTTCAGCTACCACTCAGGCTCCAATAACATGAATTCATTAGATTCAGAGACCTTGATAGCTGAGGAACCCAGTTTTAAGAATTAGAATGTTTCTCTTCTTAAAAATGATAGCAATCCATGCAAGATAGCAATCTTGGTATTTGCCAATTATCATTCCTGACTATCATCCTGTAAGAAAGGATTTCTCCCTCTTAAACAACTATTAATGCTTCAATTTTGTACTTGTGAGGTTCTGCCTGGATCCTTAGTTTACTAGAGTACTGACAGAAATAACTGAATCATGCATAATAAAATCTGAAAAAAGAACATATGAATTACTTACATTTTTTACATCATTTTCATGGTGAAAGATATATTCAAACAATGCCTGCCAGAGGAATATTTAAAACATTGTCATATTTGAAGAGAAAAATTTACAATAATATTTCAGAGGAATACAGAATCTTGATTATGCCAAGCAGAAATTAATTCTTTAGGAAAACAATCACATTCACACATAACAGATGCTGACATTTACCTTTATTTAAAACTTCAATAGACAGAAACTATAGATGTGCTACACTTTCATCACAGGAAAGCATCTTAATTCCTAATTTGTTGCTAAAGATTAGTGGAATTGCCTCTTACCTTTGGTGCTTAACATCACTTTAAAACAAAAATGGCAGCTATAACTTGAAAGTAAATATATATTTGAGAATCTGGTATAATTTTAATTTTTTAACTGTAAAATCAACCAGTGATCTAAAAAAAGGTTTTTGCAATGGACACTCAGGTGCTTATGTGGTGCTAAACCTACTTAAACACAGGTTTATGAAGAATGCAAGCTAAGCAAACTTTGCCTTTGGAGAAAAATTTTTTTAAGCTCTACAATATTTTGGTACCTGTAAAGGAAAAAAAAATATTTTAAAAAATTGTTTGTAAATGATAAATAAATGCTAATAGTATTGTGCTTCTGGAAATCAAACACACCATCATAATATCAAAGCTTAAATAAGTCACATTCATCAGCTGTGCTGTGGTTATAAGGCTTATAAGGCCACAACAATTACACATAAAAATAACTGCAGCTTCATTTCCTCCTGTATAAAGCTAATTAAGTCATACTACCTTGTAGCTGTTCTGCACTAGAATATTAGATGAGTATATCTCGGGTAATGGAGGTGGCATTTTCAGTGAATAAAATGACATTGAAAGATACTAGATAACTAAATGGAGACTGGAAGCCTCTGTTCCCAAAAATGTATTATCGGTGCTAGTAACACGAAGTTCAATTGAGTTGAACCTTGACCTTCTTCTGCATCCAAATCCCAAGTCTTAATTGCTTCAAAAGAACAGAACGTTTTTCTAAATTTGTTTAATTCATTCTGACAAACCAGGAGAAAATGTTGTCCCACAAGGAAAAAATACAGAAAAATACCTCAGTCTCTTAAAGGCTTCCATGACCCTTCTGCCAGGTTTTCTTAGACAAAATTCTTAAAATATTTACCTTCAGGAAACTAGAGAATTACTAATGAATTATCGTATCTTGTGAGGAAAATAGACCACAACCTACTTCTAGTTTTGGTCAGAAAAGACTCTGAACAGATGATTAAAAGACATTGAAGAATTATAAATAGTAACACATTTATAAGGAGCTTAGAATAGGTAGATAAAAAAAGAATAGACAATAAACAAGTAGTGGAACATTTTCTCCTCTAGTTCAGTAACAGAGAAGCATTCAGTAAAAGTGTGTAAATCTAAAGTGACAAAAAAGATGTTTTCTTGCATGGTTGGCATGAGAAATTTACTGCTGTTATACACAGACTCTGACCTTCAAAAGGATTTAAGTGACTGAACATTCACTTGGATAAAAATATCTAAAGTTATCTTAATAAATATATTAAAAATCCACAAACTAAAAACGATTAAACTTTCTGTTTCATACCAGAGAACAATTGCTAACTGGGATTTACCAAAGGTTTTCCCTAGTGACAGGTGATACCTTATATATCTGCTGTGGTGTTTCCTAGGATAGTCTTTATCATGGTTAATGTTAGTCAAAGAGAAGCCACATTTCTGTATACTTCAAAACATTGAAAAACCTCAGGAAGATAATCTAACTTCAAAAAAGATACAGAGAGGCTACTTTGCAAACATAAGGAGAAGTATGTAGGAGGTACTCATATACAAACATGAATATCTGGCTAATTATGTGAATTCAATAGCTGCAAGATTTATCACCTTTATGCACTGGGAGAGGTGACAGCTCAAAAAGTTTTAAGATTTTAATCAATTATTCTTAACAGAGGGTACAGTCTGCCTTCTCAGCTCCTGCTTTGGCTTTAGCCTAAATGCTGTTCTGTTCAAAAAAACAACTTATAAATCCATGTAGCTCCAAATTTAAACTTAGATTTTACATTCTGTGTGAAATGTTAATGTCATAATGTATTAGCTTCATAATACTGACAAGTACACTTGCTGCCTATGGATGTTTCTATGACTGTTGATTTACATTTTTTGGCTTAAGCGTCTTTTCATATGAAACTGAAGGAAGACAAATCTGCCACAGAAAATGCTAATTAAAACCCCAAGTTGTTAAAAATATGTATGTTTCTCATTCCTGAGAGTCGTTGTTGAGAATATTTCCTCTGAAAGCTAACCTACCTACTTAAATAGCATGTAGTTAGCAATCACAATTAAAAGCTAACTGTCTTCAAGCAGAAGAACTAAGCCTAATTTTTTGGATGTGTCTTGTGCTTCTTAGTCCTTCCCAGGTTTCTTACATTCCCCCTGTTTTCCAGACTGTAACGGATTTATAATAATGGGTCTGCTGGCTGATTGCCGGCAAGGACGTAATTGGACAAAAAGCATGCAGTATTTTTTCAGCACTGATAAGGAACTGATTTGTAACTGCCCTTAGATGTTAGTCTGGAAGTCTTTGATTACCTCACCAGGTGAGAAGAGACTATATTTGATACCTGTTCTGCCTAGTTTGGTTAAGAGGCCAAGGGACAATGATGAAACCGGTGGGTGAAGGACACAGTGCAATTACACAAGATTTATTTCCTTTGAAACCACACTGAAATGCAATGCCCTACACCAGACCAGATTAGGCTTTAAAAAGCCAATAAATTTTCCATAATTTTGCTTATGCAAAATTGTTAACCAAAGTTTTAGACTGAAAGAGCTATTTCCACCAGCACATTATCAGATACTGCCAGTTTTCTGTACAGTGTTCACCATTATGTTTCTCAAAATAGGCTGAATTCATACTGGTTTGTTCACCTTTAGGCTGATAGCAAAATATAGCTCCCTGGAGTGTGTTTGATACCTTGTGCTCCCTTGATAACTTGTGCTTCCTAGAGATAATTGCTTGATATGTGTGCAAAATGAGCTGTTTACCTCAGCTCAACAGTTGTTTTTTGTGAACACACTGTGCACAGAAAACATGTTCAACCATACAGCTAACTGGTTGTGTTGAGGAAAGACTCAACTGAAAGGCAACAAAATGATAAATCTTCATGCAACTTTCAGCTCCCTGCCACTTAGAGATGAAACCTGTAAGTTGGGCAGACAACCTGCAAAAACCTGTCCTATTGTCAGATAGTTTCATTAACCGTCAATCAGATCATCTTAACTGAAAAGTATTCTGAACAAAAAAATGGTACCTTTTTACATAAAAAAGTGTTAACTCATGCCATAAAAGCAAAGGAAAAAAAATCCAAACATTGTGAACATTTCTAGGCCAGGATTGCCATCTACTTGTACACGGACCCACACTTCCAGACAATAAGGAAGGTTCATTGGTTTTTTGTTCCTCACTTCTTTTACTTTTTTTAGTTGCCCTTCATCACTCCTAGATGCACAGCTCAAAGTTATTTACCAGAGGAATTTTTTTTTTTCAATATGAATGTTTTTCCTAGATTATACTTTCACCATAACCTCTTTAGACATACTTCAGTTTCAAGTCTGGTAAACACTGTCAAAAGGTGAGTAAAAAACTATTTTTCTGAAGGTAATATCTAAACCACTGTTCATTATTGTTTTTATCCCCAATCCCATGAACAGTTACATTAGAATGACACCAGAAAACAAAAAAAGATATCACAACACTAACTAAAATTGTTACATACCTTTGCCAGTTTGGGTTTCTGAGCATATTTTGTTAAATTCAGTCGAGACAGATTTATGAAAGGGCCATCTGGATTTGTTATCATTGAAGCCTGAGGGGGAAAAAGAAGCTTTTTAAGTGGGAAGATCCCCTACACTTTTCCAGAAGATTTTCAAAATATTATTAGCATACAAAAAAAACCAAAATTCCAAACAAAACATTTGTAGATTCACAGCTATACTGCACAGTATGGACTTCCATTTTCTTCTCTTTTTCTCCCCGCTATTTCCATGTAGTGCCTAAGCATGTAGCTTGGTAGTTGGGATACACAACCAAAAAAATCTTCAAGAAATACTTAGGAAGATTAGTTCTTACCTGCAATAGTGAGAAGACGCCATATTTTGCCATTAATGTGATTTTAATATGTATTATTAAAATGCATGTTCATGCTGTTTGCAGTTTATTAATTTTGCCAACGGAACAGGACAAATTAGTATAGACTATTCCCCTTATCTTTTGAAGTGACAGACACTGAGCGCTTAGCAATTGTTTTATAGTAGAAGCTTTCGGTGAAAAGCATGTCACAGTCTTTGCATGGCAATCCATGAATACAAATGTGCCTCAAGGAGCCTGTGAATCTGGAATTTATATGAATCCTGATGAACTTGTGAATTTATGTACATTTTTTAATATAAATAGACTAGCAAATGCACAAGAAGTTATATTTTCAAACTTTATTTTGAAAAGAATTTTAAAAATTAAAAATACTTGCCTCCTTCAAACTTGAGTTTAGATGCAGCTATTAAGTAAACTACAGTGTCACTGTGCCAGATACTGTGACCAAGAAATCTTCCTTCCAGGAACAGAGGCAAGCAACTCACCGTGCCTGGCCTGACATATCCCCCAGAAGCACTAGTGATTGGACGAGCTGTGAGAGCTGTTCGAGGTGTTCTTATCGCCTGTTCCATGGTACTGGGCCGCCCACTTTGCGTGCTGGGTCTCACAAATCCTGTAATAGGTCTTCCTGACTGAGTTACTGGCCTGAAGATGTGAAGTATATTATCCTTACGTTAAGCACTATTTATTGACAGAGAATTTATACAGTTATAACTGAAGCATTTCATTTTCCAAAGTTAAGTTTATGATTTGTTCATTTTTAATTCATCACATTTTAAAAAATAAACTATCACATACCTAACAGCTGGGCTGGGGCCTCCCCCTTGGCTAGTTCCAGGAAGTTTCAAAGATGTTCCTGGTCCTACAAAATAAGAGCATATCTCACTTCACTTTGAGATATTACTCCCTTGTCTAGAGGACTTCAAACGTGATTGTGTTTTATGATAAACAGTAAACCAGAAATTTCTTTACTCAAACTGAGGGGAAAAAGAACTAAACAAAGAAGATAAACCCCAAATATTGCATTCTACTACTGATAAATTGAGACTATTGCAAGAAACCTGCCAAACAATGCATATTGGTTTTTCTTTCTTTCAGTCTCTCCATTCTCTTCTCCATCCCACCTGGGGAGAGTGAATAAGTGCCTGTGTGGATGCCTACTGGGATTGACCCAAACAAGTGTCAAGAACATCTCAGAAACACCACAGAGTGCTAAAGTAAGAAGGCTACAGAAACAATGAGACCAGGCTAACTCGAAATGGTATATTTTCTATCTGGCATCCAAACATGAGTAAGTAAATCTAAACCTTCATCTAAAGAGCAGATGGAGCATGGTATCTCATGATATTAGACCCTGGTAAGATCCCTACCTACAATTTAGAGCACTGTAAAGTGTGAATTCATCCATATCCAAAGGTCATCAATGAAAACACTGAACCATCTTGAGCCCAGGTGAACTGATGAAGGGTTCCCCTTTTCACATATTTCTGTTTTGACAGTGGATCATTAAGAATTACTAGTTCCTGCAGGCAGATTTTCATTCACCAACATGTGATTGGGCAGGTTTTCTAAACTACTAAGTGAATGTCTATGAGATGGCTTTAAACACTTGGTTAAAAGCAACATGTGACATCTATACCTTGCAGTCTCTTCACTGATCGTTACTACATAGAGAAAGAAATGAGATTTAAGTTGACAAATCACTGTTACTCATCTATTTATTTTCTATATACTTATTTACTGCTTTTATTGCAAATATTTCCAAGAACTGAAGACAAACTGATAGGTAGACAGTTTCCTTCCTTCTTTTTTCCCAAAGATAAACCCTAAGTAGGCACCTGGCCACAGCTATATTTAAAGCTAAATAATACAGAAGAAGGTATTAACCATGATCTCATTGGTAAAACCTACTAAATATGCAATTGGTGCTAAAACAAATAAAGACCTCTAGGACTCTCTCTCTTTTGGCTGGACACACTTAGGATTTCTATAGCTTACTTGCCTTTTATAGTCCTGTGAATCTTTAAGTTTTTACTCCACAACAGAAAGGGTGGACAATTCACTCAACACAGTTTCTAACATGATAACTATAGCACTCTTCAGAGAAACGGGGAAAGTGGCTTTCAACTTTTCAGACTAGCAGAAAAATGTACTACTCTTCCACTTTCTGACCTCTTTTAAGAGCTATTGCTGTAATATAAAAGAGGCAAGACATTAAAATTCCTTTTTTCAGATGACGTTTTTTAATAGCTATAGTTTTTTGTGTATGGGAGATTGCTTACAGGGTATAGTTCATTTGACCTCACCCCAGGCAACTCAGTCGTTACTTTGAGAATCTCAAGCCAACTAACTTTGAATAGATGTAAAAGGGCACAGCAGTGCATGTGGCCACTAGAAGTGTCAGAATTTAAGACTGAAATTTCAGTAGTTAGTGATGATTGCAGATGACTTCTTTAACTCCCCAGTTAATGAAATAGCTGTGATTATCCATAATGCCAATTAGTACAAGTTTCTGAAAAATATGCTGTCAAGGTAACACTTTAAAACAAGATTACAATATTAACTGAGAAAATTAATGGTGTGAATAGTCTAAAAGTAACGTAGTGGATTTCTCTGTAAAACAATGGTTTAGGATATTTTCGTTAATAAATAAGACTGATTAAAAATTAACACAGCAAAATTATTAAAAAATAAAAACTGGTGGAAGAAAGATTTCATTATGTATGTGTGAAGAGGAACCACAGAAAAGTAGTTTTTCCCCCGTGGATCCAATCCAATTTATTAATTATTTAATAACACACAACTAACAGCAAAGTCATTATTAGGGGAGTTTAATTGGGAAATTAAGATAAGGGCAGATGTAAAACTGAAATGGATATGTAACTGATGCAGAAGGATTTAAACTGCTTAGTAGGCAAAGTATAGACAATGTAGTATGAGAGGTGTGGCCACACAGTTTTTTATGTTTGTGAACTATGACTTTAGTGGAGGAGGATATCCTGAAAGACCTGCCACAGCGAAAGACCTAAGCCAAGACCAACTACAGCTAACACACTTTAACAGCACAAGAAAAAGCCCACAGTCAGTAAACACCCATTTCTATTAAATCATGTGTACAATCACAGAACCACAGAATGATGGAGGTTTGAAGGGACCTCTGGACATCATCTGGTCCAACCATGCTCAAGCAGGAACACCTGAAGCCAGTCGCCCAAGACCCTGTTTAGATGGTTTCTGGGGAGCTCTAAGGAGGTAGACTCCAAAGTCTCCCTCCAAAGTCTCCTGGGCAGCCTATGCCAGTTTTCAGTCACCCTCGCAGTTAAAAATAAGTGCTTCCTGATGTTCAGAAGAAATCTCCTGAATTTCAGTTTGTGCCCACTGCCTCTGGTCCTGTCACTAGGCACCACTGACTCTATCCTCCTTGCACTCTGTTTAGTGATTTCTATGCTTACCTTTCATGCAAGAGCGTAACATTAGAACACCTCAGATGTATAAAGAAAGTAAAATCAAGGTGTAGAAGAAAAACATGTTTTCTGTGTGTTAGTGAACCATTGTCTGGTTGGGTGACTACAGCAGACAAGTGGATAACTAGAAAGGTTTAAGAACAGAGTTTCAAAACAACCTGAAAATTAAAAGATTTAGGTCAGAATGAGAAGATTGTTTATCTTATCAAAGAAAAGATCACTGGATGATTTAATGATAGATTTAACTACTTACTTTGGAAATATAACTTTGAAAATAACTTCATATCAGGCATAAAATGTTCACAAAACAGGTGGAGGTATAGGTGATAATTCCCACTAAAGATATGGCACACTGATAAAAGTTAGTAAATGTAATAATTTACAATAGACTGCAGGGGGTTCTCTATCTTTGGAAAGTTCCTATATTTTCTGAAAAATTATATATTAGCTCAGGTACACCTAGCAGATTTGAAGCATGAATTGCATAGTCTTATCTCAATGATTCAGAAGTGCAGGCTACACTACTGTAATCATTTTCTTTGGTTTTGAAATCTGTGACACACTATCCAAAAAGTCACCTTTTTTCAGTTTCAACATAGTATGAATATTTTTCCAGAATGCCTTATTTCTAAACAGTATTCATCAAATTATTTTTCTTGGAAAATATTCTTTCACTACCACAGGAGGCACGAAATCAAATAAAACTCTAAATTTTATTTCTGTGGTGTTTTAAGATAGATATATATAATTAGTTGATCACAATGTACAAACACATCTCCAGTACTGCTTGACTGTGACCAAGCATGTGATGAAAATCTTAAAAAATTTAATTAGATAGATATGCAATTGCCTACATCTATACAGACAAGAAAAGCTTTTAACACTTCAAGTATCAGTTCTGGCCTATGTCCAGTTCTTCCCTTGAATTCCTTGACATGGTTGAGAGCCATGCTTAATAAGTTACATAAAAATTTCCATGTGTACTGTACTAAAGAAACAGAGAAAAATACAAATACAAACAGAGAAAGATAATGCCAAGAAAGCAGTGAAAGACAACTAATTATTGTCTACTTGGAAGGGAATTGATGAAGCTGAAAAAGAATTGCATAAAAGAGATAATGGCAGAGCTGAAGAACTGCTCTGTGAAGGAAGAGAAAATGAAGTAGAGAAAAGCAGAAGAAAGAACATCAGTCCTGATAATGTTTGCAGGACATGATGCCAAAAGGTGATATCTGACTGGTGTCTACACTGCAGGCTTATGGATAAAATTCACAGTACACCAAGGACTGATTTTTTCTCTAGTTTTCCACAGTGCCAAAAGAAGCCATAAAGAAGTAAAAAAAAAATCAACATATTGATGGAAAAAGCAAGTGACCACTTATATTCTCGCTACATTTCCTCAAAGTAGAGAAAAAGCTGACAAAACATGATTGAGCACGGTCTGAACTCTCGTCTGACAGGCCTAAGTACCACATCAAGGACACATGGTGGATCTCAACATTGCCATGCAACCATAAAACAATCTAAAGCACTTTTTTTACCAATACTAAATGCTGTATCAGGTTACCTCAGCTTGTACTATTCTATGGTAGATGACATAAGAGATGGCCAAAAGAACTCTTGTTGAGTCAATGTATTTAATTGAAAGTCAATCTTACGTGCAACTTGAGCAATGGCATTTTCATCCAGGATAATCTCTGCGATTCCTTCTTGATCCATATCAATTTCATCCACATACACCATTTCTGTCAAAGCTCGTGTTTTCAGGTTCCAGGCAGCCTGAATAAGGATAAGTAAAAAGTAAAATACCTTCAAGACACTAAGTAAATAATCTAATCAGCAATTTTACCATTTCTTTATAATTCACTTCAGAGTTTTATTAGGCTTGAATAAGGAAGGTATTGACTTAAAACAGCTGAGTATACCCATCTGTCTGATGTAGCTATAAAAGGGGACTAAGTACTTTGTTCAAAGCATCAGCTGTAAAACACTGTATAAATATATACTCTAGGCATTTCAGATTATGAGAGTATTGGAATACATTTTAGTGACCTGAACTGACAAATTGCTACATTGTGTGTCTTGGAGGATAATCTGAGCAGCATGGAAAGGCAAGCATAACTCTAACATATGTGACAAGCTTTGTGTAGACTGTGAAGACACCAAATCAGAGGGGAGAAAAAGAAAACAAGAAAAGTCAGTAGCAGCCATTTACAAATACCAACAAAGTAAGTGCAGGTCCAACCACTCTGATAATTTGATATGCTTGTAATGTACTCATAGAACTGGCATGATAAAGGAAGTCACAAGATCCCTGATCTTCCACCAGATATTGAACAGATCATCATAAATTTTCCAGAGTGAAAAATCACTGCCAAAATTAGATAAGAGTACAGCAATCTGGTGGAAAAGCATATTTAATATTGGCTAAGGAGACCTTTCAAAATAGTAACATACTGATGCTATCTTACTAGAAATAAAGGTTAAACATATGGAAACATTTTTTCTTTAAGTAAGAGGTATGAGAAGATCTGAAAATAAGGCTTACTTAATAATTTAAGTAATCATTTAATGAGACACTTCTCATTCATCCTGTCTTTTCCTCTAGACTTCCCTTATACTTCTATGCAAATTTGCGTCAATCAAAAAGAAGGGCTATCTAAAGATGCTGAAATAGTTAACTATTCTTTTTAAAAGTGCTTTCTTTCAAGTAGAAACAAAGGAAGGCTTCAGCTGGCTGATTCAACCACAATTAGAAATCTTTGTTCAAGAATGAAGAGAAGGGAATTCAACAGGATGATCTGAAACTAGGCCAGACAGTCATAATCCAGATCTGCTTTATTTTCTTTTAGGTTTTTTTTTCTTATGTCATCTTAAAGGATGACAGCCTTTAATTTATGAGCTTTCTGTTAAATGTTCAACACCTTTAACAGTTTTTCATGATTCTATGAAGTATTTCATTTGTTGAATACCTTGATATTCTGTTCTTCTCCAAGACATGTATATGTGCAGTCAACATAACCACGCCTGTACAGGGAATATGCTCCAATTAGAGCTCTTGTGTAGCCAAGCACAGGTAATATAGTTATGATCTTTTCCTGGAAATTGGAAGTAGTAACTCCTCTACACGAATTGTTAAAAGTAAGGTCAGTTCTTTACATAGGCATAAGTGTATTATTATGATTTTTCCACTAACTAACATGTGAAAATGTGTTTTTAAAGTCAGCGTGTCTCTTTGTCATTACTGGGCAAATATCTGTCATAAAAAATAGATTCCTTAGGCATCTCTTCCAGTCTAAAACTCCTAGACCAAGGCTTCAGCCAAAAAAAAATTTAAATATCACACAGTATTCCTTAATTAAACATCTGTTTGTAGATTACAGATTATCTGCTTTCTCTTTGTGAGACTGATAATTTTGTTTTGCAATAAGCACCATGACTAGAGCGTATGAAGATAAACTGCATTTTTATGAAACAGCATTTATATGGTAGAAAAAAGAAAGGGAAGCTCATTTCAGACAACTCAAATATCCACAACATAACAAATTTAGCTTGCTTAACTCATAATCAGAACAAAAATTACAATATCTAATAGCAATTAAAGATGCACAGAAATGTGATACACTATGTAAGTGTTCAGTATACAGAATGTAAGTCTAAACTCCAGAACGAAAAGTGACAGTGTTTTTCACTCAGTTTATGAGAAGTCTGTAACTGAATAGAGTAATTTCTTTTTGTTCCTGAAAAGTCCAAAAACCAAAGTAACATAAATTTAAATGTTTTCTTTGAACATGATAACCCACTTTTCTAAGAGTTTGTATTCCCCAATAATCCTTTCTATTATAATAAATTTTATTCCATACACAATGAAAACCCCAGAACACAACTACTTTGTGAAGGGTAATAATTACACCCAAGAAGACATCCAGTAGAGTTTCAGTGAAACCGTTCTCTATGTAAACAATTTACATGAATTCATGGAGTGTAATTAAAGACCTGTAAAATATGTTATGGAATTGTATTTAAAGATGCCATTTCACATGGAATTTAATCTCTTCTGACTTTGGGCTGGAGCCATCACCTGCACAATACTATTTCTGCCAGTGCAATAATCTAGAGCTAATGTGGGCAGAGTGAAAATTAATTAATTACTCTCAGTCTTCCATCACTTATGCAAATCATTATCATTCACCTACAAGGTTACCAGACTCTGCACAAGGTAGGCAGTGAGCCTGAGCTGCAAGAGCAGGAAGAGCATGGATAAGAGCCTGCCATTACATGCATTAAATAAAACATGAAAGTGAGCCCTAAGAGCATAAACATTGTTCTGTCTGTGAATACATGTTGTTTCTTCCTAATCTCATTTGCAGATGAAGGTCATTCAGTTCAAGATAGATTCAATTTAGCTTTTAGAAAGCACTGAACTGCTGAATAAAGATATAGGAAAAATATGAGAGAAATAAAATTCTATCAAATATAAAAGCTGCTTGTTCAAAATATCAAAAATCTCGGCCTTATCAAATGTAATGCCCTACCAATAACCAAAAAAAAAAAAAAAGCCATTGACAAATAGCTGTAACAAAACAAGTATTATTCAGTGTATCAGAAATTTTTCCCAATGATTGCATCTAATAACAGTATTTAAGGAAAGAACTTTACCTGAAACACAGTGTATTCAGAATCAAGATCCTGAAAAGAGAGAAAATAGAAACTGAGCAATGGAGATGCTAAACAATAAAACAACAACACAAGTGCATTTATACTCTGTGACGACCTCAATTGGCACAAACATTTTCTCTTTGACACGTATATCCAAATTTCCATTTTATTACATTATCTCCACTTACACACATTATGAAGCTAGTCAGTTTTGTACAATGAAAGTAAATTTGCAGTAAGTGTATCTTTATGATATCTTTGCTTTCTTGCTTCTGCTGGATCACCCTAGCCAAATCTTAGATTAACATTCAAGTATTATGAAGCTGAAAAATTATAGCTTAAAAGAAAATTAACTCAGAAAATGTATGCACATCTCCTAAAAATTAACCAGATTATCACACCATGGTCTTTAGAATGCCTACTTAATAAAATCCATTTTTGCACACTTTTTTTAGCTGCTGCTGGTAATCACAATGATACTACTCAAGAAGATGAAAGAAAATTTCAGCACTTCTTCATGGTACTTTTATGATGAAAGTGATGTATTCATTGCACTTGGACAGTCATATTGCAAGTGGAATAAATGTCAAATTAACAGCCTATTTCACTATCTTAAAAAAAAAAAAAAAAAGAAAAGATACCAGATTAAGTCTATTTTAAGTGAAAAAGATGGGACTTGCATCTTCTTGAAAACTTCTGGTAAAATTGAGTAAATACTGACAGGAAAAAATGTAGGTTTATCACCAATTATCATGTAATTATCATGTTTACATAATATTTAAACTACCCTTCAGGGCTTTTGCTGTTCACTTCCTGGGACTGGGGATGAGTTTTTCCTAAGATATTACTTTAGCTTTAGACAAAGAAGGTGGGAGATAGATGTTACTTTCTCTAAATCACTATTAGTCTTTTGTATTGTCAGATGATTTCTGCTCCTAGAGGCAGTGAAAAATTTCTTGCGTATCTGGCATTGTGTTATTCTATCACAGTTAGACCAACTATATCAGACTGAAAATACAATCTCCAAGAAATTCAGACTACAAAGGGAATTCTGAAGGTATCTAGTCCAAAGCCCTCAAAGCAAGGTCAGCTATGAGGTCAGCTGAGGTTGCTCAAAGTCTTGTCCAATTGGATCTTGAAAACTTGCAAGGATAGAGACTGCACAATGCCACTGGGCAACATGTTCCACTGCTAACTAATTTTATTGAGAAATGTTTTTCTTCATACCATACCTCCTTCACTTCCCTGCATCATTGCAAGTGGTCCCTGGCTCCATTTTCTTGGTAACCTCCTTGTATTAGAAGGCAGCTGTTAGATCACACCAATGACTTCTCCCAGCTCAAGCTGCCCTGCTGCTGGCTTGCTTTGCAGCCAAGACACAGAGCTGGCTTCTGTTCCACCACGAGAATGCAATGTCATACTCTGTAGTATGAGACACGGTCTATTTCTTTCAATAGGAACATTTTTATTCAGTCAATTCTATGACAGCAGGGACCTGGAATACTGGTGAAGGACATCTTCCTTCTGTAGTGTACTGGAATTCATGGCCTTAAAAGGATTGCATTTGGAGCCAAAAGGTTGTTCACTGGTGTCAGAATGCATAACACGTCTTACACATTGAGTATTCTGTGGAACTAAACATTAATTCAGGGATTAATCTCAGTTGACTGTGACGTACTTGGGCCTGACTAAGGCACTGAAACTGGCCTTGCATTTTAGTTCTATGATTAAATGAACTACTACAATTCTTTTATGTATAGCAGTTGTTCTCTAAAAAAAGAAACTAATCAGCTTTTCAGATAATAAAGGACTTTGAGACATTTCAGCTTGCATTTTATTCACCCCATTGTGTCTGAGTATTGCAGCACATATGAAGATGGTTTTAAACCTGTAGGTGGTCTTCCATAGCATATGTGCTACAGCAAATAATGAGGACAAGTTAGGAATATTATGTCAACACACAAAAATGCCTAGATGTTACAGATGTGTATCTTACTTTAGGCACTGTTCATTAGTTTAAAAAATAAAAATCAAACAGATTTGCTTATGCAGGAGCACTTATATTACTATAAAATACAGAAATAACATCCTCATAATTTTGGCAAAAAAGTAGAGTTGATTAATAATATTAAAACCATTGCACTCTCATAATTGTAGGGAAGAGTATGCATTGTTCATACATACTAATACATTGTTTCACTTCTTGACAAGAAGTAACTTTAGATTTTAAGTAACCCTCAAGCAGGTAACAGGACCCTCATATTAAATAAAAGTACTGAATAACAAAAGTTACATTAAAATATAATGTCCTTTAACACGGGTGGATCCAGCAGTTGCTACACATGCAAGTAATCCACAGGAACTAGATTTCAAATAAAGAGTTCTTTGAGAGGATTAACAAATAGCATTGCCCTCTAAGCTTGTCTCTCAAAACAAAAGCTCAAATTTATTCTTCATTTACACATATAAAGCTCCCTTGACAGACAAAAGATTGTAAAAGCAATGAAGGAACTATTTAATCCAGATCCCTAAATCCACTGAGGGCACTTTAATATTAAAATGTAAAGTCGGTTTATTTGAATACCAAAAACACTTGGAATAGTTAAGTTTTTTGACACTTATAACCTGGAAGAGAGAATATATTACATACCTTATAATATAATAAGGCTTCACTCTACAATGAGTTTCAGGTGAGTATCATTTAATACATGCAAAATATTAAAATTATTATATTCTGAAAATACTTTTCAAATGATTAAGAGAAGAAATGCAGAAAAAAACCCCAAACCTTTAACCAGGAACAATGACTTTACTCTAAGTGTCATTTTTTGATGCAGAAACTTACAGTCTCTTGCACCAATAAGTGATTTCAGTTGAAGATGCTTTTTCAAATTAACTTCAATGCCCATAAATGTAACCGTGTTAACTTTATTATGACCTTACAAAAACAAGTATGCAAATTATAGCAGCAGAAAGTTCGACATGGGAGAAGAAAGGATGAATGAACAAAAGCAAAACCTCATAGAAGACCATTAATCAAGTTAAAGGAAGACGATCCACTATATGTCTATTAATTATATGAGGCAATTTTTTATTTCTATTGTTAAACTAGAGCAGGCCTCATACATGGATTCTGTTTATTGCCTTGCATCTGACATATGGAACACAAAGAGTAATCAGATTAGGTGACTAATCAGGATGATCAACAGATACAGTCCTGGATTGTATTTCCTCTAGGTCATGCTATTACTATAAACACAGAAGACAAGGCCTGTTTGCTTACAATAGGAAATAATTAAACTGAACACCAGTATTTTACGTGTTTCTATGCCCAAATGCTAGCCACACAAAATACAGTTTTTCATTATCCTGAGATAAGAATGTCAGCATAGAAGTGAATTTCATCAATACCATTTATATTCCTAATTCTTACATGAAGAAATGCACAGGATATTTTATAGAAAAAAACTTCAATCTTCCACAAGTTGTAACATGGTAGCAGCTAATTATTCTTCTATCACAATGTTATTTATTAAGAACTCTTCAGGAAAACTTCATTGATTTTAAAACATTTCAATTTCGTTGTTGTGCTCTTTAAGAAGTCAAGATTTATTATGGCACAGTATTTGATACTGCTATGTAAGAAAATTTCTGATTCATGCCCAGTTAGTTAAAAGGTCAACAAAGTACTTTAAAAACCTCCTACGGCTTACTGCATCTGGTGACTGGGTTCAAAGAGAGTTCTGCACCAATTAAGAAAGCTTCTAAATGTATGGACATGTGACTATTGACTGGATCATCAGTAAACTTATTTTTAAGATCTTTATATCATCTTTTGCCATGTTCTTACAGGAGAACTTCTTGTCATTATACTTGTGATACAAACACATCCTGAATACTATGTATGCAATATGTATGGAGTGGTAAATCAAGACATAGGTGAAGACATACTGGTCAAGAAAATTCCTTACTACATTTTTAAGTATGGTGGCAAAAAATGGACCAACTTCTAAGGTTACTGTAAAAAGCTGGTTTCAGCAGCCCATAGCTCTAGGACAGCGCTGCAGACGCAATGGAGCAGACAAGCTGGGAAAAAGGTGCAGGTTTTCCCACACGAAAGGCCATCTCTTTCAGACATGAAAACACTCTCCAGCTAGGCATTGTTAGTCTCATCCTTTACTTGCCTGCTGTTACATTACATGTCTTAGAAGACCAGTTGCCTGAGCAAGAAAAAGTTCTTGCCTGTAAGAGTCACTGCTTAACTCAACCTGGGCATGTCCTTAAAGGACACCAGCAGGTCCCTGAACAGTGACAGTGGCTACTGTTCCTACAAGATCCCTCTTTCCCTGGTTGCAGAGGTGGGGAAGTACATGCTTAGCAGAATATGGGACAAGAGGATAAGAACAGATGGCACAGTGATTACAGCCGTTGAGTATTCCCTCGTGCTGCACAGCAGCTCACTTAATCCAAACTTTCTGCAAATGTTATCATTTGTCTGTCTGCTTTCCTGGTGCCCAACATGACATATCTTGGGTTTGATTTGCAGAAGTGCAACCATTAAGAATCTGACCATTAAATCTGCTAGAATTGCTATGTGTTTTTTAAACATTATAAACCACACTTACTGGGTTAGGTACCAAAAATGATACATACTTCATTTTAGATAATTTGTCAGCTTATGTTAAAATATTACTAATGTAATTCACACAGACGGAAAACAGCACCATTTTCTGGTAGGTGGCTGAAGACAACAGAATTAAAGTTCAATCAAAATATTTAGGAACTACTGATTTCATTAACATGCCATTTCAAAAGTAACAGAGATGCCAGAAATCAAAGTCAAACTGTCTGAAAACAATCCTGGATTCTGAATTATGTGGAAATAAAATAATCATAGATCACTTTTCTAATATTCACAACCACAGTAAATTACCTGATACACTACTATTGGAATAAATTCCGAGTAATGTAAAATAGGATTAGACTAGGCAAGCTAGGAGAGTTAAGTAATGTACGTCACTTATTTGAGTAATTTGAGTTCTAATTACCTCAGTGTTCAGCCTTGGATCTTAGTACCTTTAAAAATTTTAGAAAAATAATGATTTTATTAAATGCAAGGTATATATGCTACAATCCATGAACATGACTCAATTTTTCATTCTGTTGTATTATGTAAGCCCAAAATAGTATGTAAAGTTTCAAGGACATATAAAACATATTCTTGAAGCATGCCATTACTCCACACCTGAAGTTCAGCAGGGTAAAGAGGACAGATTGGTACCTGAAAGTAGCAAGTGTTAGCAAGTAATGAGCTGAAAGTGCAACAGCATGGGTAAGGAAAACACCTTTACAAATGAGAAGCAGAATAATAAAATAAATAAAGGTTTATTTGGACAGATAACCAGAAAATATTAGGATATTAAGTTGATTACAGTAAAAATATCATGAACACAGTTGACTGACAAAGAAAAATGCCATTCCATGTTAAGTTTGCCATGAATGTTACAGTAATATTCTAATTAGACAATCAAAAAATGTTTTGTTGAAGAGATTTTAGATGTAACATTCTGCACGTTGAACTAGATTGAGTTTGGTTAAAGTTGCTCTCTTCAAAGTTACTTAACCAATATTCTGGTTTCTGCAACCTGCTATACCACAATGAATAGGTGGTATAAACAATGCTACATCTTCTGTCAGGAGCTGTGCTTTTTGTCTGGACTAACAGAGAGGAATGATGGAAAAAAGCTATGTAGCCATTCCATTACATACCATGAATGCAGTATACTCCATGATCCTTCTGAAACAACATGCAGAATTTCCATTTATTTATCATCTCTCCACTTATTTTATTTTTAAAGAAAATTTCTTAATTGTTATTCCAAAAATGAAATACTTCTATAGAGTAAAATCCACTTGATGTCTGCAAATTTTACTTGAACATTGCTGTATGAAATCTTTTCAGACAAAGACTGAAACATCCTGCCACGCATTTTTAAATGTTATGGAGAAAGACTAGTGTTTCCCAAACTCAAATAGATATACTTTCAAATACTTTAGAAGTCATTCACTCCTGCTTAAAATGAGCTCTTAATAAGGATTCCTCAAGAAGATTACATGAGGCAAGAACCAAACTAATCTTATTTCAAGTTTACCACTCTTCCATCTGAACTTTCCGGTAGGTTTGAAATGTGCTGCTGCTGAAGAATACCTTTTTCACACAGAACTGTGAATAGGAACACAATTCTGAAATGAACATACTGAAGTTATAAAGTCCAGTTATTTGCATGCAATTGTAGCCTGAAAGTTTTTCCAAAACAATGATGAAACTTGATTTTAAAATTCAGAGACTTCATGTTCTTCATATTCTTCTAAGAGCTTATGATTTGATCTGGTATACACAATGTTCACAACTCCACCCTCCACCACTTCTCAAAGGAAATGATCTTAAATGTTTTTCCTCTTTCATTCTTATAAAAGGTGAAGCTTATAGGCTGTTGTGAACATTTCAAAGATTAAATAAGGTGATCAATCGTTTGTCTCGATACAGAATTTGGAAAAACTCTCATATTGCTGGTATGAAAGGTCGTTGTTCTCTAAGGAGAATGTGTCCTCGTCTAAGAAAACGATTTAATTTATGTACTTAAATGTTTCACCATGTGTGATCTATATTTGGAAGAAGGAAAACCAATTAGGATCTACATCAGAGAATAACAGAATGTGAAGGATTTGAAATGGACCTTAAAGATCATTTAGTTCCACCTAGCCCTTGACAGGGACACCTCCCACCAGACCAGGTTGCTCTAGGCCTTAGCCAACTACAACCCCTCCCTGCTGCTTTGTTAATTTCCCCCTAAGCATTTTTTTCTCAGCCTCATGCATCTTCTATTCCTTACTAGCACTACTGGAAACAGCCCAGCAAAAGTTCAGAATTGACAGGTGTAACAACAGCATTTGATTCTTGAGCTTAAGCACAGAGTAGAAATTAAGTTGTCTTTACATTCCCATATTGACATAATAGACTGAAAACTGTTTTACTCATTAAAAACTTCATAAATTAAGAGCAACAGAAGCATTGTGATCTTTACAACTTTTATTTATTGTTAGTTGTGTTATTTCAAGACTTTCTTTCACAAATCAAGTGTTGTCCTTCCATGTGCAAAGAACACATATGTAAAGACCCAATAATGTAAATACATAGTTGCATGCTAATAGTATTATTTATGAGTCCGATTTAGGGTTCAGGAATAATGTTCTTGGAATACTTTCTCCATTAAAAATGTTTCTGCTGATGGCTCCTTGTTGGTGCCTTACAGAATAAAACATAAAAAAAAAAATCTTTTAAATATCTATCCTAAACCAGTTCAAATAATTACTGTGCTTTATATTTACACCATTGTGTCATTATGCAGTCTTCTTTAAAGACTTGTCCTTTGTGATAAAAAGAACTGCATTCATGATTCTCAAAACATCTGTCTATAGGATGCTCTGAAAGACTTAAAAATTCACTGTAAAGTATTTAAGATGAAGTCCATTTAATTACTATTTTTAAAATATGGCAT
>CM031861.1:45567817-45661596 GCA_018697195.1 Certhia americana | reverse complement strand
TTCCAGGAACCCCACTGTTCCTAACTGTTGTCATTTTCTGTCCTGTTATCTAGAGTAGTTAGAAGAAATGCCTAAACAAGAAAAATATAGTCCCTTAATCCATATTTGAATAAAATGTCCTTTAGAGCTGTGGAGCCCTAGTTGAGAAAAGTATAAATTGCTGTGAACAATGCTTTTTAGTTTTGCAGACTCTATCAGTTCCTTTAGTTCATTCCTTTTTACAGGGAAATTACCAGACCAAGATATTTAGAGATTTAAAAGTTGGAATACAATTGCTCCTAATTTATATGTAATAAAATGGTGATTGCAACCATCAACTGAAGAAAAAGTGCCTGGGGATGCTTGGAGCAGTAGCTGCATTTGTGGTGTGAAAATCTTTGAGGGATGAACACTAACAAGATGGCTAAAATCACATTGTTGCCACTTAAAGAGATGGTTCTGGTTTTATTACTTTTGTCTCACCAATCTACCAATTTGTCCAAGATGCATGAAATTAATACCCAGGCTAGCAAGATCAATGTCAGGTGTAAAGATGGAGAAGAAGAAGTGGCAGTCCCAGGACTATCACTTCTTCAAATATGGGAGTAAGTGATTGGAACTGAAGTAGCAGTTACAGACAGCTTTGCTTTGGTTGGCCTGTGAACAGTGCACAGGTCTGTTTGGTTTGCATGGCAAGGCTTTGGGTGAGAGCTCATACAAGTGGCTTCTGTGACAAGATGCTGGAAGCTTCCCCTAGGGCCAACAGAGCTGCTGGCCGAGGCCAATGGTGGTAGGACTTCTGGAGTAACAACTTCAAAAGGGGAGAAAAAGCCTGCACAGCTGTGGAGAATATGTGAAACAGCTATGAAGGCAGCAAGGTCAGTAAAGAAGAAAGGGAAGCCGTGCTCCAGGCAACAGAGCAGAGATCCTGCAGCCTGTGGTGAAGACCATGGTGAGGCAGCTGTGCCTCTGCAGCCCATGGAGGACTGCAGGGGAGCAGAGGATGCTTGAACGAGGCAGAGGCTCCTCAGGAGGAGGAGCTGCTCAGAGGAAGCTGACCCCGTGGATAGGTCACAGTTTTCTGATGTCAGATGGGTAGATACTGCCATATAGGTTCTCAGCAAAAGGGAAGGGGAAGATGATTCTGCAGCAATTTTTGTTTGTTACACTGCTGGGGAAGGTATTCATTGTACTTAGTGATCAAATTGAACACACGTTGTCCTATGGTAGCAATTAGATCAAGATGCATCTTTGGCTATTTTACAATGAGATTTTGCAGTGTTGCAAATGACAGGAAAAATCAATTTTCCTTCTTTCCAACCACCCCCTGCAAGGGGTTTTTGTTCTCTGGTTGGTTGCAGATAATGAGGGTTTTTTCACTTTCTATATACAGGAAGCAAAAAAATTTTTCTCTGGTATTGGCACACAAGTCATCCTACGCATATCATCTCTGTAGTCTTTTCCACTGATAATACTGCTTTTCACTTCCTGTGTGGAGGAACATTCTGAGCTTTCTAACATGGGGATTGTCATTTATATTGATTAACCAAGTCCCCAAATTTGAACTTTTAGCCAGTATTTTCTCCAAATATTAATCTCTGTCAGTGGCCACATTCCACTTCTCTAACTTAGTAAAATCCTGGAATACAACACAGAGAGTCCCTGTGGTTGTCTTTGTGTGCTTTATAGAGCCCTATATGTCAGTCCCCCTCCAGTGTAACTGCATGGAAACTAAACAGCCAGGAATTATATATTCAGGGCCTTCTGAAACAGGCTGGTCTAGTGTGGGCTCCGCATGGGGTCACAAGTCCTTCCATGAACCCGTTCCAGCATGGGCTTCTCTCTCCATGAGGCCCCAGGTCCTGCAAGGAGCCTGCTCTAGCACAGGCTTACCATGTGGCTGGAAGTGTCATCTATAACAAGATAGCTTTCCAGTGGCTTATGGGAAACCAGTGGTTGGGTTAGTAGTGCTTAAAACTCAATGTTCAGGGATCACTTTAGCATACTTTCGTGTAGAGTGTGGAAAAAGAATTATTTTGAATATGCTTTGTTTGTTTCCCAGAGTTCAGGGCTAAAGACACTGTTTGTAGTTTGCTAGAGGTATCCACTTCTTTCACCCACCCTCTCAAAATGAGAAAAATTACTTTTGTGAGAAGTTCGACAAAATTAATTTGGGGAATTGCACCTGAGATGTCCCTGATTTGTAGGAGAAGAACAAATAGTAATTTTTCTGTTTAACAGTGACAGAAAAAAAATCAGAATTTAGTAATAGCAGCAGCCTGGGAGAGATTGTCTAGGTGGAAGAAATGTTTTGCCATAGGAAATGTTACAAGTAGTGTCTTATTGTGTAATATTATGAAAGGTGGAATTTGCCTGGCTTTAGTGCAATATAGGCTTGTCTGCATTTTTTACCAGAAGTTTTGTGGTCAAGTGGTTAGTCCTTTCCATTACCTTAGATAAAAATGAAGGATCATAACAGTCAAATGTTCTCCAATTATAATGAGTTGTCCATGTTTATTGAGTCAAAGCTATATTGGGACAATGACAGGTATGTGATATAACTACAGAAATCACCAGGGTTTATTAAAGAAAAGTCATGTGCTTCTCTTGTATAACTATGCACATTCATTGTATTAGAGGTGACCTGACCTTAGCTGGGATGTTTTGAGTGACTGTTCTTATCCTCTGTGAATGGGCAGGAAATTTAGTGGTGCTGCTTTATTTACAGTTTGAGTATTGTGATTATATCACTGCCACATAGGTAATTAGAACCTCAGTTTCATTCATTTGAGCCAAGAACAAAAAATTCAGGAGTCAGAAGTAAGGGTCAGTTCCTCTTCTGTCTATTATTTATTATTAACTTGAAAGCTAGTTGTCCCGGAGATAGGCTGCAATAAAAACTCTTACTATAGTTATTTACAGATGAAAATATCAGGAAGCTCTACTGAACAGAATGAATTATTATTTATCTTTATTCAGAAAACACATGGATTTGTATAATTGCTTTTTAAAAAACATAGGTTTTTTGACAACTATAACTGTGTACTGTATTTTAGTCATGTTTCAATTAATGTTTAACACTTTGTCACAATTAAATGTTGCTTAGAGATTTAAATCTGCTTCACATTTTTGCCTTTTATTTTAACAGATTTTTCCTTTTTGCTGAGAAAAACTCGTTAAACTGATACTGAATACTGGCTATGAATGGATAGGTGTCTTTAATGATTTTCATCTTTATACACTCCTCCAGAATAAATGATTGAGATGCCTAAAATGCTTTGCAATTTCCACATGTTTTTATAACTTTTATTTGCCAGTCTCCTAGTATTTAAACTCTGAGTTTAAATGTATCTCATGTATCATGAGATAGATGAATTAGCTTCCTAAAAAGTATGTACAGAAGAGAGTAGGGCAGGTCCTATCAACACTCAATATACCTTTCATTTTAAAAGCATAGATGCTATAGGTTGACCTTGTCTCCCATGACTGTAAGTCTCCCACAGGAGTGATTCTTCTGTGCACCAATCAATCATATTTATTTCTTGAATTAGGAATGCTAATACTCAGCCTTATCTCTCCTCATGAATACACATCCTTACAATAAAACCAGAAATAGAACCTAAAAATAGTTTCTAAAATTCTGTTGATATCTTAAAACTTAGGCAGCTCTGAGGAGAAATATCCTGTATCCCTTAGCAGCTAACTCATTTAGATGCAGGCTACTGCTTCTGTCAGTCACTCATCTCTCTTGAGATATAAGATTACAGAAGAAAGATGCAGTTTTCAGCTCAATACAATTAATGCGGACTTGAATATTGAAGTTGTGACACATCAACCTGCGGATTGCCTCAGCTGGAAATGTCTAGCTCACCTTTGACCAAGAGTTGGCATCATCAAAGTTGACATGCAGAAATGGTTCATTCTGATGAGTCAGATATCTTTGGAAGAGAGAATTGAGAACAAGAGCATAGAGCAAGTTTTGTTTTGTGTTCTTTGAAGAAACCCAAACAAGATTACAGATCAGGCCATGCCTCAGGAAGGCACAGAGAGATGTGGCAGAAGGGCACAAAGAGGAAGTTCCCTCTTTATGTGCTATTTTCAACAAGCACTCTGAAGCTGACTTCACATATTTGCTTCTAGAACCCATTTCTTGCTGACTGTAGAAAATTAAGAGATGTCACGCAAATGAAATTGCATTAAGAGTAGAGTTTTGTTCTGAGGCATGGATTAACCGTCAGGAAAGTAATTTGTAGTAGCAGCTTCAGGTTTTATTCTGTAACCAGCCAAGACAACAACATGCATCAATAGCAATTATTGCAATCATATATAAGAATTCTGCTGTTTCTTTTTTACCATACATGATATCCTAATCATGGTTACCATGGTCTAGCTGAAAAGAGACCATCCAGCAGTTTATAACAGAAATGAGATTGCAATAATGTTCAGGTCCTAAACATCAACCTTCCTTCATAGGACTTTATGTCTGTCCTCTGTTCTTTATGCATTTACTGAACCCACTCTTTATAATCACACCCACACCTCCTTCAGTGTACAGGATGAATGGGATGATTTTCAAGTGGGATTATTACTTTTCTTTTTACCTGTAGT
This sequence comes from Certhia americana, assembly GCA_018697195.1. Lineage (NCBI taxonomy): Eukaryota > Metazoa > Chordata > Aves > Passeriformes > Certhiidae > Certhia > Certhia americana. Next base: position 45,657,009 of record CM031861.1, on the reverse strand, counting down.
GCTTCATATGAGGCACTATTTCTTGTTTGATGCAGATGCTCTGTACACTGTGCTGAATATAGATTGGTGCTCCTAACACTAGAAGAAATCAATGCAGCTATAAAAAACAGTGGCCTATGAAAAAGGCTGGCATGTTATTTCCATTAAATGATAGGTTGCAAAAAATTGCAAAAGATCCACTGATGACTGGATGTTGAGCTTAAAAATACTTGGACTTTACTATTTTATTTCCTTTTCAAGTTTAGAGCAGCTAGACTAACACACTTATTTGCAGTGGATCCTAAATATCCAAGTAAGAAATCTGGTAATAATACTAAGTTAGAAGTCGTATCTGGAAAGCTTGATATAAATGGGTTTGGTCATACATATCTGTATATATAAATGCAGTGGAGAGAGAATACAGATCTCCTGGTACTCAGCCTACTATATTAATTACAAAACCATTCCAGTATTGTCATTTGTTATATACCTGTTAGCTCCCACCAAAAAAATTATGTAGGTGCCCTACAAATCTACTTTCTTCCTTTAAGAAGTCTTAGTCTGTTTTATTATTAGTTTATCATTTTTAGAGCAAAAATGTGGGGAAAAGATCTATTTTGAGGATGAGTGGGCTTTTATGAGGAGTGGCTGTTTTATAAAGCCTTTATAAAGGCTTGTGCACCACGGGTTACACTAGAAAATTATATCATGTAGTAGTTTATAGCCCATATTTTTTACCATTGGAAGCACTTGAAAAGAACTATTTGCTGACCTAAAAGTAGGCTTACTTTACTTCAGTTGACAGACTGATTGAAGTGCAGTGTGACTCTATTCCAGTCCTTAACTGATCTGTTCCAGTGCATAGTTAAATCTGGTAGTATGAAGTCATAGAATGAAATTAATTCATAGGTCTGCATTCCACTGCTTAATTTATAAATTTCTTGGCATTGTGAGAGTTAATACTGTTACTTTATTTAATGTTTAAGTATTTTATTTTCTTCAGTTCTTCTGAAAATTTGTATAATTGCTAGTAAATTATGTCATATTTGATAAACCTCCAGTATTGTATGCTGATGTTATGTAGTGACTTATGGTTAAGATGTTTCATGATTCCTTTTGACAGCTAAGCTTTTTGAGACCTTTTGCAAAGTCAGTATTGTGCACTGTATTTTGAAAACCTTGTCAACTACTGTGTAAAAGGAGGTCAGCTTGACATTACAATTTTAATCTAATAATTCTCATCAACCAACTGAAATTTTGATTCATTCCCCAAACAATATTAACAACATGTTTTGGGGTTGATCATTTTACACTATTCTAGTTGTAAAGAAAGGATTTAAAACAGATATAAAAGTTATGACTGTGTGCAAAAGCGTTGTTTCACATTGGTTTTGATCATATCATAAAATGGAGCCTGAGACAGCGGTCACATAAGTAGAATTTAAAGTAAAATGCATTATATATTTAGTTATTAGTCAACAGCTGAAATTATTTTTAAGAGTTCAGAATCAGACTTTTATTAGAAGACAATTGATAGAAAATGCCTTGGGATTTAACTTCCATCCCTTTATGTGCTGCATTTAAACCTATTGAGGTTGTCATATGTTATGTCAAGTCTGGTCTTGTTACAAGTTCTCCAGAAGTTCATCGTCATTCACCTAGATGAATAACTTCAGTACATATATAATTTTTCCTAAAATACACACTAAAGAGAGCTGTATAGTTCCAAGTTGTGTGTATGTTGGTTAGATCCAAGTGTGTAAACACTGCCATTGCTGAAAGAAACTGAATGCTCCAGAGGGTCACTAGAATGCATCCTTGTGTCAGTTTGTTGGCAGTCAGAAACACAGTAGTTTTTTCATTATCTATAGACTAAAATGAATTATTTTAGTGGATTGTTCCCCTGTGCTAACACAGATTTTAGGGCCAAAACTCATGATAGACATTTTAAGAAAGAATATAAATGTTAGCAATATTTAATTTCTGAGACTAATGTTAAATGCTATTTTACTACAATACAACAACTTCAAATGGAATTAAATGTGGAAGTTCATTTGCATTTATTTGAGGAATAATATATGCTGTGATGGAAGTTCTTAGACTGAGATTTTTTGCCGTTGAAGTCAGAAACCATTCTTTCACTTTGAAAAGGGAGGATTGGAACTCTGGATTGCCCTAAAACAAGATCTTATGGTAAAAAACATCATAGCTAAGGAAGGCACCATGCAGCTCTCAGTATCTGTGTTCCCTCTTCAGATTCAGGTAATGTTTACTGATGTACTTGCATCACTTCCAAATGCCCAGAAATTATTGCTTTCTATACTAATTATGGATTAATTTAATTTCAATAATGTTTTAATCTTATTCATCCCTTTTCCAGACCTAAGCTGGGAAACCATTACCTGAAGACATTTCTAAATCAAATTTGTGTAAATAAATGTATTGTGGCCTTGGTTGCTGTCTGTATTGTGACATGTTCATTGTCTTTTCAATAGGGCACCTGTTTCTTCCACCTAGCTTGAATGTTTACCAAATTAATACAATTCCTATAATTATCAAGGTGTAATTTAACTTACAGAAGCAGAAGAAAATAATGTCTGTAGTATTTAATTTTATACACATAGAATTATAATATTTTAAAGTCAACCATTGTAGAGTTCATCAAACTGTACCAAAAGAAAACATGAATTCATAGTTACCAAGGTTTTAATAAAACTTGCTTTTAAAATGGTTACACAATTGGATGATGCTTTGACATAGCACGTTTTTAAAGAGCAGTTGTATTTTTCTCTTCAAAGCATGTCAGCTATATCATTTTGCAATTGTCAGAACTTTGGAAGTACAGTATAATGTACTCATGGCTTATTGTTCTTTAGCTTATCGTTTTCCAACACCTTGTTATAAAGAATCCTCCTTATGTGACCATACCCTGTACATGCTCCCATCCTGTATTTCCCAGACTCTTCTGTGTTGAGATGAGATGTGAATGTATTAATAACTTTTCCTGTGCCATTTTCTTATCCTTAATTCATTCCTTTGCTTTTTGATGATGCAGTAAACCTACTGATTATGTCAAGCTGTCCTGTTTCTGTTGCTACTCTTTTAATAATCTCTGTTGTTAATTTAATAAAATATCTTAGTTCTTCAATTTTTTAAATAATTTACATCTAGTATGTTGCTGACATGGTATGAAATATCTCATTAAACGCTCATTTTCTGAAGGAGAATTAACTCACCTAGTGTTTAAGGTTGCAATACTGTCCTTTTTTCCTCAACTTCTTATTTTTATCCAATAGTAAACAGACCTTTATGATCCTATGTTTGCCTCAATGCTGTTAAATGGTAGCAGATAATTCTTATTACTCTCTCTTAAGTAGGTTTCTTAGTTTTGCAAAATATTATTTTCAGACATTGTGTTCCCATAGTAGGCTGAGACCTTTTAATCCCCAAGAATGTTGAAATTAATGTTGTCACTGTTGTTCATCTCTTTCATATTATATAATTACTGCTTGAACCAGCTACTCTGTATTACTTAGGATTTAACAGAGAATAATCCCTCATCTAGTGTGCTCTGGAATTAGCTGTTCCAAGAGCATTTGTTTAAGAAATCACTTCTCTAAGCCTTGGTACATTTAGCAGAACATAAGATACATTGTAAATATATTTGCAGTGTGCTAAGAAGTATGTTTTCTTAGAAGTATGCACTGTGAAACATAAAAATGCTACTTACAGGATTTCATTTAGGGAGGTCATGTACCAGTGTCACTGAAAACTAATGAAAAATAATTTGCTGTGATGTACATATAGGAATATATAAAACATAATAGGAAAGATATAAACCCCACCACAGGAAGCTAAGGGAAAACAGCCAAGATCTTGTGAAATACCTTACTGGAAGAACATAAAATGTCTTATTTATCAAAAGGTCATTTGTTTCCCACTACAGCCGTAGTGGCAATAAGGCATACCTGACCCTGCCATTGGCTCGGTCGTCAGACCATGGTATTGATAACACCGAAGGTGGTGGGTTTAAACCCTGTATGGGCCATCCATATAAGAGCTGGACTCGATGATCCTTGTGGGTCCCTTCCAAGGCAGAATATTCAGTGAGGTCTGTGAGATTTCCTTTCCCCGCGATGGCCTCCAGGCCCCATGTGTTCAGCCTGAACCATCAGCACCTTGGACAGCGCCGTGCCCGGCCCGGCCGCGCGTCCGCGGCTGCGGCGAGAGACAGCGGAGGGATGCTCCCTGCTCCGGGGAACCGTGCTCAGCTTCTGCATCTACCGAGAAAAAGAAACGACGGGGGCTGGAGTCTGAGTTCTGGGGTAAATGTGCAATGTATACAGGAATGCACAGTGTCGGAGGGGTACTGTGGGGCCCTGTGGCTCCCGAAGCACTGACGGCTCGCTAGAGTGATATGGGTGGAGACATCCAGAGGCCAAAGGAATGATGTGTGTCCGAGTGGGAACGCTAGACAGTGCAAGGAGAGAGGAAGAGGTTGTTACACTACGCTGCTTCCTATTCCTGTCAAAAATAGATGCCAAGTGTGTAGAATTCTACTTCCACCCCTTGTGCATCAGCGTAAAGTTAGTAAACTATGACAATGAGTTATTTTCCTCTTGTAATTTTCTCTCAGGAATTGCCCCATTTTAGAGGTGGCAGTAAATTCCTGAAAAATCTAAAGAAAATGCTAGCTATTTGTTTGGTGCATGTGATGTACAGTTGTCCCCCTCCTCACACTGCATGTATGTAGTTTTTCTGATTATGGTTGTGGATTCTTCTGTTCATTACACGAAGTATGATCTGTGACTTCCAGTTAGAGACGATGTTGGTACATATTAAATTTCTTCCTGATTGCTGGTTGTTTGGGGGGTTTTTTCCTCTTCAGTTTTGGAATAAGTGACTGAAAACAGCCTATTCACTTTCACCTACCAAATATTCTCTTGTTCTAATTTCTGAGTTGCAAGTAAGACAACAAGATTAACAAATTTAATTTCACTGAAGTTAATACTACACATTAGGATTGATCCCAGGAGATCCAGAATTTCACTTCAAGTAATAATCTAAGAAAAATATGTATTTACAGAGAGTAGAAGTAAAGACACCATAATTATGGTTTTTGTACATGAATGTTTAAATATACATTATTTATAATGTATATTTAATGGGCAGTACATAGAAAATGAATGTATTCTTAATTTGTACCATAAAAATACTCCCACTTTCAAATGAGCTTTTGCAACTCCAGAAGTAAAATATAACAGATGCCTATGTCTGCTGATAATCAATCCAATTTCCAGAATGAGATTAGGCATCATTATAGACTTTTTCTCTAACCACCTTTCCCATGGGATAGCAACAGCCATGCAGAGTTAGCATCTGATTACAGAGAATAATACATTTTGCAGTTCTAAGACAAACTAGTTGGGAATTGTCCAGTCCATTTCCCTGGCTAGTTACCTCACCTGAAGCTTCCTGAGAAACTATGGCTCCCCAAGTTCCAAGGTCCTTTTTCTGTTTAGGAAGCAAATAGAAGGAGAAAAAACTGCTAATGATTTTTTAAGAATAAGATTTGCTTTATCTGTTGGTTGGTATATATTTTTGATGGAAGGGTAAGTTTCCTTGGGTGTAAGTTTCAGGCTACATTAATTTCCCTGCAAATTTCTGTTCCATGCTGTGTTTTTCATTAAATGTGTGGGACTGAAAGCAGCATCTGAGCCTGGCATCACAAACATTTTCATTGTAAGAGCTTGAGAAAAATATTGTCTTTCAGTGTTTTACACTGTGAAAATATGTTAATATAAAGTTAATTGATTGGAATGTTTAAATGCATGCATTTTTTACAAAATAATTCTTTTTCTAAAACAATGAAAGGACTAATAAAATATTAAGTTTACTCAAGCAAGATTTAAGAGAAGAAACTCCCTCTAATTAAAATGAAAATAAAGTAGCATGAAAAAAATGTATCAGTACGAACTAACTACTTAAGAGTAAATGTTTTGTGGGAGAACAGTCAATGTAAGTAATAAAGTAAAAGAGCAAAAGAAGATAAAGAAACGGAGATTTAAAAATAAATCCTAATAAAATAAATGCACTTGGAAAGCCAAAACTGTGCTGAAACTAATAGGGAAAAGATTTGGTTTATTTTAAATTGTAAAACCAGACAGTTACCCAGGAAGCTTTTAGAACAGGTATTCAACTCTATAGCACAAAGCTGTTTGCATGATTATGTACTGTACATTTATTTAGCCAGCGAGGTACACTCTAGAATGACAAAGCTGGCACGTTTTACTGACCAAAACTCTGGACGTGGCGAGGGGGTTCCCCGGCACTGCTGCCTGATGCAGCGCTGAGAAGTCGGTTCCACGTCTGTGAGGTGGGAAAGTTGAGACTTTGCCACGTAAAACGCTTGGAGAACTGAGGCTAAAAAGTTGTGTGCGGGGAAATGAGGGCTTGGAGGGGGAAGTAACTTTTGTGTGGTGCATGACTCAGACGGTGGGCTGAAAGGATTAACTATTCGTCATTAAAAATTACAGCTGACATTTTCTTCTGGCGTGGCAGGAGCTGGCGTGTCGCCGGTCCCCAGTGGGAGCGGGGGGTGGCTTCCACGCACGGCTGAGAAAGGTCTGAGACTTTGCCGAGAGCCGGCGGCGGTGCGTCAGGGGAAAGGCAAGGGACGGAGATGTACCCCGAAGGGGCAGTAAAAACAAACAAAAAAACCCAAACTTTGGGAAAAGGGAGAAGACACAGCCTCGCTTGATGAGGGGAAAAAGAAACAAACAGGTAAATATAAAAACGCCCCGCGACAAGCCACAGCGCGCGGTGGTGAAGCGCGTTCCTGTTCGGTGGCCGGTCCCCAGTCGGTCCCCGCTGAGTGCCCACTCGGTCCCCGCTGGGTCCCCACTCTGTCCCCACTCGGTCCCCGCTCGGTCCCCACTCGGTGCACAGTCGGTCCCCGCTCGGTCCCCGCTGGGTCCCCACTCGGTGCACACTCGGTCCCCGCTCGGTCCCCGCTGGGTCCTCGCTCGGTCCCCGTTCGGTCCCCGTTCGGTCCCCGCTGGGTCCCCGCTCGGTCCCCGCTGGGTCCCCGCTCGGTCCCCGCTCGGTCCCCGCTGTGTTCCCGCGCCCCCCGCCCCCCGCCGCCCGCCGGGTCCGCCCGGCCGCTGACGGCGCCGCCCTCAGCGCAGGCGCATCCGGGGCTCGGGGGGGCCGGAGCGGCGCCGCGCCCTCGCTCCGCGTCCCGGGCGGTGTCTCAGCGCAGCCATGTCTGGCGGCGCGGGGCGGCGAGGCGCGCTCGGGCGGCGGCGCCCTCTGTGAGGCGGCGGGGGCGGCGGACGAGCGGCGGCGGCGGGCATCCATGTCGGCGGGCAGGAATTAACGCGGCGGGCACCCAGCCGAGCGGAGGGGGCGGCCGGCCCGTCGGCCCCTTCCCGCGGGGTCTCCGGCGGGAGCGAGCCGTACCCGGCTGGCGGGGGCGGGTGGACATGGCTGACCGGAGCGCGCCGAGCTGCCACCTGCGGCTGGAGTGGGTCTACGGCTACCGGGGTCATCAGTGCCGCAACAACCTCTACTACACGGCGGCCAAGGAGATCGTCTACTTCGTGGCGGGGGTCGGCGTGGTCTACAGCCCCCGGGAGCACCGGCAGAAATTCTACCTGGGGCACCAGGACGACATCATCAGGTACCGCTGGCGCCGCACGTCCCCGGGCCGCATCCTGTCGCGGGCACCGACCCCCTCTGGCCGTCCCGGCCGCACTGCCTGGCTCGTCCCCCGCCCGCTCTTTCCTTCCCCCGGGGCGGGGTGCGAGTATCCTCCCGTCGCCGCCGCTCGCCCCGGGTGCTGTCCCGGACAGCGCCGGTGATGCGCGTCCGGCCGGTGCTGTGGGGATCCAGGGAACGGACCGAAATACATCAAGGACAGTCAGCGCTTCCTCACCATCCCCCCCCTCCCCCCCCCCAACCCCCGGGCTTCCCCGTGGGGAGAAACAGCTTGGAAATGGCTTTTAGCTGTCGGATTTGATCAGCCGTGCTGTGTGTCCCCCACTGCCGCCGGTGTGCGGTGCCGAAACTCGCACGGGCGCCTGTGCCCGGCGCGGCAGCCCGAGGGTCGCCGCTCGGTCCCCGGCCGCCCCTGAATGTCAAAGGGCCGGCGGCAGGAGAGCAGTAATCGCGTGTGTGCCCCGGAGCGCTTGGGCTGCGGAGGAGGTTAATCTGGAGCAGGTAGACCTTTGTCTGGTGTTTAAAAGGCGACGATTACATGGGGAATTAGTGGCCTGCCTGTAACTCACGCAACTTTTAGGGTATTCTTAAAAGAGTAGCCTTTCTTGAGAAGTTGAGGCTTCTGTAGCTCAGTACTTCACTTGACATGGAATGTTACCAGGTACTGAGTCTATTAAAAATGAATTACAAACTGATGTTGCAAAATAAGTATGCTGGTATAATTTCTTACGTGACTTCCCACTCCAAGGATGCTTTTGTAAGCCTAGTGGTGTTGTGAGATCAATGAGAGAATTTGAGGAGTATGAAGGGCAGATGTGAGCCTGAGTCATCAATCTTTTCCCTTACAGTAGGTGTCATTGCAGATGGATTTTAAATTCTGATTGTCTTTGGTCTTCCTGTTGGAGTAAGAGCTAGCAGTAGATACTTTAGTAGGTCTTTTGTATGTTTTACAGCACGAAATTTGTTTTTATGATGCTTAGTGCTCCAAGGCATACCTCTATATGTCTTACTCATGAGTAACAGGTATTGCCTGTAGAGAGCGGAATAGATACTATATCTTTCATTTAAGCTTTTAGACAAGCTAGAAAACTTGGTCATAATAACTACTTTTTTCCTTTGTTTAAATCTTCTTGAGAAATGCACATAGTTCTGAAGTATGACTGTGAATGTTCCTAAGAAGAGTGTCACTTCTGTAGTGTATTTTTCCTTGGTGCTAAATATGTGAAGAAAACCTAGTCAATGTACCGCGGTAGAGTGTTGTGCTAGGGGCATTGAATGTAGAGTTTTGTATTAGGAGTTTGAATCACTGTTATTCGCATTGCTTAATGTTTTCACATTCTCATTTTAATCCAGGGAAATCTGCTATCTTTGGTGGCTACCTTTGATGTCAGGTGCTGTGGGAAATCCAGATCAGTAACTTGCTATTGTGCTGAGGAAGCGGCGGCTCGCTGCTCGTTCTAAGGTCGCGGCAGTGTAATATTACACATTTAATACCATGTATTCATGAGTGCTTCCGAATGACACTGTTTGTTTCAGTAGCATTTCTTGTAGCATAAGAATTAAATGATTTGAGCTGCAACTGGGCAAGTTTTTTGTTTGCGTGTGGTAACAGTTTCTTGCTCAGTCCCTCTCAGTTTTGGTACAGTGTGCTACATTTGGCTAAAATGTGACAGAATTGTTTAGAATAGTACTAAACAAAAACCCACAAAACCCAAAAAACAACCAGCCAAAAAAAAAATCTGCTGTAAGTCAGCTAACTGGAGAGAAAGAGTGTGTCTGGTTTGTGTGTGTACATTGATTTAAATGGTACCATGGCCCAGCATAGCAGAGTTTTTCCTGCTCTGAATTATATTGATGTGAGAATATAATTCTAAGTATGATAAAGCATTACAGGTTTCTGCTCTTAGAATTTTGCATGCTTCTCAAATGCAAAAGCTATACAGAAGTACTAGTATGCTCAAAGAAGAATGCTTGATTTAAAAGCAGTGTGGCTATTTCTAATAGTACGATTAGACTTGCATTGGTGAGTCTTTCACTTGCTGCTTTTTCTAAAATGCAATGTGGTACCCTTTAAAACGCCATCTCACACTTTTCCTGACTAAACTTAGGTGTCTAAACGTGTTAGTTCTTAATATTTAAAGGAGTCATAGGAAGGTCAAATATAAAAAAAACTAAACAATAACAAAAACAACAACCGAAACAAAACCCCCCAAAAAACCCCCAAACCCCAAAAAGCAGGTGCAAAAATGGAATTATATAATATAATAATCAGTATTACTAAATTTTGTCTCTGAAGATAAACTCAACTGTATTATTGCAAAATAATTAATACGTTTTGTGCTCTAACAGTCTCAGCAAGTACTGCCTGAATGCTGAGATATTTGGCATTTTTTATTGTAAGCAATGGGAGGATTAAGTGTCTTTGCAAGCATGGGATCTAATTTGTGAAATCAGTTCTGGAATCTGAAAATCATATGTATTTAAAGAATCAAACTTTCATGAGCCTAGCTCCATAGCTACAAGGACTAGGCATAAATATTGTGCACTACATAGTGATATTATTAGTACTCTTCATTATGAGAACTTTTATCTTGTTAGCATTCTTTGGATGACATTGTAATTGTAAACATCAATCAGGAGAGAGGAACTGCAGTTCTTAAGTCAGATACCATTTCTTTAGTAGCAGAAAACAGTAACAGACAGTCATAGGATATTTTCCATTGGAAATTTCTTACACTAGCGGTTAGGTTTTGTTCTGCTTTGAAGTTTTACCTGCTTTTGTTAGGCATAACCCTGTAAACCTATATGATTAGGTGTTTTAACCAAATTTGTTTTCAGTATGAATGTCTAATCTTAATTTTAGTCATCGTGTCCACACCCCAAACTCCTCAGCCTCAGTTAACTCTATAGTTTTGTGCCTCAGATCTATTGAAAACTCTTTAGACTAGAAGAGGATAATGAGGATAATTTCAAATGTCTTTTATTAGTCTGTTTTGGTGGGTTTTGTTGTTGTTTTGTTGGGTTTTTTTTTTGTTTTTTTTTTTTTTAATTCGAACAATTTCAGTTGTAGTACATTTTTAGGAGGACTTTTCTTGCTTGCTGGTGAGCTTTTGCTTTTCATGTTTGTTTTTTATCTCTTCTTAGAATTACTTTCCAGAAATCAGCTCATTATTCTGGAGGATGCAGTTGCATGTTTTCAATCTCACTTGTCTCTCATTTCTTATGCATTTGCATATTTTTATTGTTGAAGTTCAGGATGTATGTAAACACTTGTGGAAAGTGTCAGATGCAGAAATACTTTGGAAATTTGCATTTTTGGGACTGCAGATAACTGAGTTTACTACATTTTCAGGAGCAAATAAGGAGAAAAATCTTGTACATGAAAATCTCAGGTGACTTTCTTTGATCTGTTGCCAGCAGCATAACTTGGATGTCTGCTGTGTTTGTGGAAGATAAGTTCCCCTGTCCAGCCTTGGCTGTGTATGTGTAGGAGATACTAATACTGAATGAAAATGCAAGTTATTCCTACAAAGCTACCGGTTTCAAGTGTGTGTTCTCTAGGATTTCATGCATCACCAAACTAGCTTGTGATCTGTAGTACGGTTTGCTTTCTGGTAGCTGAGAAAGAAACAGTATCTTGGTGTGTTCAGATTGGATTTTAACTTTGTTCTCTCTTTAATTTTATTGGTTTAGAGGATCATAGGTTATTTAATGTTGGCTGATCTTCCTATGTCAGAGAGACCTTAGGGGGATTGTATTTAAATCTGATCTATATCAAGATTTCAGAAGATGCCCCCTCAGACTTGTCATCCTGGAAAACTTATGCTCATGTTGAGGCTCTTTATTTGTCTAGGGCTAGCTAAAGTGTATTTATATATTTTATTTTTTTAATATGAGAAAATTGGAAACTCTGAACTTATCTACCTTTTCAAATGGCTGTCTATTGGCAAAAGCCTTTGATGTCACTAGGACAATTCTCTATGCTTATGTGCTCCAAGGAGACCGCTGACATGCTCCAAGGTGACTTGTAGAATAATTTTTCTTTTTGATATATTTTTTTTGTTTTTCCTTAATGCTAGCCCTGTGTCTATTTTTTTTTTGTAGGCTTCAAAGTACTGGAATTTTACTGGGAATTATCTTAGTATCTGACATCGATGATGCTATTGAAAAATAAAATCAAAACATAAGGTTAAGCCAGTGCATCTTTTTGAGAGCTTTAGTATACTAGGGAAAAGTTTATATTCTGTTTTCCATGATGTCTGTTCTTAATTTAAAACTTTAGCACTTATTTGTATTTCTCCTTTTACACCATTATCTTTATGCTGACACAAAAGAACCATACAACTGTGCCAGTCACAGAAAGAAGAATTACGTTTCTCTGTCAGAAGGAGACAAATGAGGAAGAATTGTTATCTCTGTCCTACTTTTTTTAATATCCATTATGTGAACTAGCTGGCAAATAATAGTGCTTTTGTATATTCTTCCTAGAACTTTATCACTGTGACTGCTTAATGAAGATTGTGGTACATTTAGGTTTTATTGCTGAAGGTAGTAGCTAGCTCATTTTATGCTAGTAAGAAGTCTTGAATCTCTGCTGATAATGGCATTTATGGCTCTACTGTTGGGCAACCATAGGCTGTCTAATAAGTTAATTTCCCTTCTTGTCTGAAGTCTGTGTATTTTTCCTTGTCTTGAACTAAGTTGGTGGAAAGAAACCATGCATCATCTGCCCTAGGACTCATTCAGTGTTCTGCTTTTAGGGCAAGCTTAAGTATTATTTAGAAAACATTGAAATTCTTTACTATAAGGAATTCTAATACCAGAAACTAACCAATATCGTACTACAAAGACGGAGGAGAAATAAATGGTTCTGCTTTCTCTTTGGTTAAAATGTGGTTCTTTTCCCCCTTTGTGCCCCTCTGTACCCAAGACTGTAGAGAGATAAACTGAATGTTTACAGGAAGCACAGGTATATGCAAGACAGGTAGAAAGAATGGCAAATCTTTTGTCTCTATTCTCATGGAGATAGGTTGTGGCTGTTTCCAGCAAAAAAGTTTGCTTGACTAAATCATGGCTCTTCTTAAGACAATTTTTCTTGTTGCTGTGAATTCTGTAGGAATTACCTGAACTTTGTTTCCCAAGGAATAAAAATAAGCAGCCAGACCTCTGGCCACTAAGCTGTGATCTTCCTAGGCACTTTATTTAAGACTGTCATCCTCTTATATTTCAAATTTCAACTTAATCTGCAAGAGATTGTCCTGCTGAGATACTATGATTTTGTTCCTACATACTAAGGCAAAATAAACCATTTCATTTTAGTGTCAACATTTCTTAGGTTCTAGTGAAAATCAAAACCACTAAAATCATCTCTGCTCTCTGGTGTTACTGCTGTCTGCCAACTCTGATTTATCTATTTATTGTTGCACTCTGAGTGTTAGTCTAACCATCAACATCTAAGAAATTGTTGGACACTGTCAGCTGCTTTCTAAGACTGCTCCTAGATAATGCTCTCTAGGAGGCAGGGCCAGCCTTCCGCTGTGTGGCTGTCAGCTGTGGTTTGCAAGCAGAAATTCTAGCAGCGCAGTGATTAGTCACATCCTAGTTTTGAAAGACAACAGATCTTTTTCTCACCCCCTCTTTTCATCAACTATGCATTGTTATGACTTCGCTTATGGCCTGCTGTTGGACTTTTTCAGTAAAGATGCTGTGTATTTCTACCACCTCATTGTATCATTCTCTCTTTGATCCCTTTTCATAAGATTGTAGTAATCAAAAACAACAACAAAAGCCAACAAAACCAAACAAATGAAAAAAACCACCCAGAAAAGAACAAAAGAAAATATCCTCTCAGAAAAAGAGCCAAAGAGGTTTCACAAGAAGGTAGAGGGAAGTTATTTTGTTTCCATGTTTTGTTCCCCCAGTAGTCTGACACCTTAAGAGTCCTGAAAAAACCTCAACAAACAGTTGAATCAATTGAAAGTTGGGGTATCTGTTGTCAGGTTTGTTGTCTTGTTCTTGTCTGGAATAAATGGTGTGTTTCTGACCTAGCTCCACATGACAGTCAATTTGTTGTCAGCAGATCTATGAATTTTCACTAGGAATTTAATGATTAGTTGTGTATTTTGGATTTCAGAGAATGTAACTTAATGAGTATCAAGGTTGCCACAAAAGGAAAAAGTTTTAATTATCATGAGAACTCTCTTATGTCTTTCAAATTATGAATGTGACAGAGCAAAAAAAAGTTTCAGCATGTTCTGGTGAGGAATTCTTTGTATGCACTTGAATTTTATACAGTCCAGATCTTTCTTTCTAGAAAAGAACCCTGTTTATTCATTTGCAGAAAGGTAATCTCCCAAATTATTTCCATAATTATAGCCATCGAAGAAGGTAGTCATCCCCCTTTGTAGCCTCTAATAACTGGAGGGAAACAGGAGTAAAATCCATTTTATATTTATGCTTCAAATGTGAAATGGATCATGCATAGAAACACCTCAAAATGTAGCTTGTCTAATACTTAGGAAATGGACAAGGAGCATACAGCCTGGATTATTATATATGGTGTTAGGAAACCATCTTTGTTCTTAAGTCCCAAAGAAGGTCCTTGGTAGGAGTATTTCACCTTGATTCAGGGCTGGTGAAGCTGCCCCTGGAATACTGTGTACAGTTCTGGGCTCCTCAGAACAAGACACATGAGGAAATGACTAAAGAGAGTCCATTGAAGGGCCACAAAGATGTTTAAGAATCTTGACCATCTCTCCTGAGGGAAGGCTGAGAGAGCTGGGACCATTTAGCCCAGAGCAGAGAAGGCTCAGAGGCCATCTGATCAATGTATATAAATACCTGAAGCAAGAGTGTAAAGAAGATGGAGCCAAGCTCTTTTCAGTGGTGCCCAGTGACAAGTTAAGTGACCTTCCAACCAAAAATAAAACCTGTAGGCCCATGATGAATAGTAGAGGTTTCTAGAATTGGTGGTTCAGTTTGAAAGCTTCTGTGTTTTGACTACAAACATTATTTATTATTTTCTTCCCATGTACAAATTCAAATAAAAAACATTTAATGTAAATATAGTTAAGGAAATAAGTTTTCCAATTATTTTTTCTTGAAGAAAATTAAACATTGACTATAGATCATGGGGTTTTGGTATGCAATAGAATGTTTACTGTGAAATGGAATACCTTTAATAGTATTTTCTATTAGTAACAAAGAGCAGGCTTTGGGGTGAGTGCTGGTAGGTTCCTGCCCAAACATGGCACCTGGGGTTCATTCTCCATTCAGACTGGATGAGGAAACCACGCTCTTGCTTCAAAGCATGAAAGCAATGTAATGCTGAAGTTACGTGATGTGCCATTCCAAGAGGTAAAATGTAGGCACCCAAATCAATTGAGCAGGTTTATTCACCAAGCTATTGTACTTTGTTAATAAGTCATTAAGGTATTTTTCTTTTCTGAATATATTTTGAGGAATTGATTTCTCTTGTTCCCCAGAAAGTTTGTATTTCCAGCTGGAAAATCACATCTTTTCCTTAGTTTATTCTTTGGGCCTATAGGTGTCATGGGTATTTTTGTTTATAGTAAAGATTAATCAATTAACTCATTTTATCATCTCCAGATGATCTTTCTGAGCATGCTCAGTTTATTTCCTTCCATGAAAGAAGTCATGACTTAAAACCTAAATTATGCCATAATTAAACTAAACAGTCCTCCTATAAGCCTCTAGCTTCAGTATCTTTTGTCTATCAGTCACAATGGCATTTCTTACAGCAGAAGCAATTGCTAGGACAAGGTGAGAGAATTACCCTGCTGACCCTTTTATACTGTGGTTCACAAGGGCAAAGTCCCAGTTAAGCTCTTTCCAACTTTTCATGCTAAGTTGTCTCATATTGTCAAATGTGTAAAGGGGAGGACTTGGGTTCATATCTTTAACAGATCTGGGGGAAAGATGAAAGGCAATGATGTGCCTTCTCCCTCAGGAAAACCAAATTTTCTTGGTAGTTCTAAACCTGTTCTGGAACATGTTCTACTGTCTGAAAGATATTTCTTGAGGGATTTAGTGTTGAATCTTCATTATAGTTTTTTTTTTTTCTACCTAGGGTTTTGTACATCATCTTTTAAAAAAAATATTTTTCTTATATTTAGTTTTATAAAATGAAAACATTTTAGGAATACAGAATAAAAGCTTTTCTGGATTCAATTTGAACTGAGATTAGAATAAGCCTGTTGTTTAATACATCTGTATACCATTGTAAACTTTATTTTTCCTAATTAAAACTACACGAATAGAAGTACCAAAAATATCCAACCAGAACTGAACGTTTAAAGCATACTAGAAGTTGATTAAAGTAGATCAACACAGCAAGGAGCTACAGGCTTAGGCGCTTGCCTTCATGCATTGTGCTTTTCATAGCCAGCAGTCACATCACCTTCTGATCTGATTCTGTCAGCACTCACAGGCTGGTCAGGTCAGGTCAATACTTAAATGGGAAAATGTCTTGGTGCTGTAGAAAATGCTTTTCTTGATTTGGTAGTTGGATCTTTTTCTCAGAACTATTGCAACATGAGTCTCTAGGACAGTGTCTGAGAAGAACAGGAAATGTAACCAAAAGCTTAATAAAGTCTGATTCCTAAAAATTTTGAAGTATTTTTGCAGAAATTTTGAGGTCTGCCCGAATTTTTTGGTTTCTCCAAACTGTAGTCAAAGAAGCTATATTTCTGCTTACCCGTGTTTTCAGTGGTTCAATATGTTAGTCATTCTCTTGATACAAGGGGAAAGTAGATTTGTGTTCCTGGTTGATTTTTTAACAGCATTATGGGGTTAGCGCACTCTGTTTGCAGTGTTATTGTGGTAGTGATGGGCAGTAGCATGTTTCAATAAAATTATACTGTTGTGTTTTTTATCCCCCTCTAATTGTTTTCGATTGAAAACCGTAGTGTACATGTTCTGTATGACAGATCAAAAAATTAGTTTAGATTTTGCTGTAATTAATAGCACAAGCATTGTAGGCTTTTTTAAAAAGATGTGTGCTTGAAACAGAACCTGAAATAATGACAAAAAGATGTTTCTAGTTTCATGTCATCTACATTCAGGGGTTTTTGAAGTCTAAGCTGACACTGACATTAAGCTAAAAAATCTGTAGAATTTAGTCTTACCTTTTATAATATTTCAGTTTTGTTTTTTTTTTTTACTTCAAGGTGTAGTTTACCCAGTTTTTCAAAATATTATTATACAACTTACAGGGTAGTATTTGGGATTTAGGACAGCACTTTTGTTTAGCATCAATGACTTTAAAGGAAAAATAAATTATTATTCATAAAACTGGCAAAGGTTTTTAATCTGTACTGGTAAAGATTACTTACATGCTTACATTAAAATTTAGATTTGTTAAGATACACTTAAACTATAACGCTGTTTATTATTATGAAGGAAATTGGTTTATTCACAATATAGTTATTAGAATTGAAATAACCTATTAGTTTTGCTGCATTCACATGGTAAGCAAAGCTACTGGGCACTTGAAATACCTTGAAAAGAAAAATAAAGCTGTAATTTTCCTTGAAAATAGGTAGCAGGATGCGAAAGCTCCCATAACCATCTTGATAATTTGGTTGAATGTTTAACCTAGATGGTGTTGAATGTTCTCTTCAAAATACATGTAGTGAAGATTTTTTTGCCCAATGAGATTCTGGTGTGTCACCTAGTGTAGTATGAATTTCCCCTGGTGTAACAGCGGAGCACCTTACAGAATGTTATAGATACATACAAATCACCTTTATTAGGGCACAGATTGCTCTGATTACTCCATTGGCTACAAAAGACTTCAATTTCTACAAGAAATACCCAGTACCATTATTTGCATTGCCGTTGTAGCTATTACCATAGTAATAGACTGAAAATGCAGTTCTTGGTTTGCACGAAAAAGGTCAGAATCAGCCAAGATTGCCTTAACTCCTGATAGCAAAAGCTATGATTGAATTTTGAAGGCAGGCTTATGATGCCTATCAGTTTTACATTGCAAAGATAGAAACCACAAAGAATTCCAGTGGGTGCATCATCTGATAACACCACTTCTACTCCACATTAAAGCAAGATGTCTTTGTGAAACCACTTCTGTTAGAAAAGCAGTTTTCCTTATTTTACCTAGCTGCTAGAGGATACCTGCATTATTAAATCTCCTAAGAAATACTTTATCTTTTCTTCAGAGTGGCTGTCCTCAGCCTAGTTGCCAGAGACTTTCCTTTAACTGAGAATCCTCATTACTGTTGAGAGGCTTCCTGCCTGATTCCTTTTCTTTTGAATAAGTTCTGTAAGATGGTGCCTGATGCTTATTCATCTATGAAAACCCAGGGTATTCAGATATTACTTCAGAAAATACAGCGAACCATCCTTCCAACCATTTTTCATAGGTTTCTGATTTCATTTCACTGCTTGATCTTCCAAGTTTTAGCAGAGGAATTCCTTTATAGTGCCTATTGCTTTGGGCTGCAGACAGGATGGATCAAGACTCATAACTGTACACAAATGTCACTGTGATTCTTTTGCTTTAAAAGCACACGTCATTTTAGCAAAAAACTCAAAAAAAAAAAAAAAAACCCAAAAAACACAAACCCAAAAAAAACCCCATTCCAAAACCAAACCTTCTAGTCTAACAGCAACGTTCAACTTCTAGTTGCTGAAATACTCATGGAGTCATCTTTGATAAATATTTTTAGAGGCTCCTTTTTTGGGGGTTGAATTCAAGAATCAAGAGAATTCAAGTGTCCAGAGAGTGAGTGGTGTAACTGGAGAGAATAATATCAGTGTGAACAAAATGATCAGCTTTAGATGTACCTGCAGTAGTACTTCCACTGATGGTTTAGCCAGATTGGTGCCAGATTACGTTTAGGGAAATCTTTCATTTGCCTTTTACACTGTGTTGACTATAGAAAGTATTACACCTTAAACTTCCTTTGGCTTCATATGAAGCATATTGATAAGATATTTGGCACAAAGTTACATGTAAATAAAATGCTTGATTCAGGTGAAAAATTCAAGTGGAAGAAAAGAAACTAAACTTTCCTTTGAGGCAAAGGACCAGACCTAATAATAAAGAAAATATGTCCAAGGTGAAAATCATGTTTAGAAATTGCTAATAGTTATGCTAAAATCATTGTTTTCTCAGAATGCTCATATTTCATTCCTGATTACTTAATGTATTTTTACTTTACCCCAACTGAGAATGAAATTTGTAGATACGACGTATTTTTACAACAATGTTCTGAAAGAGTATTTTACTGGTTTGATTATTTCTATTTATGTGGTAGATTTCTTGTGACTAAATCTAGTTGGATATTTAAAAATAAGTGACCCTTCAATTTGCTGAACCATAGGGTAACTTATTTCAAGAGCAAAGCTCCTGTAAATGTCAGACTGTGAAATAGGTGCATGCAAATATTATATATACTTGCCATTGGGGGAAAAAAAGTCAAAATGTATTTGATGGTAAAATCACTTTAAAAAAGTTGTGCATTTTAGTTGTGGTGGTTAGATGTCTCCATTTTATCAAGACAGCCTGTATGCAGAATGAGTGGATTAATTCTATGTTTTGGTTAGATGACAACAGTATAAACCTTCTCCTGACTTTTAGAACTATGCTAATCCCTGTTCCCTGTTTATAATCCCTCTACAAGAGCAAGCAAGGTGAATGATGCTTTATCTTAGTTCAAAACAAGGCATCTGACAGCATTTGGAAATTGCCTGAAGATTTATTGGTGCGAACGTGACATTTTAAGTGAAATAGTCTTCTGGAGTACTTGAGGAAATAAAAGGAATATTTGAAGAACTGGTAAATGTTTGGTTTGGATTTTTTTTTTTTTTTTTTTTTTTTTTGAGATCAAGGTTGTATTTAATGTTATTTGATTTTTTTTGTTACAGGTGTTCCTCTTTTGCTTACTGTTTTTTCAACCGTTGTTTCTTCTGCCATATAAATTAGTACCACAAAAATGAATAGCCTTTGAAACATTATTCAGTAATAATTTATAAACAATCATGATTTTGTCTTTTGCAGGTTATAGAATATGTTTATGAGAAGGAGTATTACATTGCATTACATTGCTCATTGGTATTAGTCAACTGGATCAATATTCTTGGGATATACATAATTTCTAAACAGATGATTTGTATTTTCTTGAAAGTGTTATGCATGAATGCTCTATATCCATCTTCTCCTTTTCATTGGTTTTCAGTAATTAACTTTGTGAGTGTACATGGGCGACATCTTTATTGCCTACCAACTACATGTTGACTTCTGAGTCACTTTAATATTCTCTAGTTTTCCTGTGCTTTTTTCCTGTTTTATTTATGGTTCTGGTACATGCGGGGATTTCGTTTGTTTTAGGAGATGGTGTTTTGTGTAAATGCTTTTGTGGCCTCTATAGCATTTTTATAGTATTTTTCTAAACAGGAGTTCAGATATTGTCCCAATTTTTAATGGTAGCCTGGTTCCTTTCACTTTTCTGAGTGCAAAGTTAGATGCTGGGATGGTCAATTTGTGACAAATGTTAGAGATATCCTTGAATTTTTTTCTATAGGAGAACACCTCTGTTGCACACCTGCAGAACACCTGTAGGCCTGATATACTCAAGAACTCCTGAAGAAATCTAGTGTATCTGCAGTGTCCAGGGCTGGCAAGATAGTGTTCTTTTCTGCTCTAAACCTTCTTTGGTTGGTAATGAAGTACAGTCAATTGAAGCTCTGAATGAATGCTGTGCTTATCTCAGTTTTTCAATAGCAGCTCTGCCCCTGCCTTCTTCCCACCATTCCTTACATTAAGACAACTGCTAATTTTATCAGGATTACCTTTCTGTATAAAAGAAGAACTCTTAAAAAATTGTCTTTAGTTATTCTGTGACTCCACGCAAATATTCAGATGATATGTTCTTGCACATTCAGAGATTTTCATTAATGTGTTCCATAGGAGAAAAGACTGAATTGCTGTTTAATATAATTGTTCAGAAATATGAAAGAAAATGGTATATTCCATGATTTTTTATTTCTGTGTGATGCTAGAAGATCTAGTACAAATTTAAAAAGTAAGAGATGGAAGGTTAATCTAGTGATTAAAAACGGTTCTAAATATCATAGAGAAGAAAAAAATCATAATGATTGGGTAAAGGATTGTTCAAAAGGTTTTAGTAGTAGTGAGAGATTTAGAAACAAGAAAATTTCGTACATTGGGCAAGTTTATTTAGTTAACTTGTATGGTCAGAGACATCCAAAATAACCTTTCTTTGAGAAGAAACTTTTGAAATGGTCTTGGCTAAAAAATTTGGAGTAAATGCTTTTTTGAACTTAAATAATTTATTCTGTAAATTTCTAACTCAGCAATGGAATGAATCTTTGCACTGAAAAATTTGTGATTTCAAATGTGATAAGAACTTTTGTCATTTAGTTTCACTTTCTAGATGGTATTTCATTACAAATTTTTTTTAAAAAATTATTCTGTTCATATTTTATAGATGTTTGTCTCTGTTTCTCCATAATTAAGTGGCTATGTCATGATAATCTTCACTAAAGTAGTTTCTTGTCAACTGGCTAGAATGGGAAATCAGTGTTTCCACTTCGATTTTAAACCATGTTGGTATTTTAATCTCTGATTATTTTGTAGGTTTGTACGCTTTTCACCACATGTGTTCAGGAGTGAAGTATTGCCCTCTAACTTTGTGGCAGACAAATCCTAACCAAATCATTTACTAATGCTTCCTGATTTGTTAAGGGATCTCTTTTGGGTCATCAAATCTATGAACAGCTGCACTGCAAATCTTGCACTTCTGATTTCCTCTTTCCTTTTTTTTTCTCTCCCTTTTTTTTTTTTTCTTTTTTTTTTTTTTGTTGTTGGTTGGTTGGTTTTTTGTGGGTTTTGTTTGGGGTTTTGTTGGTTTTTTTCCTGGTTTTTGTTTTTCTTTTTTGGTGTTTCTTTTTGGGTATTTTGTTTGTTTTATTTTGTTTTGTTTGCTTGCTGCTAGTTCTGGGGGAGTCATGTTTGACACTTCATATGTAATAATGGTTTAAATAATTGGTCTTAAGTCTGTGCATTGTCTTGTGAGGAAAGAAGGCAGTTGGATTTTTTTTTTTTTTTAGGTGGGCTTCTTACTTACTTCCAGGCTCTAGTATGTCCCATTATTGTTCTTTAATATGAAAGCTACTAAAGAATAACAGGACATTATCTTAACAAGTTTCTCTCCAAATGATTCTCGAGTATATGATACTTCTAATTTTCATGTGAGAAGATTTTTTAGCTAGGAATGTATAAGTATTTTTGCTGTCTTCTTTTTCAAGAGGCATATTAGAAAAGAATTTTTTTCCTCAGGTTGTGAAAACCTGGTGATTAAATTGTTGAGATCATGTAGAATTTGTAAAAATCCAGCAACCCAACTCAGTCAAACTATGACTTCTCCTATTGGCAGTGGCAAAATCATTCATATATGTAAAGAAGGGGAATGTATTTTAATTTTATATTAATATTTTAAAATTAAAATCAATTTTCTAGAGATTATAATTTACTAGAAAGCTGAAGCCAATCCCTTCCTCAGCAATGGAGGACAGAACAATGCAAGACAAAAATGAACATCATTATACAGGGGCATATAGTTCCCAGTATATTTTACTCAGTTCTCATATTTGATGAGTTGGGAGCTTTACATCAGTGTTGCTTTACTCATTCTCTAACTCTTCCCTTCTCTTTGAAGTACATTTGGTTTCTTCTTTTATCCCCTTTTGGAGTTCAGGAAGAAACAGATGCCCAAAGCAATCTTTAGGATTCTCTGGGTTGTTTATAAATGTTTCTTAATCTAAAAATATTCAGATCCAAGAGGAGAAAATATGGACTGGTAATGAGATAATCTGCAGCTGGGAATAACCAATGTACAGAGTTCACCATCCCTGCCTCCACTTCAGATTCTCTTACTTTGAAGTTGGATGCTTGTGCAATTTAAGGAATCTTGAGAAAGCTTTATTTGACATTATTGGCTCTGGAGCAATAACAGCATGGAAGGCCAGTAGTGCTGCTCCGTGATGAGTACTGCTTTGTTTTGTCTATGGAAAATAAGTGTGCTCTGACTTGATCTGTTTAAACTTTGACAAGAGATGTTTGCTGATTGCAGCTCTTTCTGATTTAAGATCTTAAATAGTATGACAGAGATGGTTTGAAGCTTCCCCTGTTTTCTTTCTGGAAAATATGGATAAATGATAGCAAATAAGAAAATATTCTCAGCTGTGCGTAAAATATCTGCAAACGTAGCATGAAAATATTTTGCTTTATTTAAGCATAGAAACAATTTCACTCTTGAAATTAACTCTTAATTTAAAGATGTCTGAGATGCTGTTATTTTACTGCAGTATTCTTTTGTGCATTTTTACTGGTGCCCTAGTTTTATGAAGCTCAGGAGTAGTCACATGAATATATTCTTGGATTTTCATCCAATATTGTTGCTAGGGAAACATCATCTTTAATACTGTATCCTTGTCTGCAGCTTGTCTGTATTAATCAATGCCTGCTAATGCTCAGTACAAACCAACTAAAGATGAAAAAAAAAAAAACTTAATTTCTTTTATTATCAAGTAGTTTATTGATGACTATTCTCCTTCAGGATCCCCTGCCAGTACAAACCTCACACGAATTGGAGGGTCTTGTCCATGTCTCTAGTCTCATTCCATGCAGACACAACATGGACAGGTTTTTGGGTTTTTTTCATTGACTGCCATTAGTATTTAATATAATAATCTAACATTGGTCTTGTACAGTGCATGGATCTGGTCACAATGTTGGAAAATGCTTACATATTGCTCTAAAAGGGAGAAAGAACCTTTTCTGTATGTGTTAAAAAGAGGAGCTTGAATGTGCTAAAGTGAGAAACATGTCCCTTTTCAGTATGCTGTTAGAACTCTACTACTTCATTTCAGCCCAATTAGAGTATCTGGCTATGAAAAGATCTGTCATTCAGACATATCACTGGAAATCTCAGTTCACTACAAGTCCAGCTGTTTGGTTTGTTGCAATAATGACAGGCAAGTTTTTTGCATTTTCTGTTTCTGAACTCTTCTGAGAAGTACCAAGTTCTAGAGCCGATTTAAAAATTAATTTGGCTTAGCAGTTTGTTAGCTTAATACCTGCTTTTTTTTATGATCATGTTTGCCTTTTGGGCATGTTCTTACATAGCTACTTCTTCAGAGACACTGCATTAGATCTAACATCTGTTGTGGAAAAGCCCAGGTCAGAAAGGTCAGAGGCAAACAAGAAGGCCTAAAGAACTTGTCTCATGAGGAATATCTGTTTCCTTTTTTGGACAAGCGGCAGTATCTCATTCATCAGCTTAGTCATCCTTCAAGGACGAGGAAAGAAATCAAGCACCAGTCTAGCAGTGTGGGCTAGATGCAAGCACAGTTTCAGCAGTCTAACCTGGATAGGTCATACCAGCTCTTATTACCAGGATAGTAAAGGGAACATGAGTTCTCTCCTGTGTGCAGTAAAGGGAACATGTGCCTTCTGAGTGCAGAGCTTCTTATGCCACTAAACAATCTCTTCCTTCTCCCTAAGAAAAATAAAAAACAAGAAAATGTTTGTGAGGAACTGTACCTAAGCCCCCAGGTCCCACACTAACAGATTTGAAAGCTGCCTTTAGAGCTGAGCCATACCTATACTTTTTCTGCCTGATCTCAGGAACTGAATGGATGAATGGCAAGCAGCTATTGCAGATACCACCCCAACAGCTGTATGATTTTAATACCTCAGTAGAGTTCTGTTGAAGATCATACCCAGGGTATCCAGAGAGAGCTCGAACTCATTGTTTCATCCTGTGAACTGCATCACATCCATGAGTTCGTATAGTCTGTGTATGGAGAATGTTTTACTGTTATTTGTTTCTGGGCACCTACTCTAATTAAACTATTTCTTTCAGCACCAGGAAGCTGTATAAAGTCTTTTGCTCTGGGGTGTTCTAACAATGAACGTTCTCAAGTATGTAAGTTGTGTTAATGCTTCTACTCCAGAGGTTAGATCAAGATACTGTATTTTTGTATTAATTGCTATGCTTATAGGGATTCCTTGATCACTTATAGTCCAATGAAAGAACTGAAAAGAATCATCATATTGTGTAAAATTGGAATCTAATCCTTGATTTTTGATGAGGAGACAAAATTACAGATCCATAATTCTGCATGGTGCCACATGGGATTAATAATAGCCAAGAAACTTATTTTATGGAAAAAACATTGTCTGATCATTCATGGCTCATATGAGAATCATTCAAATATGTGTAGTTTGTTAAGCATGTTTGCATTGTTGTTGTTGCATGTTGTTTGCATGTTGTTAAGCATTGGTAATAGAAATTGTAGTCCCTTGACTTTTTCCATGCTTCTCTCTTTAATCTGCTCTGATAGCCTGTGAGATAGAATACTTACAGGTAGTACTTTCAGTTGTCCTTCACTCTTTGGTCTCTAAGAAAAGATGAGGGAAGGTATTTTCAGGTAGGTGTTTCTTCAGCCAATGCAAAGAGCTTTGGTAAATAGTTTCCCTTAAACTCACCTTATTTGCATTCTTTAAAAAAACTTGCTTTCTTAAAATACTTTTGTACATTTATTTTTTCTTATTTCAATGGCTGTCTAGAAAAGTTATTAGCAGTTTACTGTAGAGACTGAAGTGCTAGGGAAAAGATGTTGGTAATTCTATGGTGTTGTCTGTTGTGATTAAAATACAGGCTCTGGATCTTAATTTGTGCTTCATTATTATCCCATATCAAGGCAGAATGTGAGCTCAGTTGTTTGAGCCAGTATTTTTTTTGTATTGTGATTTAGAAAGAACTGATATTGTGATTAGTTATTTGCCATTTATTAATTAGAAATAGAGGAAACCTCTGTATTCATGTAATATTCTTTGAATGAAATTCTCCTTTCCTTTGGTAGTGCCTTTACTGTTGTCCCTTCCATCTCTGATGCATTGCGTTTCTCTAAAGACTTTAGGCTTTAGTTAAAAACATACAGAGCTAATTTTTGGTTGCTATAAATTGTTTTGTGAGGTGTGGTGTGGGAGTTCTTTTGCATGTATGTGTCCATGGTGGTGTCTGAGTGTTTTGTTGTACTTGTGGTGTGGTTTTTGCTTGTCTAAAAATGCACTGTGCACTTGTAGCACAGATCAGGACAGGATTGAAGAGGTGGTGAATCAGACATGAGACTGCTGTGTTTTTTCTATTTTCCTCCTAGTTTCTGTCTCTTTTTTTCTTGCTTGTTTTTCTCACTTCATTGTCTAATTTGGTCTAATCGCTCCCTTTCTGTGATGCCATTCCAAAAAACCAGATCATTTTGGATACATCATTTTCTCTCCCTCCAAATGCTTTTCCTTTGTCCTGTGAGTATACCACCTGCCTTTGTGTGCTCTGGGAGATGTGCAGGTGTTAGTCAGGATTAGGTGGCAGAACTGAATTGAAATGTGGTAACTTTTGTTGCCAGCTCCTTTCTGCCATATTTTATAATTATGAAGGTGCTCTGTTGAATAAACAAGAAGGGAAGAATTAGAGAAACAACTCCGAAAGTGTTGTAAATCAAGGGGGAAATACTATTACTTTATCCTGGTGCTGAGGATAACAGGGAGTAGCCAAGAGCAGAAATTCCCATCACAAAATTGAAAGGTTGAGGGCTTTTTACATTTTCAACTTTGAAGTTAGAAGTTCTGCTCAGTTTTGCATGTGGAATTCATCAAGCAGTATCAACCAACTGAAGTACTATTTTGAAACAAAAAAAATATAGAAGTGTATTGTGTACTGTAGTGTAACTTCATAAAATACTAAGCATTTTCTAATGTAATTATCTCTTGCTCTTTCTGTATATAGAAAATGTATACATCTTTTGAATTAGATATTTTTTTCTGGTAATTTCCTGGTTAGCTTTAACCTTGCAGGTTTTTGTTTATATTTATAGACTTCCCTTGTCTCCACTCTTTGAACTTCATTTATCAAAACTATGTTCAAGTTAAAGATCATCTTAGCTTTGCAAAGTGCTCAACCTTTCTCCTTTTCAAATCATTTTGAGAAGATAAATATACTTACTGTATGCTCTTAGTGATTCTGTCCACCAGTCTCTCAAGATCATTCATTACCCTGGGATTCATTGGACTAGGAAAATTTTTAGCCAAATTAAACAGCCTGCTTTGGAAATTATGTCATACTGACTTCTATCTGGTATTTCTACATCATTCTGAACTGCTGTACCTAGTAAGTGATCAAGTAGTTTGTTTGAGTTTCTGTTAGAATATAATCTTATTTTTCAGTATTATGAAGTCTGAATCCTCAGACCTCATGTTCTCCCTTACAGCTTGCTGGCATAAACAAAATGAAGAAATATCTTGCTGACTGGAATGTTTTCTAGCTTGGTCCCAGATTTCGCAAAGCAGTTCTGATGGTTCTCAAGTGCACTCTTAAAGACTGAAATACAAGCTATAAGAAAATTCTCTACAATATTAGAAATGTGGAGA
Organism: Certhia americana; assembly: GCA_018697195.1. NCBI lineage: Eukaryota > Metazoa > Chordata > Aves > Passeriformes > Certhiidae > Certhia > Certhia americana. Next base: position 45,629,816 of record CM031861.1, on the reverse strand, counting down.
GTTAATAATGATTCAAACCCATCTATTCCCAATTGTTCTATATTAAAATTAATACGTTTAAGATAATCTTAATCGCTCTTAAGTTTATTCATCTGAAGTGTAGTCATTGCCTCTCATCTAAGCTAGATGTGCTTTGGGTTGTTGTACAACCAGCAGAGAGACAGTTCCAGAAAGTTGTCCTCTCATAAAGAGGACATCAAATACTGTGTGGAATAAAGAACTTGTGGAGATGTGCATCTCTCTCCGTTGGTGATTGGTGTGTAGATAGTTAAACACTAACTTCTGTTTTCCATTGTTTGTGTTTTTATGTTTTAAAAAATAGAAAGAAAGGAAAAAAGGTATTTCTCTCAGTGCATGAAAATCTTACCAAATTTAGTAAACACTTCTGGAACAGAGAATTATTGACTATTTTGCAATTAATTTAAATGTAGAAGGCTTTTGAAGGCTAAATCTAAGAGAAATGTTGGTATGTACTATATTTAGAATTGCACAGCTACTGTGGAATCTGTGATAGAAAATGACTTTTTATTATCTAGTATCCATGGGAAAATATTGTAAAAGAATTTTTAAGGAAAAAAATAAAATGCAGCTAAGTAAGCAAATACAAAATTTTCATGTAGAAATATTTTATGTCTTTTTCTTGGCAGCCTTGCTTTGCACCCCGAACGTGTGTTGGTGGCAACAGGTCAAGTTGGGAAGGAACCATACATCTGTGTGTGGGATTCATACACTGTGCAAACTGTATCTGTTCTGAAAGACGTTCACACACATGGTATAGCTTGCTTGGCCTTTGATTTAGATGGTCAGGTATGTAATTGATATTCTTTTTCAAACACTTCAATGAATTGCTTATCTATTAGAAATCTTGTCATGTAGTTTTTCTTAAAGAAATTTTTGTATTGTTTCAGGTTTTATCTGCTTATTCTTAAGTTTAAAATTTCATTATTAATGAATACCAAATATTTACATTTGGCAAGGAAATTCTGAAACTTGTTTCTGTTAAAGCATGCTGTAATTGTAGGGAAGTTCTGAGTTTGTCGAAATGACCTTTCGTTGTTTAGGAAGTCAGCTTCTGGGGTCAGCTTCTTTCTAAAACATCATTTCTACTTCACAGTGATATCTTTTCTCTATATTGTTCTTGTTGTGTAAATGTGTCACTCCTTCACTTGAATGGCCTTCATAATTTAGGGTCAAGATAAATCAAATTAAGATTGAAATACCCTAACTTTATGAAGATGGAATTTTCTAGTATTAATGAAAGGAAGCATGGATAGAAATTGTATTTAACTTGTTTATTTTTCTTCTCATAATCTTGGTGTTTTTCAGACAGTAAAGGAATTATGTTATTTGGAATAGGTTTCTGTCTTTGGGAAAAAAGATTATGATTCAAGTCTGGAGTTTGTTTTTGCTTTTGTAAACTCACTGGATAATCTATGTAGAAATTGAAGCTAAATTTATCTTTAATGTGTGTAAGTATTCATTGCTGAACAGTGAAAAAAGCTTTGACCAAAAGATTTAAAAACCTTTCGTTTATCAGGATAGGACAATTCATGCAAAAACGGAACAAAAATACACATTTTCTTTAAAAATTTAACCAAATCACTCAGGGGTTTTTTTTTGTTTGTTTGTTGGGGTTTTTTTGTTTGTAATTCAATTCTGTTAGTTTTTCTGTTGATAATTTCTATAGGAAAAATAGCATTTTGACTGTTTAACAGATACAAGTGTATCTGTAATAATTTAGTCAATCATTTGTACCAAGAAATCTGTGCAAGTTGTCTTCACAGACAAGACAGGCTGCAAAGCACAGGATGATCTCAAAATTTTATTTTTCTTGATTTTTAAAAAATAATCTTTTTTTTCCATTCTAGTTATTCTATATATGTGTCTTGAAGAATCAAGCAAAAGACTTTTAAAGCGTTTAACTGTTTTTAATCATTTTTTTGTTTCCAAGAAGATTGAAGAAAATAATTTTTCTTTGTTTCTCTTGAACTTGTAAAATAAATCCTAAATTCTGCAAGTTACATGTAATTGAAGATAAATACATACAGTTCCATTAACTTCAGTGATTATTCCTTTTTTTTTTTGCAAATGTCTCCTGACTTCAGCTTGCCATGCGTGCTATATATAATTATATATATTAAACTTTCTTACTCAGAAATATGTTGTTATCTCAGAAGATCTTTATGATCATGGCATTGTACCAGTACAGACGCATCTATGTAAGCTTGGGTGTAAGATATAGCTTCTGTTTTCTTCTGTTATCAAAATGGAACTATTGCTTCTATCTCAAATATGTTACACATTTTTTGCAACTCATTCAAAATAATGACTTTAGCTTTCATTAATATATTGAGTAATTTTTATTTGTTTAATTTGGACACTTTTAGCGTTTGGTCTCGGTTGGTTTGGATTCGAAAAACACAGTTTGTGTATGGGACTGGAGAAAAGGAAAATTGTTATCAATGGCTCCTGGTCATACAGACAGAGTGAGTATAACTGAAAAGGCTGAGCATCAATGCAATTTTAGTTTGTTAAACCATGTCTGTACATACGTACTAGACCTATGTCTGAACAAAACCCATTCTGTTTTAGAAACTGAATTTGCATAAACATTAATATGCATAAAGATGTGAAGATATTTAAGATGTGTGCATTTATTTCTAGAATAAAATGTGTAACTCAATATTTATTTGTGTATGGTTTGTTGAGACTGAAAACACGTAGGGGAAGTGAAGAATTAATGCAGTTCTTAGACCCTAATCCCCATATGGGAAATCAAGATGCCAATAATTGCTTACATTTTTCTAGTCTTTAAATGAGCCTTAATGTTATTTTATCATGTGTTTTAATTACTCTAGGGGAAAAAAAAGCCAGAACTACATTGGATATATATTGAAATTTCAATATGAAATGAGAGGATAAAAAAGTCTTTCCAATAGATGCATTTAAAGCATTTCAGACTGCCTGTTAATTTGCTAAATGTTTTTATTGTTTTAACTGTTCCGTGCTAAAAAGGCAATCTCCACTGACATCCTTGTTTTTTTTAATGCAGATATTTGATATTTCTTGGGATTTATACCAGCCAAACAAACTCGTCAGCTGTGGCGTAAAACACATCAAGGTAATAAAATAACTCTTTATTTATAAAATATTTAAGCTGCAGTAATATATGCTCTATAAAATATAATCTAAAATGAAGTAGAGAGTGATAATAATGAAAGTCTTGTGTAAGAATAATATTAGTTCTTAGAACTGCAATCATGAATCAGACCTGACTACACTAGATATGTTAAAAGATCTGTATCATGAAAAACAGACCCACTCTGCTCAGAAGACTTAATGCCCTGACAGAAGTAATGTAGTAGGAATTAAGCAGTTGTCAGTAGCATTGTATATAATAACTGTAATATAATTTAAAATTTAGGTTCTCTAAAACATGCTGTTTGAAATCCAAAGTAGTGTAAGACAGGATGCACACATTTAAGATAACTCCAGGTACTCAAGTTTCTGAATCTTGAACAATGAATGAATTGCTGCACTACAGAGGTGAAATTAATTGAAAAAACATTTCTTACCATTCAGAGAGAGTATGGGGAGACAGTGGAAAAGAAGGGAAGGGAAAAAGCATTTTCCTTTCTTTTAATTCTTTTCCTTGCTTGTACTTATGCCTTTGTCATTTGAAGCACTCTTGTTGAATGTTGAATCTTATTCAAATTATGAATCCTGTTACAGGATTCATAATTTGGACAGTTCGTGACATTTTTCAAGCTCTGTTTGATCCATGTAGCAAATGCTGTGCAGAAACAACTTCTTTTTCAGGTTTAAATTTGTCAGCAGGATTATCAATGATTAGGAAGTGTGTTTCATGTCAGTCAAAAGTTGCTGTCTTTTCCCATGCATGGTTTTCTGTGTTACCACATAACAGCAGTAGATGGCAGCTTGAAAGTTCTATATTGGTATTGTGCATTTGTTCATGTGGTGGGGAAAATGTGTTACTTTTTATATAATGAACTTTTAGAGTAATATGTATTAATGGCCTACTAAAAAAAAGTCTTAAATCTGTTGGCTAGATTGCCTAAGTCTGATTTGGCATAGTGTTTAGCATGTTAGTTAAAGAATTACATGAACTTGCTTAATAATGATCTTTTTTTTCTACTTCTCTAAGAGGACCTTTATGCCAATAGTAAGCTAATATTTGCCAGCAGTGATTTAGTATATTTAAGATGGCTTTATGATGTCAAAACATATCTATTTAGGTAAGCAAAAGTTTGAGGAACTTTTAAGGCTCTACGAAGCCTTTCTAAATAGCAACATAATTTTAGAAATAATTGCTGTTTCCTCTGGGAAAACATTATGGAAAATCAGAATTCTAGAGGTATTTAGGCATTTGGATAAAGCAAGGGATTTTTGTTGATGTGTGTTGTTCTTAAACCTCACCTTCTTGTTCTCTCAGATATCAAGAATTACTTTCATGTTTTAATACTATTGTATTTTTTCTCAATTGATATTTTATGTAAATTGTAATAGTACTTAATCAAATTGTGTAGATAATTCCAAGTGAACTGATATTGAGGAATTACTTTTCTTAGATACAACACCAGCTTCCAGATTGGAGCTAGGTGTTCGATTTATGCAGTGACTGTGTAGTAGCTTCTCAAGCAACAATATGGTCTATGTCTTGTAATCTTCAGTTAAAAAAATTCTGCTGTCATGGTTTCACCCCAGCCAGCAGCTTAGATTCAACCAGGTGCTTGCTCACTCCACCTCTAGCAGGAGTGGGAAGAGAACTGGAAGGTTAAAAGCTGGAAAACTCATGGGTTGAGGTAAAGACAGTTTAATGGAGAAAGCAAAGCCTGCACATACAAGCAAAGCACACCAAAGAATTAATTCACTGCTTCCCAGGGACAGGCCATTGTTCAGCTGTCTCCACAAGAGCACAGATAAGGGTAACTTGGGAAGACAAACTCCATCACCTCAAATGTGGGCCCCCCTCCCCCATGCTCCTTCTTCCCCTCACTTTGTTCTGAGCATGGTGCCCCATGGTCTGGAATATCCCTTTGGTCAGTTTGGGTCATGTGTCTCAGCTGTGTCTCTCCCCAACCTCCCATGCACCCCCAGCTTCCTTGCCAGGCTCACAGTAGGTAATCCTGGCTTTGCAAGCTGTGCTCAGGAATAACAAAACCATCTCAGTATTATCAACACTGTGTTCAGCCAAATCCAAAACACAGCCCCATACCAGCCATTGTGAACAAAATTAACTATCTCAGCACAGCTAGTTAAGATATTGGGATTTGTCTAATCAGTACTAGTTATTCTAATCAGTAATGGTCATTTATGGTTATTTCTGAATTACAGTATTGCAGATACAAAAATCTATTCATGTAAACTTCTTATATTATCCCATATTAATTGAAGTCTGCTCAGAATTTTGAATTGATTATTGGTAACAGAGTGCCTTGCTGTGAAATACAGTTCCCTAAACACATATGCAGAAAACTCTATATGCTGAGACAATGTAAGAGTAACCTGTCAGCAGGGATGCTTTCATGTTTTGCATTGGATTACTTCAGCACCTTCACTTTCCAATGCATGTTTACATGTTTGGACAGGAGGGTTTGAAAGGAATATGCAAGTGCTTCTTCTTTGCAGAGATCTCAGAAACTACAGTGTTTATCTAGAGACTTAATTGAAAAGTATTGTGCTCCGACAAGAGACATGTCATGTCTTTAGTTTGGGATTCATCGGTACATGTTGGGTGACCTGGGAGGGAATTCACACTTGTGTGATTGTTTCAATTACATACAAATGGTTTATTAGAAAGTTCTTTAAAATCGCTGCCTCAGATGGCTACTTTGTGTGATCCATGGTTCTGATTGAAAATACATCTACAGTAAAACCAGGACCTTCAAACAGAGCAAATAGAGTCTTATCAGAAATCTACATGCTTAGGTGGCATCTTTAAATGTATAAAGTAACATAAAGTACAAATGTAGCATTTTCAGCATAAAAATCTTGTCTCAAAGAAAGATAATTCTATTATGAAATGCTCTTCAAAAATAACTGAAAATATAACTGACTCACAAATTATTATTTGAAAGAATTTTAGCTTAAAATAAGTAATACTGGTATCCCAAAATTCCTTCCCAACTACTCTGTTATGATGATTTTATGGAAAGATAAAGTTGGTTAATAATATAAATCAATGTTAAACTGGAGAAGTGAGGCATGGGAAAGTGGGTGAATGGTGATGTTTTTTGCAGGCAAGGTACTTTTCTTTCAGGTGTGCATATTAAATGATAAGGTATTAGCAGAAGAGCATTCTTTCTAAATCACTTTGTGTTACAGTTCTGGAGCCTGTGTGGCAATTCATTGACACCAAAACGTGGTGTCTTTGGCAAGACTGGTGATCTCCAGACTATCCTGTGCCTCGCCTGTGCAAGGGATGAAGTAACGTACTCCGGTGCACTGAATGGAGATATATATGTATGGAAGGGAATCAACCTCGTACGGACAATACAGGGAGCACATGCTGTAAGTGTATCTCTCTAAATCAATATTAAATGGTAAGGAGATTTCTGGAAAGCTGAAAAGAGCAACGCAAGGTCACCTAGTCTGTGTCCCAAAATGGTTACAATGATCCTCAGGTTGTCTTATTTGAATAATTTTTTAGAACAGTACACAGCTTTGAAAAGTGAAGACATCTCAGTGAAATTTTAGTAAAAATTGTGTGTATCCAAAGCGCTTGGTAGTATCTTATTTTAGTTGAAAAGTTTAATATTAATATAAAGTGATTATAATTTTGCTATGCAAGTTTTAATTACATTTTCCATGTTATTTCAAAGCATATGGGTTTGTGATTAAAGTAAGCAGCAAAAAAAAAAAAAAGGCACTTTTTTGTTTGCAATCTGATTTGTGTATACTAAACTGTGAAAACCCTCATTGCCTTTCATTTGGTAATATGAAGGATTTGACTTCTAATTGTCCAAGTATCACTTAAAGCCAACCAGTTTCTAGTTGGTTTAACCTATGAAGCATGATGCTAAGGTCACTTTATGAAGCTATATGATTTGCTGGTTGAATGTTAATTTTTGTTTTGAAAAGCATTGTACCTTCTTGATAATATTTGAAGTTCCCATATTAGCAGTTTAACATGGTGTGAAAAAACAAGCATATGAGTTCTGATATTGCAGCTTCAAAATTTAATGATTCTTGCTTGTAAGAATGTGTTTGTTTTAACTGGCCTGTTGGACTGGGTGGCCTGACATTTGTAACTGAAGTGTAAGAGTCATTCTTGATGTAATCAGGTAGAATGGAGGGGATGAAGTGATGAATGATGTGTGTGGGAGAGGTTGCAGTCAGTTGTAGTAAGGAGACTCTTGGTTTACCAAATATTTAGAAATACACATTCAGAATGATTGCAGCTTGCTGAATGAACTAATAATTCACAAGTGATTGGAATGCTCGTTCAGACAGTTGTATAATGACACTGTCTCTGGCTATGAAAAAAGATAAAGTTATGAAGAGCATTTGTGTGTGAAACATATCCCAGACTATATTTTGCATTTGAGATTTCCTTATATACATAGAAGTGTACGTATATATATATACATAAATTACAGATATGCTCTGTATGCTCTGTAGAAATATTAAATGTGTTCAAGAAGGCCCAAATTATAAATCAGGAAGTATGAGGGGGTATTTACGGTGTGGAGTTATCACTGATTCTTGCTCTAGAACTTCATATCTGATTTCAGTCTTCATAAAAAGTGTTCAATAATGTTCTGTTCTTTTCTGTGTTTTCCTGAGATGATTGGACGTTGCATATACAGACCTTGATTCCCAGAAGAAAAAGTGCTCTTAGTCTCCTGTCGAAAACTGATACCAAAATATTCTCCCATCCTGTTGGTGCTTTAGGAGACAGCTGTCCTGTGTATTAAAATACTTGTTACTTAGACTATTTAGACTTGAAACAGTTTATTTCTCAGAATAATGCAGTGATTTTCAGCTGTTTAAGTGTGAAATGACACAACTGGTAAATGTAAGAGGTTGAGAACTTGTTGCTCCATTCCCTTTCATGCTGTGTCAGTTCTTAGTTGACCATAAGATCAAATTTGAAGTGCAGTAACATCCTTATCTTCAGTAACATCAATGGACGGAGCTCAGGTGACCTTGGCGTAGGTCTCATCTAGCCTTCTATTTTTGGCTCTGTCATCTAGGCTCAATGGAATTGTACTTTACTGAAAATTAAGTAGGGGCACTAGTTCATGTCTTTGAAATTCATTTTTACAAGAGATTAGAGTCACTACAAATCTCACCAATTTCAGGGGGGAAAAACCCCAATAAAATATGGAAACTTCCTTCCAACAAAATGAAACCTTGTATTTCAATAAAGAAATTACCTTAAAGGATAATACTGACAGACTACTCTAAGCCCAACATATGGAAACTTGGAATGACAATATATCTTCAGCCATACTAAAATATTATCGTGGTATTTTGTGACTTTAATAAATAAATGTACTTAATTTTATAAATTATATTCTTCTTGTTTGAAGAAAATGCAAGTGTATATAGCAAGATTTATGGTGCATGTATATTGTTGAAGGGACAGTGTGCACATAGTAGGGAATTGATATGAATTTTTCTTTGGTATACTAGTGTTGGAAGTGTCATCCCTGCATACCTGTTCATCATCCTGCATCATTACTTCTCAACAGGTGTGACGTAAACCGAACCTTATTGAAGGAAGACATCTCATTATTTGCATAAATACCATTCTTTTCTTGCAGCATAAATAGCAGATATCTGAGATACTGGAAAACAGTTTCTAAAGCACATTAGTGATATGGAGAGATAGTCCAGCCCCAGAATTATTAAGTTATTACTAAGACATTGCCTACATTAATATATAAAAACTGTTCTTTTCAAAGGTTGGTTCTCTTTGTTGTGATTGCCCTAGCTGAAAAGACATTTTTCATTTTAAGAATATTTTAAGAATAATTATTTAATTATTAAAATATTATTTTAAGAATAATTCAATATGAAAAATCAACCATGGTCTGCCAGCATGAGCAACCAAGGAAACAGATAGCAAATTTAACACTAAGAACCAAAATAAGAATTCTTAATTCAGGCAGATTATCTGTTTTCTATCATAGCAATACTAAGAGACAGAAAAATAGAGTTTCCTGCAGGTTTTTTCTCAGTTTGAGTGGAAATAGAAAGTTGAAAGCACATATATTGAGGTGACTGGAGAATTAGTTGGAAGAGGATTAGTGAGTTCACTTAAAATAGAAGTAGGAATGAAAAGTAGGAAAAGATGGAAATGAGCAGGATTTAGGAGTAAAGGCACAGAGTTCATGTGCAGGAACAATGGATAACAGTGGGAAACTCCAATTCTAGGGTTTTTTTCCTAAATAATAATCCTAATAATGAAAACATTTAAGGGGAAAAAGAACACAATTGCATGAAAGCATGTGTAAATTCACTGGCAATGGTAGTACTCCATGTGGTTATTTGTAGGTGATGGATCTGGCTTGGGAAAGTTAATAAACACCTCGACTAATAAAAAAAGAAATCTTTTAATGGATGTCTCATTTGTGTACCAGTGCAAAGACCAGATTATAGAATCTTCCACTTATCACCTTATATATTCTAAATTCAAGCTAGTACATGATTATTAAGATATGTACAAGATGTTACTTGGTTATTAAAATTTTATGATTAGTTAAAACACTGTATGTTTTAAAGATTCTTGTGTGCTATGCCTTTGCCTTGCATAGTAAATGTACGTAAGACGTTTTCTCAGCAGATGAATAATTAATTTTGAGATAGTCTTTCAGAGGTACACATTAAAGTTGTGTGGATTGATGTCAGAAACTGAGGTTAAATAACAAGCTCGAGGTTAAATAACAGGCACTCTGTTAAAACTATTGCACGCCTATGTGAGTTGGCTGGATACTAATTAAATATAGATGGAAACAATATAATGAACTTAAATGAATGGTTTTAAGCTGGTATCATGTACCAACACATTAAGTCATGTGGTATTTTCTCCTGCTGCTTAGACTAGTCATTGGTTTCAGAGGTAGCTGTCCACTTCTTTTAGCCAATGAGAGGTACATAGACAACTACTTTAAATTTTTGTAGTAGTATGCACAATTTAAACTGTTTCCTGGATGATTTGTTAGACAGGAAGATTGCATTTCACAATAGTGTCTCTCCACTGTAAACTCACTGACACCTGCCTTAAATGTTTGCAATCCATTTCCTTACTGTGCATGTATTGGGAGAGACAATGTCTCAGTGCCCAGCATGTGTGCTGCTTTACACACTTTACATTTCTGTGTCCTGCAGTGCATCTTGGAATAGAAAGGAGGCACTGGAGGTTTTTCTGTGTTAGTATAATGTTTCTGTTCTCCATCTTGCTCAGTAGTAGTCAGTTACTTCTGAAGTTTCCATATGATTTTCCAAGCTTGGTCCTAATTGTAGCTAGCTGCAGACATCATGTGTTTTAGGAATTGCACGGTCAGAGTGGTGGATTTTATACAAACAACTGCATTTAGAGAAACTTACACTTGATTTTTGTTCATTGGGGGCAAGATAGATCCAAGAGCAGTAGAAAACCATGACCTGCTTCAGTATTGGAAACCTCTTGGGTTCAAAATCAAAGTGGCTAAGTATTCATGCAGGAGGGATCATCTTTATCAAATTCCTTTCATCCTTCTCCAGCTTTCAACTATAATTTCTGGTAGATCTGGGCATTTATTTTTTAATTTGCTCTCATTCAACTATTTTTTTTTTTTTTTTTTTAATTTGAGGGAACACAGATGTGATACCAGCTGGTTGTGTTGGAAAAATGGGAAATATTCAGCATTCTGAGAAAATGTTGGTCAATTTGAGATATTACTTCCAGGATTTTCGTGTTCATTAGGGAGTGCAATGAAGAATTCGTAAAAGAAGAATGCAGTCTGTGTGCCCAGCTTCATATGTTTTACGATGCAAGTTTTTAGTTTACACCTTTTATTTTCATTCAGAAGCACAGTCTTTGCTGCTCACATTCAATTGGATCTAACAAAGTCAGTACAATTGTTTGCCTCTCATTACTGCTAGAGGGTTTTTATCCATCAAGAATCAAATTATGTTAATGACAATTTCAGGCTGAAGGATTAAAGAAGCGTGGAGACTCCAAAGTTTATTTGCATTAGAAATCTTGTCAGTTTTTTAAAGGAAGGATTTAGTGGTGGATTTGCTGGCCAAGTTACCCCAGTAAAAAATCTGTCCTTTCCCCTTTAAGCGTGAGCCTAACAATTATATGAAATACAACAAAGCTCAGCTTTTTCCATTAGATACTTACAGTCCCCCATTAACGATGAACATTTTTTTTTTAGTTTTTATCTCGTTCTCTTATTCCAGTGGTACAAAGAGTGAAATGAGAGTGTCCTATTACATTTCAAGAGATTGAGCAAGCACATCTGCCAAATCTCCTTGACAACCAGTATGTCCTTTTCAAGATAAGGATATTCTGTGGAATGGAAAACAGATTAATGCTGGATCCACTTGATCTTATCTTCAGAGCATTCCACCAGCTCCCACATCGCCAAATGTCTGATTATTTTTTTAATACTGACTAATTAAATAATGGATTTTAGAAAGAGTTAATTAGAGAAAAGAAAATAATTCTATTATCAAGATTGCATTCCAGATAGAGCTTTAAAAGACTTAAACTTGGACAGAATTCATCATATGCTACAAAATGAGCTGAAATTCCTCTAGACTTTTATATATTCCATGGCACCTAGAATCATAGAATCACTAAGGCTGCAAAAGGCCTCCAAGATTAGAGTCCAACTGTTAACCTGGCTGCTGTGTTCACCACTAAACCCGATCCACAAGTGCCACATCCACTTGTCTTTGAACACTTCTAGGGATTATCCCTCTAGTACATCCCTGAGCAGCCTGTTTCAATATCTGGAAACCTTTTCAGTAAAGTAAGTTTTACTAGTATCCAATCTAAACCTTCTCGGTGGCAACTTGAAGCCGTTTCCTCTCATCCTGTCACTTGTTGCCTGGAAGAAGACACTGACCCCCAGCTGGCTGCAGCCTCCTATCAGGCAGTTGTAGAGCTTGATAAGGTGTCCCCTGAGCCTCCTTTTCTCCAGGCTAAACAATTCCATCTTACTCAGCTGCTCCTCATAGGACTCCTTCTCACAAAATTAAAGGTTAATACAGGAAAACAGACAGATACACGTGGAGAAAAACAAATACAGTTTGTGCTGTATTTTCAAAAACCTCTAGGCTCCTAAAGAAACAGAGGATTTTCAAGACATTAGAGATAATGAGAGTTAGCCTTCTAATCTGCTTATGACTTAAAAATTCCACTACATTTCTGTTTAGACACGTACTGCCCCTGAACTTGTGGCTTGTCATAAAAGTCTCTTTCTTGAGAATGGACATGACATGCCAAAAAATGTGAGTTCTGTCACCCTAGTCTTTCAATTTTGATTGTCATTTGACATTCTAATAGGCTTTTTTTTGGTGAAAGTTGAGAGGTTTCTTTTTTCCTTAACATGAAAAATTATATCCTTGTTACCTGATACTAGAGAAGCAAACACAATCTGTATTTCATTATGACCAGTCCATTATGATATTTTTCTTAGTTATAATTTAAGAAGAAAAAGCATATTGATGGGAGATAATAGTTATGTGTACCCCAGAATTCTCACAAGTCACATTGTATCCTAATTTGTTCTGTGAGTGTAGAGCTTTTTTTTCCCCACAAAATCCAATCTCTGCTTTGCAAATTGCTTTCATCTTTGCAGTTAGTGTGCTTCATTACTATAAAATCTGGACCCTATCTAGAGAACTGTTGGAACTTTACTTCTTTACAAAACTGAAATTTCAGTCGAATATTATAGAAGATATGTGTATATTATTGACTGTTCTACTTTCTTTTGGACAGGAATTAGAGACATTTTGTCTTCCATTGTTTCTAATGCTCTCTTGTTTACTACTGTCATAGCTTAATATTAAATACTTTAAATAAATACAGAGCTTTTTTTTTTAACTTCTCATAGGCTTATCAGCTAAAGTTGCCCTTTCAGTAGCTTTGCTCACTGAAGTGTGTGAGTTATTTCTGAACACAAGGCTAGTGAGTTGTGTAGGTAATTAAAAAAACCCCATTAGTGTGTATGCCATTTAGATAGTTATCATGCTAAATCAAATATAGTGGATTTTTGTATCTTTATTTTAATACTACGTGTTGATACACGTAGTATTGCCTCTTGGTTATCCTGAAGAAAACATGTATCAAGTGAGTTGAAGAAAATGGTTTAGGTTTTGTTTCCTGATGTTTGCCTTTAAAATAAGGATTTATATTAATTTTTCAATGGTGTAGCATGATCATTGTTTTTCTTAAGTTTTATTTCTAAAATTAAATTTTAGATCAGTCTTCCTTGGTTTAGGATCAGTCTTCCTTCCTTCCTTGTAAAAATCAGATGTTTTTTACATTGTTGTATAGCAGCTGTAGCAATAAAGACCCTAAAGAAACCCTAACAGAGATAATGGGAAATTTCAGTGCTGACATTTATTAGAGCTGGAACAGGTCCTAAGGCAAGAAGATATTAACTAAGCTCTTTCTAGGGATAAGAAGCAGCATCACTATGATGATGGTCATCAGAAGGAAAACATTCTTGCAGCAATTCACTTACTGTTTATCAGTTTTTGTTATTCTGTTTGTTTTGTTGTAATTTCTTTCTCATATTTAAAGCTTGTATTAGTTGCATACTAGTTTTCTCTAATCTGTGTTTGTTGTTACTCTCTTTTCTCTTTAGGCAGGAATTTTCAGCATGAATGCATGTGAAGAGGGGTTTGCCACTGGTGGCAGGGATGGCTGTGTTCGCTTGTGGGACTTAAATTTTAAACCAATTACTGTGATTGATCTCAGGGAAACAGACCAGGGATATAAAGGTAAAGAGAAGTTTGTCGCTTTCAAAATACCAATAAGATAGGAAATTTATCAGTGTTATGCGCAAGAAAAGACTTTAGAACCCAAAATGTTGTTTTGTGTACGTTACTATGAACTATTTTCTAGAAATAGAATAGATATGGCATCTAGTATGAAGGTTGCAGTTTCTTCTACAAACAGTACAAACATGAGGATGTAGACACAGATTTAATTTTTTAATGCACATTGTTTTAGAGCACAGAGGTTTTTAAAAAGGAATGGTAATGCTTTAAGAGAACTTGAGGCAGTGAGATCTACTGTGTAAAACAATGGAGTGCAACTATTTAATTTGCTAGTTATCCAAATTTTCATTAAAACTATTTGGATGTTATCTACAGTTTTGTAGAAATTTGAACACAGCTTACTTGTAACTATGACTTCAGTTACAGTTTATGTCATGCTAAATTTTATATAGTGTTTCAGATATTGTTGCTGTAATGGTTTAGGTTAAGAATACAAACATGTACTGAAGCACTAATGTCACTTACAATATTGCTTTTGTTGACATTTTGTTTTCTTCATCCCCAGTTGCTTTGGTTATTTTTTAACTTCTTGCCAAAGATTTGAAAAATGTGCTAAAATATCTGATAACAATGAGATAATCAGGATCAATAGGAAACTGATTACAAGTGAAGTTTTTGTATGGTGCAATTGACAAGGCATTCCCACCAAGATTGTGAAGTATTGCAACAAGATAGAATACATTTCTTTTTAAATATGCCCTGAAGTAGAGTGGCTCTGATTTAAATCTAAATTTACTTAGCTGGTGCTTCTCAGTTCTGATGCACATAGCTGAAAGCTGTTTCATTCTGTTTCATTTTTTCAGACTTGTTCTCGCCTCCTTTACTTTTGATGTAAGAGACTCATACCATAAACTTTTGCCTTGTCAAATGCCCATGGCAGAGCAAGCAGATTTTTAAAAATTTTATCTTGAATAAAATGAGTTTCCTGATTCTTTTCCCTTTACTTTTTTTTTTCTTATATACTTCTGAGGATTGCCTTTAAGACCTGTCCTCTTGCTCATTTTCTTAATTGCATTTTCTGCTACTCCACTGCCTTACCTCTTGGTATACTCTATGTATATCCTCCAAGTAGTCATGAAAAAGTAAAAAGTTTATGTTCCAAGGGCAAGTATGCCACTATCTGTGAACAGATAAAAAGAGTAAAAGAAGTAAATCCAGGAATAAGAGAAGGGATATGGACACTTCTTGACATTTTCTTGCTTTTATGCTTTGCATTTTGTTACTTTACCTTTGTTTTACAAGTTCTGCAGATGTATCTCTCAGTAACAATCTCTTCTACAGGTCTCTCTGTAAGAAGTGTTTGCTGGAGAGGAGACCATATACTCGTTGGGACACAAGATAGTGAAATTTTTGAAATTGTGGTGCATGAGCGTAATAAGCCTTTCCTGATAATGCAGGGGCACTGTGAAGGAGAGCTGTGGGCTTTGGCTGTCCATCCTACAAAACCCCTGGCCATGACTGGAAGTGATGATCGATCAGTCAGGTTCAATTTTGTTTCTTTGTTAAACTGCATACAGTTTTACACAATCAGCTCATTTTGTAGGTAACCTAATTGAAATGTATACATTTTAAAGTTAGTAAAATGTGGCATCAATGTACTTCTACAGTAAAGTTAGGCAGGAAATTAGTGCTCTCCAGTAATAAAATGCAGTGGAAGTAGATATTTCCCAAAATCCCCCCTATATGAAATTTGAAAACGTTGAGCACTCAGAGACAAGTATCCTTTACGTCTTTCCTTTTCAGAAGTTATGTTAAGCATGCACAACTTGCGATAAAAAAAAAAAAAACTGTGATAAAAATTTACACATTTTACTCTTACCATATTTACTTTTCCAAATGCTGCAAACTTTTAATGTGTGAATTTCATCAAACCTAATCCATGTATTGTAAACAGAATATAAATTCTCAGAAAGCCCACCAATTTACTCCCTCTTGTATGTTAATCTCTCTTTTTTTTTGTCAAAACCACCTTTTCTTTTTTATAAGTTAAATGTATTGGCATTTTGTTAAATATCTTAAGTGTAACACAGTTAAGCAAATCAATTTTCAACTATTAATTGAAATATTACTCTCAAATTCCAGATATGATTGTAAATAACAGATGTAATCTACCTTGTTATAAAAACTTACATATTTTAATATTATTAGTTATAAGAAGTTGTCAATCATGACTTTTTAAAGTTGTTTATACTGATCAAAGTGTTTAATTCTTATTTAACATTTCTGGCTTAAATGATTAACAAAATAGTGGGATTTTTGCAGGAGTGGTCTAAAAGTATGTATCATCGTATGGTATAATTTTTTACATTTAGAAAATCAAAATTAATCTGTCCTCACATTTTCTCATTAGAGATATTCCCACCTATTAAGGTATAAGAATATTTCTTGCTGTATGCAAAATTCACGCTTATGTCTTAGATTGTCTTTGTGAAAAATTATTTTAAAATAGAGACACTGCCATGTCCAGCATTGTGCAGAAATTGAGGGCTTCATCTTACCTATGGCGAAGCTGCACACCCATTTTACATTTGAAATCATTACTTTATTTTAGGATCTGGAGTTTAATAGACCATGCTCTGATTGCCCGGTGCAACATGGAGGAGCCCATTCGCTGTGCCGCGGTTAGTACCGATGGAATCCATCTTGCTCTTGGAATGAAGGATGGCTCTTTCACTGTGCTTCGAGTCAGGTGTGTTAGAAAACTTAAAAATAGATCTGTTATTAGTATTTTGATACTCTTGTGGTCATGCATGTGATCATTTGCATTTTTGTTCTAAATTGCGGAGGGTGCTCAGATTTTTTAAACGTGTGTGACATATGTTCATGTTGTTCTGTAAGAATCCATTTGAAAAAGTATATTGGTCTATTTGCAGAGAGTGGCAGTGTTCTAGGAAATGTTTTATATTAGGTTTTAGATTTATGAATTATCCTTGAATTACTAAGAAACAGATTTTCATTACTTCTTAAATTGTTTCCATGTGTAGGAATTCTACTGTCAGCACATCATGCATACAAAACCAGTACTGCCTTGTGCTGCTGTGATCCCACAGTTTTAAAGGGAAAATTATATTTCTGTCTCATGTCAGTGAAGTTTCCTTCCCTGGGTGACTACAGATCTCATAATCTACCTGATGAAATTTTCTTGTGGACCCAGTTTGAACAGTTCCTTTTGTTCACTGTCCCTCCACCTAGTGAAGCACCTTCTCGTGTCACTGTTTCCTTCTTTTTTTTCTCCATGAAGCCCTAGCCAACTCTAAAAACATCAGTGTTGTGTTTGCACACAGGATAGTTAAATTCAATATAAAATTTCACAATCTTGTTCATTTTTTAGACTGGGAACTTTACAGTGTGATGAGGCTCTTCTCTACTTATGACATGCTTTCTTTCATACTGCAGAGATATGACTGAGGTTGTTCATATCAAAGACAGGAAAGAAGCTATTCATGAACTCAAATATTCTCCAGATGGGAATTTCCTAGCTGTTGGTTCCAATGACAGCTCTGTGGATATATATGGTGTTGTTCAGCGATACAAGAAAGTTGGGGAATGTATTGGATCCTTAAGCTTCATCACGCATATGGATTGGTCTTCAGACAGTAAATATTTACAGACCAATGATGGCAATGGGAAGAGACTTTTTTACAGAATGCCAGGTAAGATTCTGAGTTGCCTTCATGTTCTTTGTTACTTATAACAGAAATAAGATATAGTGGTTTTGTGTAAAAAGCCCAATGTAAATCCAGGTTCAAAGCATGGGGATATAGAGGAAGTTTTTTTTTAAGAGTATTTTCCTAAGAATATTTGCCACGCTTGAATAAATAGAGTATTTTTCTGGAAAAGTTACTGAAATATTTTAATCCTAATATGTTTACTCTTCTTTCCAATGCATCTTTTTATACTAGAGATGCCGCCTTATAATTTGTTTTGTTTCTCAAAAATACATTTTTGCTCCCACTTTTTTTTTAGAAGAATTGAAATGCAGCATTTAAATTAAATTTTGCAATAGCTTAATAGCTTTGTTCTTATGGAGCTTGGATATTAAATGAATTATTTGATTGCACTGAATGGATTTTAAAAATGTGTGGAATAATCAGTACGTTGTAGTTCAGAAGAGGCATTTGGTTTTCTAGAACTATGTTTGCAACAGACTAAGGAATTAAACTTAAAAGAGCTTTTACAGTGAGGAGCTCTGTGACAACCCCATTATTGCAAGTGTTTTCAAGACAATTTTCTTGTAATCTTAGCTGAAGTGCCCCACAGTCTTGAAATAATTTCTATCAAGGCAGAGGACATATGCATCTATTACTATCTTAAAGCTTGAAATTTAAGTATATTAAGAATATGCCAATGGCAGTATTTATTGTAAGGCTTGACTTCTGTCTGTTGTATACACTCTTTACATAATATTCTGTATTCTTCCCACTCATCTTCGTACTTTTTATATTTGTAGTAACTGTGTATTATCACCACTTTTTATATTGTCCCTTCATTCTTATACAAGATTTATACTTTGCTCTGTACATTATTCGAAGAGCCTTAGAGCTTTTTATGACTCTCTGCTGAAGCACCTAATTTATTCTATGCACAACTTTGATCCTGTGCACTGAATGCAATAGAAGATGTGTAAGACAAGATCGTGAGAATTTAATTAGACAGTAACAAATAGACACAGCAGGAGCAATTTGAAGGTATATAGGAAGATTTCAACCTGGAGTTTCTTCATATGTTAGAATGTGGGATTCTGTAACCTTTTTTATGAAAAAAGTTTATCAAAGTCAGTGGAGTTAGAGGAATCCCCGAATATTTCAAAATAATGATCAAATTGTGTAACACTTGAAATTCCACTATGAATTAAGGAACATACAGTTGTCTGGCACAAGACCTGCAGGACTTAGTTATGGATATAAGCAGTATTGTTAATCATTGTTTATATGGATTAGTGGCTGAAAGGCTGAGAAGTGCATTGTTGTCCTGCTCACCCTCTGCAGGTGTGTGTTCAGTCTGACTCACAGCTTTTACCTTTGCTTGCACCATTCCTGCATTGCTCCTTGGCTTCTGGCCTTTCCAGAAGACACAGTACTTATTTAATGAGCCTTTGGTCTGACTCAGTTCCTCAGTTCTTACCTTGTGGGATTGCATCAATCTCATAACAGATAGAGTTGGTGTGAAATAATGGAATAAGGATCTAAGCACAAAATTGGTGGGTTTAGTAATTTGCAGTGGTCAGATATGAGTTCTTCAGTTCTTGCTGTAAATAATCCAAGTTTCTACAATCATTCAGCAACAGAATTTTTTATGAACTTTATCTTAGGATGATTACATGTATTTTTGATAAACATTTAAAAAAAACCAGCCTCAAGCATCTATTAAGATCTATTAAGTACCAAACCTATTATCTTATGTTAAATAGTCTTGAGAAGTCTTCTTACTGATACTGGTCATGATGATATTGGTCATAATAGGGAATACTAGATCAGGACAGTTTCAGAAGTCAGTTTTTAATTCCGTTCCGTTTGGATTCTATTTTTAGAGAATTTTTTAAAATGTCACATTCTTTAAAATTGCGTAAGTGAATATTGAAAAATGGCTCTTTATTTTTTGCTTAGGTGGAAAAGAAGTAACAAACAAGGAGGAATTGAAAGGCATTCAGTGGGCATCATGGACCTGTGTTTCTGGCCTTGAAGTTAATGGAATCTGGCCCAAATATTCAGATATAAATGATATTAATTCTGTGGACGCAAATTTTATTGGTCAAGTTATGGTTACAGCTGATGACTATGGAATAGTAAAGCTCTTTCGATACCCATGTCTAAGAAAAGGTAATGCCTTTTAAATTCAATTATATGCATATTTTTAAATTGTGACTATTCAAGAAAAATGTATTAGAAGACTGGAAAATTAAAGGGTTTTAACATCACTTTTTTCAAAAAGAGTTTAAAAATATGGGATAGTATCAGTCTTTAAAAACAACACCCAAAACATTTCTTTAAGTACATAAAGCTTGCATTCATATCCTAAGACCTATCCATGCAGTTGTAGCCAGCATTAAACATGAATGGTGTCTAGAAGTTCTTCAAACAGTTCTGAAACAATGACACCTTTCTGGTCTAAAAAGATTACTTATAATGGAATGCTGTTAAAAACTTCATTTCAGTAATTCATCCAATGATTGTATTTTAGTTATGCAGCCATGAAAACGTTATGTAGCTGTAAAAGGATGTAGCTGTACTACTACTACCAGTTCTACTGCTAAACGTGGGAGGAGATGAATTGCTTGAAGTGCTTAGCACTGAGATTGTACATTGGGAACCCATGCTACAAGCATGAATATGGGGGTGTTTTCACAGACCTAAATATATATGGTTTAAATAACTGTATTTTTTGAAAGTAGAAGTAATATTTGTCAAAACCTTACTTTGTAGAAAGTAAAATAAAATTAATACCACGAACTTTAAAAAATTTCTGGTACACCTCATACAGCATTATCATATATCTTCTGTTCTTGTGTTCAACTAGATTAAATTATTATATTTTTTAACCTAAACTTAAAAATGTATCATATACACAGACTAAAATTTATGAAAACTGCAAAAAGTTGTTGCTATTGATTAAAATACCAGTAGTAATTAGAATGTCTTTATTAAACAATACTTTTTCAATGAGCTACTTAATATGATTTTCTGAGGTGCTCCTGAAACATTTATTTCACAAATATTGAGAGATATTTTTATTCTTGTTCTAGGAGCAAAATTTAAAAAATATCTTGGTCATTCTGCTCACGTGACAAACGTCAGATGGTCACACGATCACCAGTGGGTTGTTTCCATTGGGGGAGCTGATCATTCTGTCTTTCAGTGGAAGTTTGTCCCCGACCGCAAGTTGAAGGACACTCTTCATATAGCACCCCAAGGCAAGTAACTAACTAAAAAAACCCACCAACAAAAGGGTGGAAGGCAGGGAGGCTAAAGGAGAAGAAAAGTTCTTTGGTGCTGGTATTGAAATAAATATTCAAAATTTTCAGACTGCACAGTTGCTGTTGTTTAAACTTTGCAGGTGCCTGAAGCACCTGATAGATCTGTCTAAGACTTGCCAGTACCCTGTTGTTCTGGTTTGGCATTAATTGATCTTTGGTGAAGATGAAAGAAAAATCTGTGCACTGGCTTTTTTGGCCAATGATCAAACCACCACACCTGTGTATTCTGGCTAACAAGGGTATGAACAACCCTTCATTGCTGTGCTTCCTTTGCCAAGAAAGATTTTTGAAAGTCCAAATCATAGATACGAGTTTCTGAATTCTGTATATATCACCCTTTACGAAATTGACAACAACTGGATGCTCAGGTGTCACTGGAAAAATGCAGTTTTATACTAATTTGTTTAAAATTTAGAAGTATTTAGATGATAATTTAAGTATTACTACTGATTATTTAATTTTTTTTTTAAAAGCAGAATATAGATGTTTAGTGTTTGGGAAAAAATTAAGATTATGTTTTCACTAGTGACTGATTATACAAATATTCTCATGAGTTTCCTAAAATCAAAACTGTTAACTGAGTGTCTTCATTTGAAATTCCTAAAGGAATTTAGAGAATCCTTTGGAGAAATGAGAATATAGGCTTAGAATAAAATAGGCTGTTTCACCATTTAATTGCCCAGATCAGATGAATATGTATCAGTGTGGATCCAGCAAACAGGTAAGTACAGATGAAGTGCCGAACTTGTCAGTGACAAATTCAGAAAGACACAAAATAGGCTCTTCCTGCATGTCAAACTTTACATGACTACCCTTTTTCTCTGCAGTCACAAAAGATTTTGCCTCTTTATTCCTATCTATAATTTTTTCCCTGCCCCTAACTTACTTGTAGAATTTCTACTTGCTTCAGTGGGTCACTTTAACAAGTTTGTCTTTTGACCCTTTGTTAGTTTTGTGCAAGTCTTAGTTTCTTCTTTATACTGATTATTTCATTATCTGCTTTTTTCCTTTCCTCCTAACCTTGAAGCTGATGAAATAATTTTAGTTAATAAAAGCGAACTCACTCCAGCACACAAAATTATCAGATTTGTGGCTTATTTCTTATGTAGCAGCAGAATTGCTCCTGTCAATTATTACCAGTTTATGTTGTAGTTAACATAAGCATCGATTATCAAATCAGGAACTTTAAGCAGTTAGTTTAAATTTTTGGGCTTGTAGCTTAGGTTGCTTAATTTTTTATTTCTGTTTCCTGGTGACAGAGAGTCTGGTTGATTCTAATAGTGATGAATCAGATTCAGATCAGTCTGATGTTCCAGAGCTGGACTCTGAAATTGAACAAGAAACACAGATCACCTATCGTCGACAGGTAATGATTTTAGTTTTAATGGCAGCTGGAAGCTTCCTAGGGTTTAAGTTGGTCATTTATGAAGACTGTTGAAATCTCAAAACTGGGGAGACTGCATGGGAGCTGACCAAACCTTCAGAATTTTTGTAACCTGTTGCATTCAAAAGGTCAAGATTATTAAAATACAATGATTAAGTAATAACTACAAGTAAGATATTAACACATATTAATATTAACAGAGAGAAAAATTATTACATGTAATCCTAAAAAGAAATTTAAAACCAAGTTGCGCTATATAGTCACCAGCTACAAGTATTGGAAGGTTTTTTTAGTTGTGAGTGATAACGAACTGAATTCTCAGAAACATGTTTTTCTGTTGAATCTTTTAATTTTTAAGTATGCTTTTTCTTAAAGGTTTACAAAGAAGATCTACCTCAACTTAAAGAGCAATGCAAAGAAAAAAGAAAAAGTGCAGCTTCTAAGAGACGTGAGCGCGCTCCAGGGAACAGTATTAGACTACATTTTGTTCATGGGTATGCAAATTAGTATTCTTTAGAATATGCAAGCAGACTGTTTGATTTTATAGACTGGTGTTTATAATTTAATAATCTGATTAAAGATTTTATGTCTATTGCCTTATGATTTGCTATTTTTATTTATATCTGTAGAAATAAAATTACACTAAATAAACAGAAAGCTTTGATGCCAGCATACTAATTCTACAAATGCATTCTGAAGTGAATTTACACTCAAACTTTAGCTGGTACTTATTGCTTGAATACAGGTGACTAAATGAAGTATTCAGTAATCTCACCCATACTTTTCAGTATCTGGAAAGCAATAGTTATCTTTGATGTATGATTTTGATAGCTAGAACAGAAATTTTGTGTAGTTGAATATGACTGGGTTCTGGACAAAGTGGTGTTTCTAGCAGTGATTTATTTAAGAAAAAGGGTATAAACTGTTTGCATCTGGTTTGAAACAACTTCCATGTTCCTCTCTTAGTTTAGGAACTAAATGTAATTCTTAATAGGTCTTGTAAGTTTGTTAAAAATGAATTTTTTCTCTTTTTGGTGCTCATTTGAGTAGCAGAATGGCTTTCGTATGCATCCTTGAAATCTTATGATTTCATCATTAGGATTAGTAGTTTTCCATAATTCTTCATAAGTGAAGAATTTTTATCAGAAAAAAGATGTGGTGTTTTAAAGCAAACTGATACTAGATGTTACTACATTAGAGTAATGACCGGAAATATAAATTCTCTTGATATAAAGCAAAACCAAAGCCTTTATTCAAGTAAGATGTTGCAAGTCAAGTTTTCCTTTCAAAAGATACCTCTTTGCAGGAATACAGCTTCTTTTCAGATATAACAAAATGCAGGGAGAAGTTATTGATGCTGTCTGCCTTCATAATGGCACTTAAACAATTTTAGTAGGGCTCCACATGGAATGCTTAATAAATTAATTGGCTAAGAATAGTTAAAATTCAAATCAGCAATTTTCTCTGCAGAGGACATGTAGTCTGAATAGTAGCTTTGGAAATAATAACAACTGGAAAGCTTGGTACAGAGTTGGGGTTTTTTATTTCTCTTCTTTGTGCTCCAGAATTCTCAGTTGAAGATTTTTATGTCTGTATAGAAAATGCCTTAAGGTAGGTAGCAGCTGTATGTAGTCTTAAAAATTTCGTCTAAGAATAAAACCAAATGATCCTGAAGAAGATGTAGCACAAGTGAGGGCCCTGGATCTTTGGTATTATTGTTATTTCCTTCACAACAGAAGTGAAGCTTGGCCAGAATATCCAGGAATGACCAGAAGTAGAATGTCCTGTTGAGTTCTGTCTGGTTACCCAATGGGCATCAAGAAAACTAATGAAGAATCCATGCT
This sequence comes from Certhia americana, assembly GCA_018697195.1. Lineage (NCBI taxonomy): Eukaryota > Metazoa > Chordata > Aves > Passeriformes > Certhiidae > Certhia > Certhia americana. The sequence goes on along the minus strand of CM031861.1, from coordinate 45,605,587 downwards.
GAACAACAGATTTTTCTCAATGTCCAGGCTGTTAACTTTAAAGTGACCCACATCCAAGTGAGTAATAGGCATATTCTCTGATTCAGGAAGTCTGCTTTGCTTCATCTTTCTTTAGCTGCAATGGAAATGTCTTGGATGTTCCTTGAAAGTGTAAGAAGTGGTGTTTTTTTAAATTAGGGGAAACAGAAGCTCTTTTTCTTTTCTTTGTTTTTGAGCTTGTTGGTCTTATGTTTTGAATTTGTCAACTGCCTTGAAAGACTCTCTTGATAAGCTGTAAGAAATCTCTTAAACCTCTGGTTACTTGCTGTTTTGGAAGGGAATAAAATTCAGAGTATGCGATCCAGCTTCTGACTAACATGGATGAGGAAAGAACTTCTGTTAAGAGGTCAAAGCTTGTCTTTCTCTAAGAGATCTGATGCAGTCATGATCAGAAACACATTGTTAAATTGGTGTACAAATTTGGCCTCTTTTTGACTATTTGTATATTTAAATTCTGCCATGTCTTTGGCAGGATGTCGGTTCAGAAACATAAACTATTCAGAAGAATCTTTTTCTTGGACCCAATGCTCATTATGTTTTCTTTTGCTGGCAGGAAATAAGGATACTCGTATAATACTCATGCCCCATATTCTCTCAGTTGATTTCACAAGAATAATTTTTTTTTTTTTTATATTTTTGAATATTCATAGAATCATAGAATGTTTTTTCAATGTTCAAAATATTTAAGCACAATCTAATTTTAGTTTCAGGATATTCACTAAACTAACCTTACCATAAGATGAAATTTTGTAACAGTTTCAAGATGACATGGGAATGCCCTGTACTTATAACATCTTGCATGGATTCCTACAAGTACTTACAAATAGTATCTGAAGGGAATAGCCTATGAATGAGTGGGTCCTCCTGAGAAAACTACTGCTATGCAGAATATTTAAAAAAAAAAAGCCTCCACCTTTGCACTAAAGACTGTTCTTAATCATGTCAATTTTGATATTCGGTCTTTTAGAGATTTTGGGGGGAGGGATGGACTACATGTGGAAACTTCCCCTATATACTTTGAAGAGTGATGTGCAAATTTTGAAACTCTTCCAGCATTAGACAAGCTATGAACATTGACTTTTTTCCCAGAGAGGACAGTACTTGTGAAATTGCCTGTTAGTTGGAAATAGATGTGACACTTGCAAATGTGGGTAGGATTCAACTTCCCGTTACAGAATTCAGAGAGATGTCCCCAAAAGGAGATGGTTTTATGTGTATATCTAAGTTTCCATCACAGTCATTGGAGATCCAGTTAGTAGTCAGATTTTTTCCTTCAGGTAGAGGGAAATGCTGATGGTTGGCCAGCTGAGCAACCCTGCAGTTCAATTGACTGTATTGACTACAACACTGTTAATTAAATTGTAGGAGTTAATGTATCTAACAAACATGTGAACACCTATGTTTACATGTCTTAGTCTCTAATTGAATGCAGCCCCTGCTATTCATGACTTTGGTAATGGCAATTTTTTTTCCCTATGTAGCACTGAGGAAGCTGCATCTTCTTCTGATAGTTACTGTGATATTAACTTGAATCAATCCTGGATAATTAACTATGGCAGAATGAAGTCTTATTTTTATTGTGCCTTGTTATATATTATTCAGTAACTACAATACAGAAATTGCTTTCATTATTATTTAATTTACAGTTGCTAATCAAGATGCCTTGTAAATTTCTTTGGTTTGTTTTCTGCATGTGAATAAATTATTTCTCTTAATGCTTTTTCAGAGATTAGCTAGTAATCTCAGTTCTAAATTGGTATAATAATACGGAGATGTAATTATTTTGAAACTGGGTAGAGTTTTCTTCTCCATTAAAATATGCTTCTTTTCATTGCTGTTTAACATAGGCCAATTACTTTCCCTCTGGTGAGAAGTACCTGTATTGTCAGGAGTTAGTAAACTGGCATGTGGGAAAGACCATATGTTTAATTTGGTGATGAAGAGTCTTTGTTGACACTGCTTGATATTTCAGCAAAATATGTTGTATTTTAATTGTAAACAATCGATTGTGCTAATTTTTGTAATAACTAGAAGAAATTAACTAAAATTAACTTCTATCACAAGAAGTTATGAGTAATAGGAACTGTTTTCCTGCATCCTAGATACATTTTGGATATTTTGGGTAGTTCTGTGCTACATGGCATTAATGTATTCCATTTTACTATGTTTAATTTAGGGTATACAGGCAATTGTTATGATGAGCTGGGAAAATTCTGAGTTTCTGGGTTGCATGTAGGAGCACCTTTTGCTTTCTTCACACTTTTATAGGTGACTGCTAAGCTTGCAAGAAATTGCTTAATGTCCAGTAATTCTTCCAGCATGCATATTGTCATTGATGTTGGGTTTTGGGTCATTTTGTTTGTTTGTATTTTTTTAATATTCTCTTTAGGGTGCATGTTTGTCATTTTATTTTTTTTTTTTAATTACTCTGTGCTTGCAAAGGAAATCCAGTATGTTTATCAGAGCACAGTGCAGAGTGAAGCACAGGAAAATGATGTCTGAGCAACAATAGGTTCAGGTATCTTCTTTGGCACTGTGCCTGCCTTTATAATCCCTGTCCCTCACCGAGTGTTGTCACGTACTTAAAATGGAGATGTTACATACTGTGACAGGTTATTTTTATTTTCTTTCTTCATAGTTACTATAGGTTATTGTATATTCTGTGTCTTGAAAACGTAGTGGCTGTACGTCTAAGAATGCTGCAAGCAGACAGCACTTTGGGTTAGGCAGAAATCAGCTTCAAAACATCTGCACATGCTGCTGCAGGGGAAGGTTTTTAGTGAAGGATGCAGGTGAAGGGAGAGCAAAGCAGGACTGAAGAGCCTGCACTTGTATTGTGAGTCTTAATTGTTGCACTTGTATTGTCAGTCTTAACTTTGAGAAGAGCAGGGAGCAGACATAGCTGATCCTTGGATCAAATGTGAAGTGAGATTCTGCTAGAGACTTTGAAGGGACAGTAAATCAGGGCACACTGAAAAGCTGCTGGACTAGGACCAAATCTGAAGTTAAGAATCTGCCTGTGAATACCAGTCTAAAAAGTGAGTTGAAGGGAGCCTCATTTAAAAGCTTTATTTCTGTGCTATCACAATTTTTGCTGGTTTAAGAAGTTCACTTTCTTTTTTTTTGTGATCTAATGAGACCCAGCTTTGGATTCACAGCGTGGCAGACAGTACAAAGCTGGGAGGAGAGGCTGGCAGACCTGATGGCTGTGCTGCCATCTGGAGGGACCAGGACAGGTTAGAGAACTGGGCAGGGAGGAGTTTCATGGTCTTCCAAAAGTTTGAGATGCAAGTTCATGAGGTACTATATGCTTCTTCTGGGGAGCAGGGTACCTGGATTATCTGCTGGTTTGCTTAAAGACTTTTTGTGTGGTAATCTTAGTAATTTTTCTCAAATCACATACAATGGCATAAGTACTATTGTATGTGATGTAAGTGAGCCAACAGAAATACATTGTATTCAAATCTGCTCCAAGTATGTGCTCTATTGTTTTCCAGTAATACATAGATCTAGTCTTTACGAATATGGATTCATGGTTTTTGGAATATTCGTTAAACTAAAGTTGGTCAGCTGCATTACAGATTCGTTACTTCCCCTGTGCATATGATTGTGCTGTGTACATGAGGAAAGATGTATATTCATGATCTTAGTCACACCTAGGAAGAAATGAGTGTACTGATATAGTGTGTACAGACCCCACTTGGTCTACTTATGCCAGTTCCTTTATCACTAAGAAAGCAGACAGGTTTTCCTTCAAGAAAGAAAACTGCTCTGGAAAAAAATTATGCATTTGTTTTCTGTTACCAAGTTTCCAGAAACTATCGTGTTTTGCTGCCTGATTCTTGAGTAGTAGGAAATAGCCAAAACCAACACTTTGGAAATTTTCTACTTCACTTGACTACATGTTGCATGCCAAACTTCTCCATGTGGTCTGAAAAAATTACTAGCTATTACTTTCTCTTCTAAACTAGCTGGGGAAAGTAACAATTAAGTGCCACTTTTAAACTAGTGCTTCTAGTACTGATGTATGAGTAGTAAATTAGATTGATAAATTGGTGTTCCTTTAAGAATGGGAAAGTATATTCATAATATTATACCACCAAAATGGCAATCGGTAAATAATGTGAGTTTTACATGCACAAAATTCATCCAGCATAATTTTATCTTAGTTTCAGTATGTATGTTTGTGACTTTGGTGAACAGGCCTTTTTTGTTTAATTAGTTACAGAGGTTACGACTGTCGAAGCAATCTCTTTTACACGCAGACGGGTGAAATCGTATACCATGTGGCAGCAGTGGGAGTGGTGTACAACCGGCAGCAGAACACACAGCGCTTTTATCTGGGCCATGACGATGACATTCTTTGCCTTGCTATTCATCCCTTGAAGGACTATGTGGCAACAGGCCAGGTAGATTCATGTTTATCTGCAATAACAATCTGAAGTTGTTACTACTGAATTTAGAAAGGCCTGGGAGGTCTTGGGGGAGGAACATCCAGGCCACATTTATTCAGGCATTTCTATTGCAGATGGAACCATGGTAAAAAACTGATGCAGAAGTGTTTTTTGCAGTTATTTACATTATGGTAAGAGTCTATAGTCCATAGTTTTTCTGAACTTCATTTAAAACTAAGAACAGATTAATATTTTTTATTCAGCATTATGTTGCAGCTTCTTGGTGGAGGAAATGTGCAGAAAAAATATGTATTTTTAATATCTTGCTTGTGAAGTTAGCTATATTAGCATTGCATTAATTTACTATTTCATAGTATGAAGTGAAAAGTTGTTGTTACAGTCTGGCATTCCATTTTAATGCATTATATTTTTCATTATCATCTATACACAAACTATGTGCTGTTTGTGCATACAACAGAGGGATGTATGTTGCTCGAGTTCATTCTATAATAGTAATAGTAGTTAATTTTATCTTTTGCCAGACAGTTATTTTAGGTAAATTATTTTCACTCATGTTTTCAGACAAACAAGTCTCCTGGTAAATATTTATACACTAGGACTTGAAGGTTTAAGCTGATGCTTTAGGGTTTTTTATTTATGCTTATCATTTTTGTCATTGTTGCTCTTGTTATTATATAACAAATTGTAAAACACGTGAACTAAATTTTTCAATAGAAATAAAATTTGTTTATTATGCTCTTGATTTCTATGTTTAGCTTAACATAACTCTGTAGGTTAGTGAAAAATTAGCCCTAAATATAAGAATTGAGTTGATTTAACTTTGGAGTAGTAAAGTCTGTGAATAAAAATGTCCCTGAATTTACAGTAACTTTTGCTGTTGGAAGAAAGATACATTCCATTTTATATTGTTTTGTATATACACATTACATACTGTTGTGTACTATGTTACATTAAGAAATTAGGTAATGCAATAATCAAATTCCTTATGTCACCCTGGTTCAGATCTTCATGATATTGAATGTTCTGAAAAGCTTCACAAATATCTCTCCTTATGTTGGTGACAAAACTAGAAATAGATTCTAGTTTTTCTGAGCCTTAAATGAAAGAGAGGGGTTTTTTTTCTGGTTTTGCGACCTTTTTATTTGTACACTGAGGTGCAAACCCCTTGGAATAGCAAATAATCTCTTAAGTGCTGACTAATAGTGCTTTTGTACATAGTTGAAAAGAATAAGCTGTATTCTGTTTCTTACCAGGCTTGTTACCTACATTAGTGCACTCTAGTGGAAATTACTCCACAGGTATCAGTGTATTAGAATCTGCCTTGTAATGACAGCAGAAAGCAGCAGAAGTCACCTTGATTTCTGAAACGTAGAGAAGCTGACATACTAGCAATAAAAATAAACTTTTATTTTTAGACAGGGAATGATTGATGAAAAATTGATGGAATAAATATGCTGCAGTGCAATCAAAGAAGGGCTTTCTTCCCCTCCTCCCCACAGGAAGACTTCAGTTAATTGTGATTAATGTGCCTAAGTCAGCTGGGAAGTGGTATTTGGGAAGCAGCAAAAGGAGTAATGTTCTGCTAGCCAGACAGCAATAATACTAGGAAAATTATATCACTGTATTTTTTTTTAAATACTTTTTGAAGTATTCTTAATACTTTTTAAACAACTGTGTAAAATAACTGAGAAATGGAAAAAAAATGGCTATGAATATGTATACTTTCAGGTTGGTCGAGATTCCTCAATACACATTTGGGATACAGAAACAATAAAGCCACTCTCAGTGTTAAAGGGCTATCACCAGTATGGTGTTTGTGCTGTTGATTTTTCAGGTAATAAGTATTTATTTATTTATTTGCACTTTTCTATATGAAAATATGAAATATTCAGTTCTACTGAGAAGCTGGGGGTTCTTTATACTAAAAATTTTGTGTTAAAAATATTCTCCAGTGTTCAATGTCAAATGAGAGATGATGTCTTAAAATGAGCATTCATCAGAAAGACTCCTTTGGAGTCTTGCAGAGAGGAAATGCAAGAACAGCTACTGTCCTGTTTAACAACTGAGCTGAGCACTTCAGAATTTCTTTTGGTTGTAAGAGGCAGGTGCACAGATCTGGAGTGTTGTGTCTGCTTTACAACCACGTAAGAATCTTTTTAAAATGAAATCCTGAAAGCCAGGTGGGTAGCACACTGATACATTCAGGAAGTCCAGTCAGGTAGTTGTTCTGGTCAGAAAAACAAGCTCTCTCTCCACCTTAAACTAACATAGGACTATCAGTTAAATCCTTGAGATTTTTACACCCCCTACACTGAATTCCTGTACCAATGTTGAATTTCCTCTGCTCCACTTGTTTCTCTTCATTCTTTAATTTTTTGGATTTTCTGGGTAAGATCGCTGGACTCACAGCGAAGATGTGTGATGACAAAGATGAATGGTTTGTAGTCTTTGATGCTTCTTACTTTTGTTTCTCCTTTTTCAAAATATGAATCTCATTTCTCAAATTCTGGCATGGATATATATCGATTCCAAAAATGATACATGCCAGAAAGCCATTGATCTTGAGTGAGCACAGACAGCTTGTTTGTTGAAGGTTAATGTGGAATATGTGTCAAAACTTTTTCAAGACTTCATAGTACTGCTAAGTTTAAGGGCATTTCACAAATTTCTTGGTATGGCTTCAGTGCTTTCCTGTTCAGAAATGAACAGAGATTTTCAGAGTGAACATAAAATTTTCACAAGAACAACCTGTGGTGCATATTTTTGTGAAACTATGTCAACAGCTAACTGAACAAGGGATTTAATATGAGCAGAGAGCATCTAAGTTCAAATTTGAGACATGATAATTGAAAGTCCTACACCTCATCCAAGTTTAAAAGCAAATGGATGAAAAAACATACCTCTAAAAACATCATGTGCTTATTTACTTGTTTGTACATTCTTCTTATAATATTTGTGAAGTTATAATATTTTTAATGTGGTTTCTTCTTATTGCAACATAGTTATCTATCTACTCTCTTAATAATAAATTTATTATTCTAGCGGATGGGAAACGATTGGCTTCTGTTGGAATAGATGACAATCACACTATTGTACTCTGGGATTGGAAAAAAGGAGAAAAGCTTTCAGCAGTAAGGTAAGAATTCAACTATGTTTTAAAATCTGTACCTGGATTTACTACCAAATGACAGTAAGGGAAATATATTCATTAAAGAATTAGAGTTCTCTAATAAATTAGCAGTTTCTATTATGTAAGGGATGTAGGCAATAGCATTTGTCATGCTAAGAACTTTCTGTGTAAGAAGTAAATGAAGGTCTGATAGTCAACAAGAACTATTGCAGTGACTGCTCAACTGGTAAGGAAAGATGGCATAGAAGACATTGCTGTGTTCTGAAATATTTTCTTTAAAACTCTGTGCACTTCTGTTTGCCCTCTTAAAGATGGTTATATATGGTATGTTCAGATTTTTTTCATCAGAGGTCACACCTTTCTTGGAATAGTCATTTGAAGTTGTTTTGCAGAGTTCTTTTTTCTTCAGGGTTCTTTCCTTTTCCTTTCTGAGTCCTGACCAGCTTAATCTAACTTTGAAGCCAGCTCTGCTTTGAACAGCAAATTGGACTAAGTAACATCTGAAGGTTAAATACTTTGGAAGTAATCTTTTTTTGAAGATTATTTAATATCAGTTCATTAAATCGCTTTAATCTAAAAGATAGAATCCTATTTCTAATTTTGAGTAACGTTATTTAAACCTTCGACTTTTTTCCTAAGGATCTATCACTTAAATAGAGCAGTAGCGTGAGTGAGTTCTTGTCCCATTCTGTCTGGATTCAGTGCTTATACATTTTTCTAGGTAGGTTTAAAAAAGATTTGTTACTCTCTGCAGTACAATTAAGAAAGTGTCAGCTTCCCTTTCATCCATTAAGTCATTATTGCTCTTTAATTTCATTTGCTCTCATTTTATTTTTAAACACATGTTGAATTTCTTATCCACTGAAGAATGAAAATTCTGAATAGATGATGTAGATAAAGAAAGATACTCCCTTCCCAGTTATTTGTCAAAAGCCCAGTCAGATTGGCTTCTCTGAAGACATTTGCCTGCTTTTCACCTAATTATTTTATTTTTTTGTTTCTCCCACCCAACAAAAGAATTGATTAGAATTTTAGAGAGCAGCATCTGTATTTTGAAGATGACTGTGAGCTTGGAAAGAAACTGATTCATGCTTTCAGCCACTAGTTCATCTAGTGGTCTGAAAGGACAGAAAATAAAAGATTATTGCCACTTTTGAACAAGGAACAAAAATTAGTGACTGGGGGCTCTTCTGTATTTTAAGTAAAGAAAAACAGCCTGCAAGCATTGTTTGCATAGATAGCAAACATAGTTGAAAGCTGATTTTCAAACTGTAGGACTGCAGAAAAGCATTATTTTTATAGGAGCATAGTATGAAATCTGAAACACAAGAGGTTTTAATGTTTTTAGAACAATTTCCATCAAAGATGTAATAGCAGCATAAATTTTGTTCTAACAAAAACAAAAAAATCAGCTAAATGGTGAATGACAAAGGCAGTTTGTTTTCAAAATAAGTGAACTTTAAAATAAGATTTATGACTTTACTTCTTTAAGTGTCATTATGAGCTGTCAAAGATCTAAATGCCATATACCTAAACTTAATGCAAATATATTTTCCTCTGCAAAGAAAATGCCTCCTAGTGCCTCTTTGAAGTAGCATTATTCACCTGCCTTGGAAACTGAAGGGTAATGAAAATATAACAGGAGTCAGTATGTTGATTTTTAGCTTTCTACTTCCTTATAATAAACTATTAGTAATGATTTGAAAGTAGATGTTAGCAAAATAGAACAGGTATGCATAAAAATATGCATACCCTCCCAAACCTATTTAAAAATATTAAGAGTTACAATTGTATTTAAATTATTTTGCTTTGCATTTCAGGGGAAGCAAAGATAAGATTTTTGTTGTTAAGATTAATCCTTACATGCCTGATAAATTGATTACAGTTGGAATTAAACACATGAAATTCTGGCGGAGAGCAGGTAAGAACACTTTTCAGAATTAGAGCATTTTGTCTTACTGACGTATAACTGTTGCATCTCTTACTGTATGTTTCATGCATGAAAGGCAAGTGTTTTCTCTGTATATCTCTGAGTTAGAGTTGCCCTAGCAGTAATAGTAATAATGTTAATTGGCATTATGGCAGTAGTGGAAATTCTTTTCAAGATCAATCTGCCATGGAGCTAGAGCTACATAAGTAGAAAACGCCCTGCATTTTCTACTGTCTGTTTTTATATCTAGTAATAATAGAGCATATATGGAAATTTTACAGTGCTGCTCTAAAATCATAGAGTAGTTTTTGGAAGAAGAACATTTACAGAATATATGCTGTAAAAAGGCAGAAGTATAAATACTATTAAGGCTATAAAAAATTCACGTACAAAACTCAGGCAAAGTACTTGAAGAAGACACATCTGCCAGTTGAGAGCTCTTTGTCTAGATACCTCTGTTGATCTTGAGAATTAAAACCCAAGGTTATTTCTGCTTGAGAAACTTTGAACATTAAAAAATCCATTCCCTGACACTTGTGTGAACATTATTGTTTCAGACCTCAAATCATTTATAAAGACATATGTGCTACAGAAGACTAGCTTATCTGCTAATAATGTTCTAATTATTCATGAAGAATTTATGTACATTAACTCACATGAGTCCTGATAAAGATTAATTGCATAGAGGAAGCTCCGTGATAAAAAAAAAATTCACTGTTTTTCTCAGTTCTACCTCAAACAGAAATTAATCAATATTGTCTAAGTGCAAGGTGTTGAAGTCTATATAAATCATTAATTTTCACAATTGAGCTTGCTATCTGTAGAAAGAACAAAGTTTGCAGTAGATTTTGTCTATATATGTCTGTGTGGGTGTATGTATTCAGATCAAGATTCAAGTAGTAAGTTAGAAGTAGGGTTGGGTCTTCTGGGTTTTGGTTTTTTATTTGGTTTGTTTCTTGTTTGGTGGGTTTTTATTGTAGTGAAAGTTGACAAACAATAAAATTTATTTTGTGAGATCTCTTCTCAAACTTACCTTTTTGGGGAGCATGGGTGGACTAACAGAAAGGACATGTTGCTCTGGGTATGGTTATATAGTTCTTGTAGTATAGTTCCAAGCAGATGTCTAATGACTTGTTTTTGGTCTGAACCAGGAGGAGGACTAATTGGGAGAAAGGGCTGCACAGGTGCATTGGGAAGAACTGACACAATGATGTGTGCAGTATATGGCTGGACGGAAGAGATGGCGTTTTCTGGAACCTCCACGGGGGATGTGTGTATTTGGAGAGATGTGTTTCTCATAAAAACTGTCAAAGCACATGATGGTCCTGTGTTCAGCATGCACGCATTGGAAAAAGTAAATAAACTGCTCATTGCTTTTTTTATGTCTGGACAAAAAAGTCTATGATAAAGCTAAACCTTTCCCAGACTCAGGAATCCATGTCCTTATTTTCATTAAAGAAAAGCCTTGTGTGGTCCGGATTCAAAATAGAGTTTTATGCATTAGTTGAAAATAGTGTTTATGCAGTCTCTTATTCTTGTTATGTAGCATGCTGTTTCTCAAACCCTTGTTGTCAGTGACATCTTATTCAGTAATTTTCATAACCTCTTACCAAAGAAATAACAGTAATTGATTTAAGCATCAGTAAGCTCAATGGAAGATGCAAGCTTGTGAGAAAGAAAGAAGATCATACTTGTACTATTTTTTCCTGTAATTGCTGTCTAGCCATAGACAAATTCAATCTGCAGATCATTAAGTAGTTTCTCCAGATTCTTGGTTTCTTCTTAGCCCAGGAAAGCCTTTAAGCATGTACTTAAATATGGATGAGTGTTCCAGTTGCATTACTCGTGTCTTTGAAGTTATGTATATGTTGGTGTTTTGTTAGGTTAGACCAAGTCACTCCACCTCCCAGTATTTGCATTTCAGAAGAGTAGGTTTGGACAACAAATGTTACTCATACTGCAAGCACTGAGTGCTCTGAAGGAAAGAACTAATGATTTCGATATTAATGATACCTATTGCTACTTTAAATACCTGTATTTAATTTTTAAAGACAGAATGGCACAAATGTGCATATATTTGAAAAATATAAGCACCAATCAAACTTTTGAAATACTAAGTCTGGTTTTGACTAATGAGAAAAAATGCCAAAGAGCTATGGAGGCTAAATATCAAGGAAAAACACCATAGTATGTTGGTTGTCTGATTTTTCTAGATGCATACAGGTTAGAACTTCTAAGTCCAGCCCATGTACATGTGCTGTACAGAATTGTGCTGCCTTCATCAGGAGGAGAAATCACTCATTTTGTTGCTCCTGTTCCTTCCATCTCTAACATCTGTAGCTCTGTGCATTACAGTGTTGTATATAGTCCATTTTCAGTATTGGCAGAAATCAATGAAAAATTAAGGCAAGATAATAATCAATTATAGCTAATGATTTTTATTTCTTTTCCCCCAGGGATTTGTCACTGGAGGAAAGGATGGGGTAGTAGCTCTCTGGGATGATACTTTTGAACGTTGTCTCAAAACCTATGCCATCAAAAGGGCTGCTCTGGCTCCTGGATCCAAAGGTAACACAGACTTTATCCTATGTTTTGTTCTATTTTTAAATACTTGCTTTAGAAATCTTTGTGGAATTGCTTTCCCCAGTTAGAGGAAATCCACATTTGGCATAATGAATGCTAAATTTTTTTTTTTTTAAAAGCTTTATTGATTCTAAATAAGTATTTTTTCTACTGGGACAGGAGTCGTGTGTTGTAGGGTCTGTTTGCACATTTAGTGGCTGCAGGTTGCAATATTTAATTTACTGTTAGCCTTAATTAATTGATCTAGTTGTAATTTCTTATCATCCAGGTGTTTTCTTCCTTTTTTTTGTTTTTATTAAAGTGGCAAGCAAAAAGATCATTATATTTCTGATCATCAAGTCTCTTGCATGATCTGTTTTGTTTCAGAGAAAGGAAGGCATTCAGAATTGTGGATAGTTTTGTATGGTATTCGTAGTCAATTTTTTGTAAATGCATATGTCTTTTGAAATAATGAAAGAACTTTTCTTTCCTATTTTTCCTGTTTCTACCACTTATTCTTGATCTTAATGCTAATTTACAGTTTCCTGTATTTTCATTCTGGATAGTTTTTCATCCCCTTCCCTTAAAATTATGTTTGCTGTGTTCTAAGTGCATGATTTGATTTTCAAACATGATGAATGTAAATACTCATTAATGAAAACATTGTACTCCAGAGTGTTTCATTCTCATAGCTTGTTTACAAAAAGCTAGAATTGGAGCTACTATAATTGTAATCTCTCGTGACTCAGAAGGCGCAGGGGGGAGGGGCCGAGCTTGCATGACCGGGCGAGGCGGGGAGATGGCCCGCCCGCGCGTGGGGGGGGGGGNNGTCAGGCTGATTAAACTTCTTGATATATTGCTAAATCCTCCCAAATGAATCCAGTCATGTTGTTTCATGCAAGAATGTTTTCACTGTTTATTACTGAGATTTTTTTACAGTGAGAATGTAATGTGCATAAGTGTGAAGAATCCTCTTTAAGGCATACTGGAGAATCCTATCTTTTAGCATTTTAATGTTTTAGGTCTCCTCTTAGAAGATAATCCTTCTATACGTGCCATATCGTTAGGACATGGTCATATTCTAGTGGGCACAAAGAATGGTGAAATACTGGAGGTGGATAAAAGTGGACCAATAACTCTGCTGGTTCAGGTATGTGTTAAATATCAGTCAAATATGTCATACCACAAACATGATTTTATTCTTCAAGTGAAGATTTCTAAAATAAGAAGCATTTTAACTGCTAATGAAGTTAGTTAGTTACTACCACTTTTAGTTAGACTAGACAATTATGACTCCTTAATGAGCAAGATAGAACATAGAATTCCATTACTAGTTTGTTCAATGAGTTCATCCTTCCAAACAGACCAAGATCATAGATCTGTTTTGAAAAAATAAGGAAAGCGTGTGAAATAGTGGGTCCTCCTCCAAATTCCTTATTAACTTCTCTTGAATATTATTTACTCTTATTTTTATAAGTTGTCTCCTTGGCATTTGTTTTGAGATTTTACTTGTAAATATGTAAAAAAATTTTGCCATATCAAACAACTGCATTTTTTAAAACTTTACTACTAGACAGATTTTTACATTGCATCAACATAGTATTTTCTTTCATGGTTAAGTACAAATCTCTAGATTCTCTCCTTTCTGAGTGGCCAGGGCAATAGATAAAGAACTGTATTAGAATAAATATTAGAACCTAAGGTAGAAGAAAATATCTACTTCATAGAATAGTTTGGGTTGGAAGGGACCTTTAAAGGTCATCTTGTCCAAACCCCCTGCAGTAAGCAAGTACAACTTCAAATAGATCAGATTGTTCAGAGCCCCATCAGTCTGACCTTGGATGTTTCTGGGGTTGAGGCATCTGTAACATCACTGGGCAAGTTCTCCCAGTGTTTTACCACCCTTATAAAAAATTTCTTTTTTCATCTAGTCTGAATCTACCCTCTTTTACCTTAAACCCATTACCCTATGTCCTGGCACTACAAGCCTTACTAAAAAGTGTCCCCATATTTCTCATAAGCCCCCTTTAAGTACAGAGAGGCTTGCAACCAGACCTCCCTGAAGCCTTCTCTTCTCTAGACTGAGCACCCAGTCCTCTCTCAGCCTGACTTCATAAGAGATGTGCCCTTTGACTTGTTCTGTGGCCCTCTCCTGGACCCATTCCAACAGGTCCATGTTCGCTTGTGTTGAGGACCTCAGAGACAGACACAGCACTGGAGTGGAACCGAGGGACAGAACCTCCTTTGAGCTGCTGGTCACATTTCTTTTGGTGCAGCCCAGGACACAGTGGGCTTTCTGGGTTACAAGTTCCACATTGCCAGCTCATATCCAGTTTGTTGTCCGCCAAAACCTCCAAGTTCTCTTCAGGGCTGCTCTAAGTCCATTCTCTGTCCAGCCTGTGTTTGTGCTTGGGATTGCCCTGTCTCACATTTAGGACCTTGCACTTGGCTTTGTTGAGCTTCGTGGCATGGGTCCACCTGCCAGGCCTGTCCAAGACCCTCAGGGTGGGATCCCCTCCCTCCAGTGTGTTGAGCACACCACTCAGAACAGTGTCATCTGCAAACTTGCTGAGGGTGCACTCAGTCCCACTGCCCATGCCATTGACATACATGTGTGTGAGGATTATTTTGCAGAAGTTTTCTGTAGGCAAAATTGCTGTAATTTTGCACAAGCAGCAGAGTGAATTTTTTCAGGTGTTTTGTGTTTTTTATTCAGTTATTTATTATCCCCTTAAATAATGCATGTTCTCTCTTATTTTTTTTTAACTTCCTTAAATGAATTATTTTGTATTTCAATTTAAAATAAAAAGAAATCTGATTCATTGTGTTTTTTCAGGGTCACATGGAGGGGGAAGTTTGGGGTCTAGCTACTCATCCTCATTTACCTATTTGTGCCACTGTAAGTGATGACAAAACCTTAAGAATATGGGATTTATCTCCTAGCCATTGTATGTTAGCTGTTCGCAAATTGAAAAAGGGTAAGATGCTTAGTATGAAAAAATATTTACTGATGCAATTGACATTGACAAGCATTATGAATCTTTTGAAAGCAGGGCTTGAAAGCAGAATAAATTCCTTTCTTTGTTCAAATTATTTTATTAATGCTATGTTCACGAGTTATGTAGCCCTTAAGCTAATGAATCTGTATAAAAAATTCTGTGTAGTACTGTTCTGAAGATTGTGTGCAATTGTAACTTATTGTAACTTGTCAGTGAATTAACAATAAAAATTGAGCCAATTACATAAATGCTATGTTGCTCATAATATTGCCAGGCCTTATTGAGACTGAATCTAGAAAGTTTTGAAAGAAATCTTAGAAGAAGCGTTGACATTTTCTTCTTTGCAAATGTTTAAAGGATCTGGAAGGTCAAGAAAAGAAGTCATAAAATATTTACTTGTTGTTTAGGATAAAATTTAATTCTATTTTGACAGATGGAAAATCTGTTTTAAGTGACGTCATATAAGGTGATTTTTTTAGGATTAGATGAGGCTGGCCCTGACAAGCTTCTAGCACTATGTATGCTTTGCTAGATAAAGGAGTACAGTAGGCTTTACCTGTTTGGCATTCAGCAATATAGTTGGATTCAAACATAATGGCAAGTTTAATTGAATATGATTTAGATTGACAAAGTAAATGTAGAAGAGTTACAAGCTCACACAAGCAGGGATTAAATAAGGAAGTTTCTAGTTGGTGAACTCTGCTCAAGTCTTAAAGTTGATATTTCTTAATATTTTTAAGAGTACTTTTGGCAAAAAAAGTCTCTGATGACTATTTGCTGATGAGACACATTTTGAGATGCTTTGGCCATCTTAAAAAGTTCCTGTGTACTGTACAGAAAAAGATGAGTACTTATGCCGACTGAGTAATGGAATTGAAATAATATTTGTAAATGCTAAAAGATAAAATCCAGTGACTGTAATAAAAATGTCTGTGTGGGTCAGGAGTAATTTAAAGAGCAGAAGGCTCAGGATGTTGTTGAATGCAGGGTTACAATTACATGTGATAGTCAAGTACTTTCCCCAAGACACATTGCAGTATTCATGTAAATTACAAGACAAAAAGCAGGATATTTTTGGTATGCATTTCTTATCTGTGTTCATCTGAATGCAATTAAACTAAAAGTTGAGAATGGAGAAAGGAACTACAGGATAATGAATGCAAAGCCTTATGGTAAAGCCATCTAAGTAAAGGATTGCTGTCTACAAGTTACTCAGAGGAACAAGCAGTAGCCAAAAATATTTATGTTAACAGAAAATTCTGGCATAAAAATAACTCTGTATAAGTTGACCATGTATAAATTTAAAATGGAAATTAAACTGTTTTCAAACAACACTTGGCATGTTTATTGGAAGGATTCTGTGACTTAGTATCTTATAGTTTGTGATAGCAAATGACTGAATCCTGTGAATCCAGAAGGTCTTTTCCAGCTGTGTTCTCCTTATCAGAACAAACAGCCAGCATCAGATACAAAGAAGGAGACCAAGTTAAAAATACAAAGACAATAGTGATTAATCTGTGTTACTAATGTAGAACAGATGTCAATTAATATGCAAATTCTAAGATTCTGGGCTGATGTACTTCTTCATACACTATAGCGGCTTGGAAATTATTTTGGCAGTATCTGGAAAACTTCCTTGGAAGTTTTATAGTGTAAGAATAGCTTTCCTTTACTAATGGAAAAATAGATCTGAAAGAAGGATAATGCATCGTAAATGTATCTGAACACAATTTCTTTATTTCTCATAGGAGGCAGATGTTGCTGCTTTTCTCCTGATGGAAAAGCATTAGCTGTTGGTCTCAATGATGGAAGTTTTTTGATAGTTAATGCAGATACCCTAGAGGATTTGGTCTCTTTCCAGCACAGGAAAGATGTCATTTCAGAAATCAGATTTTCTCCTGGTAAGTGATTTTTTTTTTTAAATGACAATTTTAATATCAATGTTGTTCAAGTAAGGCTTATCACATTTAAGAGATAAAAGTAGTAAAGATTTGTAGTACTTTCAGATGTAAAAAATAGGTCAGCAAAACTAATGCTAACATTTTGAAAGACCGTGGTGTAAAGTCCTGTGTTGCTTGTTTAAGGATGAGATTATTGGAATAGGTTTGCTTATAGTAACCTCCTGAATACATCAGTTTTAAATCATGAATATCCATTAGTTCCCTAGGGTTCCACTTTATGAGCTGCATAAGTTTGACGCATCACTGAAGTTACTGTTAGCTAATAAGAATAGTTGAAACTGATGTATCAGAAACTTCTGACAACTTTTTTTCTTATTTTTCCTCCCCTAGCATTCCCAGTAAAGCTAAGTTTTTTTCAAACATTATAGCTCATATTTTAGGAACTCAAAATGCATAGCCTACTTCAGTTAAAGTACTCATCTGTTGGAGAAATTTGATGCAAATTACTGCTATCAATTCTCATACAATATTACTTTCTGGTTCCCTCAGCCTTACCATTCTCTGAATGCCATAAGTGCTTAAAATTTCAGCAAATGGTTTTTATTGTTTGAAAATGTAATGATATCATAGTTGTTTTATGCTGATTTTGTAATACGAAAATCAGTTTGTCAGGGAATATGTATAAACTAGCAAGCTGATGTCAAAGAATTTAAAGTTGCGTGTAACTAAATTCCAGAATTTACTTGTATTTAAAATGCAGAGCACTAAAATCTTTTGAAAATGTTTTGTGTTTGTACTGATGTGTTTTAGGGGCTGGGAAGTATTTAGCTGTGGCATCCTGTGACAACTTTGTAGATATTTACAATGTAATGAGCAGTAAAAGAGTAGGAATCTGCAAGGGAGCCTCCAGCTATATCACACACATGGACTGGGACATAAGAGGTAAGCAGCATTCGTTGTAAAAATGTACTGGAAGATTGATTACATTATAGAGTAATAAAGTACAAGTATAGTATGGATTTGTGGTATCACTGGCAAATTTGATCCTTCAGCTTATGAATATGCTCTCACAACAGCTGAATAAATATTAAACCCATGATTTTTACTGCTATTTAGAAGTTGTGCAATTTGAACTAAAATAGATTGGTTTGTTGGGAGTTTTAAAAAATCTTCCCTGTTTATCATTTGGCTTCACAAGGGCAGTTAGTGATAGATCAAGGGGGAAGGGCCTTAAGCTGAAGGAGGGTATGTTTAGATTAGATATTAGGAAGAAATTTTTTACAGTAAGTGTGGTGAGGTACTAGAAACAGCTGCTAGAAAGGTTGTGGATGCCCCATCCCTGAAGGTGGTCAAGGCCAGGCTCCCATCCCTAGGTGGATGGGGCTCTGCAACCTGGTCTAGTGGCAGGGGGTTGGAATTAGATGGTCTCTAAGGTCCTTTCCAACCCCAAACATTCTGTAGAGCTTCCATTCTATAAAGCTTCTACTCCTTTAACAGTGTCGTGTACCATGTGGTTGTATCTGTAGCTCAGGAATACATATCCTTGTTGTCACACATAGCAGAAAGACTGGATTTCCTGTGTTCCAGGGTATTAATATGTGATTAATTAAATTACTAAATTTAGTCCTGTTTCATTAAAAAGTCTGTACAATTATGCAATCTATTTGTTCATGTTCTTATTCCTCTCCATAATCACTTTTGAAATAGTCTGATTTATTTTGAAGGAGTATGTTAGCTTCCTTTGATAATTTTGAAAAGGAAGAGGACAGAAACACTGGTGAGAATTTCCCTCAGAAATGAAGTAGTATAAAGGGGTAAAGAAGTCACCTGCTTGGGATCAGCTGGTGGCCAGGCAGTATATGTGCTTCTCCATCCCAAGAGCACATGCATCAATAGCCAGTCCTCATCAACAAGCTTTGAATTACACCCAGTGCATTTTGTCTACCGTCTGATAGCACAGTCATAATAAGGAGAGAGAAGTGATGCATTAGTACAGTTTTCAAAGAGAGAAGAAAGGGTTATGAATTTGAGGGGTCAAAGGACTTAAATCTCTTTAGAGGACCATACTTCCAGACCCATTATTTATGTATGCAGGTTTTTTCCAATAAAAACAAACAATTGATGCAATGCTGTTAGCAATAAAAAATTCAAACTAACCTTTCATTTTTCTGTCTGTAAAATCTTCTATCTTAACATACAATATGTATGTCATATGTTTTATAGGAAAACTTTTGCAAGTCAACACTGGTGCTAAAGAGCAGTTGTTTTTTGAAGCCCCTCGGGGGAAAAAACAGACTATTCCAAGTTTGGAGGTGAGGAACTGTATTGCCTTCTTAGCTTATTTGCAAATTAGAGTTATGATACAGCTATCTATACTGCATAAGACAGAGTGATGTATACAACTGTTATTTTACACTTAGAAAATAATAAAATATGTCGGGGATTTCACCTTTTTCTCTTCCACTAAGAAGTAGGCATTTGGCTGATTTAGTAATGAAAATCTCACTAAACTTCTGTGTGTCTTTTCTGGTACCAAAACACCTTTGCAAACCTATTGCAGATTACTTAACCCTAACATTGCTGTGGAAAACCTCATGTTTGTATTTATATAAAAATGTAATACAGTTTACATAATAAATATAGGCAAGAGTAGTATATTGTAGCTATAATGTTGTTTTGTTTTCTCAGATATAGAGCACTGTCATAGGGCAGAAAGCAAAATGGATAATTTCCAAGTAATATTTTCCATGGTATTGAAAGGCAGTGTTGGAAAATATAATTTGTTTTCTTTAGCCTGAAAGGGCAGATAAGGTAAACAGTTTCAAAATACTTCTTTTAGGTTTTGGAATTGAAAGTTCATAGAGGTAAAATTACAAGTCTCAAATGAAATTCTGAATGGTAAAAAATAAGTGATTAATATATCAGAGTAGTATCTTTTAGATGTGATGTATCTTTCAGTGCAAGAAAACTGGATATAGAAGAAAAATGCCTGAGAAGTACACTCTGTCTCAAATGGGTTTATTTTGTAGGTAGAAAAGATTGGCTGGGCATCATGGACAAGTGTTTTGGGCTCTTGCTGTGAAGGGATCTGGCCCATAATTGGTGAAGTTACAGATGTAACTGCTTCATGCCTCACTAGTGATAGTAAAGTATTAGCCACAGGAGACGATTTTGGATTTGTGAAACTGTTTCGATACCCTGCTAAAGTAAGTAATTTTCAGCTGTTTGTGGAAAATATTTATTAATAAATCTGCCTTTTTAAAACTGTGAAAATTCATCACTCAGAAGAAAATTAAGATTGTATGTTTTTCTCATTTTGATCAAAGAAAGCATTCAGTATTATACTGCAGTTTGCTGTGCACTAAACTTGCAATGAGTAAGAATGATCATTCCAGGTCAGACTGTAGAGCCATCTCAGGCAGCGTCCTGCTGCTGTCTGTGGCAAATGAATAGGAAAAGCTTTAAGAATATGAATGTTTCAGAAGACAATAAACATGTCTTTCTCACCTGGTTTTCATTCACGATTTTAAGGACCTTCATTCTGCCCACTATTTGTTATTTTTTTTCTAAGATGAAGACCTTTAATATTATTTAATCACGCATCATAGAAAAGCCTTTGCAGAAGCCATTCCACATTGTATTTTTACTGCTCTTCAAGTGCCTCTAGATTTCCTGTATATTTGGTGGTAAATGTGTCTTCAACTTTGAAATGTTGGCATGCTAAGGATGGTAACAGTGCACAAGTACTGACTCAAAATATTCAATGTGAATTTTATTCCAACTCAGATTATCGTCTCTCTTAGGAAAAGTGATCCAGTGTTTATTGCTGGAATCTGTTTGTAAACTAACTCACTCATACTTTATATGAAGATAAGGTTAACATTTCAAGAAGTTGCTATAGGAGGGGCACTGTCACTGTGCACTGGCAACTCATTTCAGTTTTATCTAGCAGACTGGGTAAATTTGATCTTTGGCTTCTTTTTCCCCTTCTTAGGGAAAGTTTGGGAAATTTAAGAGGTATGTTGCTCACAGCACCCATGTGACAAATGTGCGTTGGACCTACGATGACAGCTTGTTGGTCACTGTTGGAGGAGCAGACACCTCCTTAATGCTGTGGACTTATGAGATGGAAGGACATCGGGATAGCAGGCAGTGTGACAGTGAAGAGTCTGATCTCGATTCTGAAGAAGATGGAGGTCAGTAATAATTTATACAACCAGCTGGATTATGCTATTTCAAGAAGATTTTATTAATGAAAAACTGGAAATTTAGAAATAATTTATGATTTTTTTCTATCTTAAGTAGCAAATACTCTTCAAAAATGTTAAATAAAATTTGGTTTTGGGGAAAGGACTGATAAACTGCTGTGAAGAAAATGATAATGAAGTTTTTGAGTTACTGCTTTGAGTCAGAGTACATAAAGAGACTCTTGATATTTTCTAAATGAAAAATATTAAGTATCAATTATACATAGGTACCCAAAATTTGTATTTAAAAAGAATCATCTCAATTTAAATTTGGTCACTAATTCTCAAGAAATTATATTGAAATCTGTATGATGTGAGATCATAGTTATCTTGTTGTTATAGCATTTGCTTCCATAACATGGAAGCATAGGAAACTGAAATAGACTGGTGTTTATATATCTATTTCAAGGTCACAATATCAGTAGTTATAAAGTGTTAATTCTGTTTTGTAGCATTAACTTCTGCTGGTTTTCCATACTTATGTTTTCTATTTTATGTTATAATTCCAAAGGTTTATGAGCCTGCAGATTTTTTTTTCTCTTCTCCCAAGTGCAGTTTTTCCTCCTTGTCAATTCCTCAGTGTTCAGGCATTTTTAAACTGTCACTGCTACTCATTAAATAGTTCTGTGTAATAAATTAACGTCAGCTGTCACTAAAATGAGCCAAGTGACCAAAGAAATGCATTAAATGATAGAGACATATTAGACATTCATTGGAAAAGAGTTTTTAATCACTCTCTTTCTTCTTAAAAGTACTGAAGAATACATTCACAAAGTAATTTAATTGCCTATAGGAGGACTTGTCAGCTTTAACTTTCTTAGTCAAAAATTGCAATCTTCAGAGTTTCTGTTCAGCCTCTGCTTGAGACCTGTTAGAACATCTTAGCCCTATAATCTTCCCTAGGCTCTGCTGCTTTACACAGAACCCTCTTAAGCTGTGTGTTCAAAAGTACTATAAAAGAGAGTGAGGTCTGTGAAGATTTACAAGAAAAGACATTGACATATTTATCCACAAAAGTTTCTCTTGGTCAGGTCCTATTAATTTCAGTTAGAGTTAAGAACTATTCACCATCACATTGTTGGCATTGCTAGTCTCTATCTTTGGAAAAAACCAAAATAATGGAGAGTAAGTAATAACCCTGTGACAACTTAGCTTTTCCAACATTATCTTGATGTGCCTTATTGTCCCTAAGCATTGTATAGGAACCTTGTGCAGACCTATAGATTCCACGGTAATGGATGAACCTGGAACTGAGAACAACCAGGCACTGAATCTTACAGGTCCTAAGGGCAGATGTTAGATAGAGAGGATCTTCGTTAATGATTGTAGTTAAAGCCAACCAAGCAGAAATAGAGCAGTTTTTAAAGTCCCTTGACTCTTTAATATTTTTTTTCCTGCAAAGATATTTCAGGGAATTCTTTTTCTTTGAATGTCTTTTACTAACAATGTTCATGATTCCTAGCTACTTTCTTTCTGTTTTGTATTTATCTTACTAATAATCCATGCTATAATTGTTTTTGTTATCTAGTACATTGTTAAAATCTGCACAAATTTAGACTGAATTGTTGTTCTTGTACCTTATTTTGGTTTGATGCTCTTCCCTCTGGTTTTGTTAGGTTATGACAGTGATGTGACAAGGGAAAATGAAATTAATTACACCATCAAAGCCTTATCAACAAACATTAGACCAATGTTTGGAATTAAGCCTCATCTGCAACAAAAGGAGCCAACCTTAGATGAAAGGTAATTACTAAATTACAATTCTAGCCAAGAAATCAACCTGAAAAAATAATAGTAGAACAAAATTGTATTGGAATATATAATTAACTTAAAAGGATATGTATAAAAAGAATCTAAATACTTCTTTGAAGGAAAAAAGAAGGGTGACCCAAAGGACTAGGCTGTATCTGTTTTCAGAGAGCACAAAAGACTACAAATGATGTATGCATATTTTTATGTTTGGGGAGCTCCTTGAGATGATTGAGTTATTTGCTGGTGTTTAATAGTAGGATTTTTTGAAAATTAAATACTGACTGGTAGCTAGTGATGGCACTATAGGCATGAGCCTATACAATTGTTTTAGTGAAGGACAGCTCTCCATTTTTCAGTTCTGCCAACAAACTGCTCCAATGAATTCAGCTCTAATTGTTCCTTCTTCAGTCTCCACATAACTTCCACCTTTCTTTGAAAAATTCTGTCCACAGTGGTTCTGCAGTTTTTGTTAATGAATCTTGGAAAATGAAGCTGGTTGCTTTGCAGTGTTAGTTTTATATCTTGGTTCACTATTGTGTGCTTTAGAAGAGAATGGGATGGGGAGCAGACTACGATAAACCCAGAAGATAAAGTAGATGCAAAAATAACAAAAACAGTTTATAACCTCTAGAACATTATCTGTTGTAGAATCTGCAGCTGAGCATGGGACCCTGAAAGTTGTTATTTGTCCACAAAATAGATGTGGACAGTATGTGTGAAGAAGAAGGAAGGAGGGATTCCTAGTACAGCAGTTGGGGAACACTAATACTAAAGAGATGGAAGTGAGGAAAACAACAGGGTACAACAGGGTGTAAGGTGAAACAGGAGAGTAGAAAGCTTTGCAGGAATGCGAGGAGCTCTGTGGCAATGCTCACTCTTCTTTCCACAGTGAAGCTGGACAGGTCTGTGGTACCCTGTTGAGAAATGCAGTGTGACTTTTCTGGGAGTTTCATATCATCTTTTGGTTTTAAGTTGTGTTGCTGTAGGAGCGAGTGGGATGCTTGTATTTAAAGCTTTGGGTCCCTGTCCTGCATTTATGAGAAATGATCTTTCTCTTTTTTAATTCAATGTATTTGATGTGGAAATCACAAAGAAATAATGTGCATAGTATGAAAGCTTTGATTAAAGATTTTTTTTTTTCATTTTAATGAAATTGTAAACCTCTTGTGTTTCTTTCAATAACTGTTTCTGGAAGCTGAGTGAATTGTGTTTTTCAGTTTCAGATAAATTACTAAGAGAAATAATTCTGTAGTAAGGTAATTCAACTGTGATTCAGAATGCAAAAAAAGATCATGAAAGAATTCCATTACCTGCATTGTTGAAAAGTTTGGGGCCCTAAAAAGTAAAATAATTTTTTTTTTCCTGAAGAATAAAACCAGACTATGATTACTGTATATATTTTAACTTCTGTTCTGATGTTAATATTATGTAAGATTGGTAAATGTTTTAGACATGTTTTAGTCTACTTTCATAGATGCTAATTTTTATTTTATTACTCTTTATTTTTGCTTCCTATGAAGGCAGGGGGTAGTAAGGTAAGTTTATGTACATGAAATCAAGGATTAAATGCATTTTAATAACTTAAGCTGCTTGGGAAGGTAGTTACAACAGAAGTGAGGGATTTACCTCTTTACTATTAAATAGTAGCTTGTTAATGGGTAGAAAAGGGTAACAGGACAAAACATCAGTGCAGTTCTCACTCTGAGTTGACATGAGTGAGCACTAGAGTATTTGGGAGGAGGTGATCAAACCTCATCCTCCTTTCCTCAGTACTTTGGAGTGACTAAGGAACAGCTTGGCTTCACTGTCCAGTCAGAGAGCTTTCCTCTGTGGCTGTGGCTGGCTGTGACACACAGTGTCTCAGTGATGTTGTAGGGGTCCAGCATGGAATAGAGTGCAGTAAGCACCTTGCACAGGTGCCTGAGGTGGCTCTGTGAGCAGCATCATGCTGGAGCTAATAAAGCTTCAGAGGTGAAGGGAGCATTACAGCCTGGGCTGCAGCATTTTGCCAGTGCACCTGTACTGCTTGAGGATCTGAGCTGCTGGGTCCACAAGAGGTTCATGCAGGAGTCTCCAGAGCAGGTGCCTGCAATAGGTTAGGAACTTCTGCACCTGCTTAGAATATATGCATGTGCTAAAACATGCTGTTAAATTTGCAGCACAACAAATCCTTAGGCCGTTAGGCCATGCTTCAGACTTGTAGACAGAGCTGCCTTCGTGACTAGAACTCAAGATTTCATTCAGATTCAGTTGGTCTAAGGTTTGCTTGCAGTGTTAAACACTAGCTTTACTAATGATGCAGTATTCTCTAGCAGTGAAATTACCATGCTGTATCATTGAAATTGGAATACTTATTTTAACTTCAATTGGAAAGAAAATGGCACTGCTGTGAGGCAGCCCTTAGGTCTGTAATTTGAATTATTTATCATTTCTGAATAATAATGTTCATAGATAATATTTTTATGTGAAAAGATGTGTACTAGGTGTCTAATTTGGTTGTGTAATAGCATTATGGATACTCAGCAGCACAAAATACATTTCAAAACTGTTTCTATCCTTTACGAAGAGTTATTTCCTAATATGTTTTTGTGCTAGGTAAATTACTCAGATAAAAGTCTATCACAGTTGATTTTGAAAACACTTCTGACTCAGCTACTCCCTGAACTGCACAACACTGAAGGTTGGGAGATGGCTCTGGAGAATAATGCTCCATTCTTATTCTGTTCTTACACTCCCTGAAGCTGGCTATTTGTAGCTGTGAAAAGGGCAGTGCTATGATTAATGTTCCTCACAGACAAATGGCTGTACCAAGAGCTCTCAAAATTAAACAACCAGGAATTTCAGTTAAAATTTTTCACCATAAGTTTTAAAGATTTGCAAGCAGATAAAACCATTACTTAGTCCATGTGCTGAGACCTCTTGCAGGAAAAGATCCCAGCGGCTTGCATCTTCTGTGTATTCTTTTGGTGTTCTGCATATGCTCATAGATATAATTCACAACCAGGTGTTGTGGCAAAACTGCTGCCAATTTTATTTATTTATTTGTTTAGTTATTTTTTTTTCTTGAGGATTTTTGTGTGTGTATAGGGACATACAGACAGATGCAAAAAGAGATAACCTGTTTTAGATCCTTATGTATTCAAAATGGGAAGCAACCTAAAAAAGTATTTGCAAACTAGTCCTTTTCAGATTAAGAAGTGAAGAATTATTTTTTGTATTCAATACAGACGCTAAATAAATCTAAACTGTGCTTCCAAGGGAATGAGAGAGGAAGGAGCCTATTGAAATGAAATATTTTTAATCCAAAGCTTACAACTATCACCTTGTAATTGCCACTGAAAGAGAAATTCTGAGATTTTGTACAGACACCTTCCATATATGTTTTGGATAAATGAACAGAATGCAATTATGTTTTTCTATTTGCCAGTCTAGTGACTCATGATATGAATGAAAATAATAAAAATTCCAGAGTTCTTTTTGTAAAAAATCATCTTTATCTTCTCCTCTCATTTTGTCAACTTGTGTTATTTGGGAGAGGGGAGACGCCAGGAGTCAAAATGAGAAACAATAGCAAGGGACTTTGCACTAGCAGCTTCTCTCTGTTTACCATATTTGCAGAATAAATTAGATTATTAAATTAAACAGGAAAGTTTAAATTTAACTTAAAAAGCCCTTCAGTTTTAGAAAACAGGGCTTTTTGAAGACAACATTTTTATCCATTGGAATGTACATTAGCGCGGGGCATTAACCTTGGGACTGAATATCCTGAAAATGCAGACTTCATTCTTTCCAATCATAAATTTAGTTATTATTAGTTACTTATATTACAACCTGTGGACTGGAACAACACGCTTGAAAAGAATGTTTTTTTAAAAAGCTTTGCCAGTTTGAGGTAATTCTTTTTTCCTCTCAGAGGTGAGCTAAACCCCATGTCTTTGAAGTGAAAAAGCAAGTTACCAAAGTATCAAGGTTTACCAAATAATCTCAATTTTGAATGAAAAGGAAAAAAACTATTCACTTGGCAACAAAAAAAGAGATGTCTAGAGAAATGATTGAATGGCCCAGTGATGAGAGTTGGAAGATTTGCATTTGGTTTATGATCTATGTAGATTGGTTTTATCAACAGAATTCAAGTAGTCCTTGCTTTTACTGTGAAAAATACTGTGAAAAATATCTGGAGATATTTGAATTTTGTACTCCTTGAAGAATTGCATGTTATTGACTGCAAAAGCTGTCCAAGCTACATTTGCATTTTATTGTGGGAAAGGTTTAGCTGTTTCCTATATGAATAAATAGTGTATTAGTCTTGCAGTGCAAAATAAAGTTAAAACTAACTGGAAGACATTGAGTAAAACTCACTGTTTTCAGTATGGGAAAAAATCAGTCTGTGAATTGGTGAGTTGTTAACATTTTGTTCTTAATTTTCAGTGTTTTTCTTTCCTAAACTATTTCCTAAATTATTTTTGCTTAATTTATAAGTGAAAAAGCTATCTGGTGTTCACCTTGCCACAGTGAAGTTGATAAGTGGTTCTTAAAAGAAGAGCTTATCAAACCAGTGGAAGGGTACCAGCTAATCAAACGAATGTAAAGTGCTCATGCATACTACAAATATTAGGAAATAATCTGTACATGCCCATATGCTTTAATTATTAATAATGGGTTTTGACTAGCCAAAGTATAGGAAGGAAGTATATTCATCAGGGCTGAGGAAACCTATACAGTGCAAAGTATCTTCAATCAACATAAATTGAATTAAGTAGTCATGAAAAAATAGTACATGTCAGTAGTGCTCAGTACCCCACACATCCTGATTAGGTGAGATAATTTTAGTGTAAATGAATGTATTTTTGTGACTGAACTTGAACATCTGTCTTTAACAGTGGGTTGGCTGTTCCATCCATCAGCTGGTTTTAGGAAGTTAAACCTGCACAACCTTCCTTTGAGTTATTCAGGTGTTGTGTTTGCTAAACACTTGGTATAGTTCAGAAGTTTTTGGCTCTGCTTCTTTATTTCTCTATTTACAGTAGAGTTATTCCAAAGAATTATATTCTCATGCCAACACATGTTCATAATTCCCATTTAAGTGAATGAAAATTTTCTATACAAATAGATTTATGTAGTCTGTGAAGTGACTAATCCCCTTGCAAAAAGAAGTATACAAACCAAGAAGTCAGCAATAATTATCTGTATGAGTAATTCACTGGCACCTAACTTTTAGCCAAACTTGTATAAGTAATCCTTTTCTCTTTCCCATCTGCTGCTGAAAAGAGGTTCCAGGTAATTCTTTTATTTTCCTATTTAGTTGATCTTTTACTGCCTCCGCCCATTTTCCTTCAAAAGCCATCTGTCATGTTGGGTTCCATACTATGCACCTCTCACTCTTCAGAATATTGCTGTATGAAAAATCTAAAATTTATATATATTCATTGTAGTTCTGTTTCATCTAATAAGCTAGATACTGTTTTACCTACCAGTATGATCTCCCAGCTCCATGAACTTTTATACTTTCCTGTGTTTCACATGTAGTATTTTATCAGTAATATTTATTAAAATACAAAGATTAGCACTCTCTCCAGTCGCCTAGTGGACAGCTGTTTTACATGTGGTGATTTGACAGTCTCACCTGACATGTCGTGGTGTATGTGTTACTAAGTTATTTAAGCATAAGATTCCCTGTATCTGCATTAGTGAGTATAAACTGACACTTACTGCTCATAGGACACATGAAAATAATTATTAGTAATTTTTTTCAAGAAGCAGTATTTAGAAACTACCAGCCTTCATTATCTTCTAATGGAAACCAGACCTCTGTAAAGTTTCACAAATGACTTTGAAGTACTTGCCAAGAGTAAATGGAAAGGAGTACTCCTTACTTTAAAAATTAATTCTGTACTTCATGCTTGCCTTTTGGGGAGGGCAGTGCAAGGCACTTCATGCTGCAGAGTAATGCAAAATCAATTGCTAAATTCTCTGCAAGTCCCTGTAAGTATGAAGTGCAACTTTGGTGCCCCACACAGGAAGGAACTTTTTTTATTTGTACCAACCACTGTAATTTGCTCTATGAAATTGTGCTCAAAATAATACTTGTATTTTTAAAAACAGAAAAAAAATACTGTAAATCACACTGTTATAAGTCACCACAGAACTCAAAGAATTGGTGTTAATGAACATATGCTATATAACAGAAAATCCTTCGTTGGTTGGTTAGTAATTTTAGATACCCAGTAACAATGAGGAAAATATGGAATGAAATACATCATATAAAAATGGGTATTAATGTTTAAGCTATGTCTAAAACTGTGAAAAAGATTTTTTTTTTTTTTGTTTCAGAAACTACTTCTAAATGCTTGTACTTAATTTTTGTGGTTTCATAACAAGAAATATTAAAATACATATACCAAATCTATTTTAATTTTTAAAATAAAATGCCAGTATTGAGGCACTTATTTCCCTTATGAAAGATGGCTGGAACTCTCCTTCCCCATGCTAAAACTGACCCTATCCATATGTGAATTCACCCCATCATGTTATTCATGCTCTCCTTCCCATCCTTTCCACAAAGTTTTTTGAGCATGCAGCAAGTTATGCATACAGCTGTATGACCACTGTGTGTTTTATATGCTATTAGTCACTTTGCTGCACAATATATAGCAAATTAAAAATATTTTCAGCTTTCACACTTTTAAAAAAGGACTTGGAAAATTTATTCTCATATCCTTCAGCATTCCTGTTTTTAAATGCTCAAGTTGTTATCTTGAAACTTAATTGGGAAAAGAATGCATAGGTGATTGTAACTTGCATTCCAGTTCCACTGCTCTGGATCAATATAGAATTAGTTTTTGAATTAGTCTTTCCTGGGCAGATCCTTAGATAAATTGTTTAGGTGATCTGTGAGATAATGCAGCTGAGTAAAAGTTGTCAAGTTTTCCTGATGAATAGACATTAACTTTATTCTGTTGTACGGTAATGTACGAATGTAAATGTACTCTCATGATTACTTAAGGATGATATCAACCTGTATTTGCATCTGTAGCGCCTTTAAGGGTAGATGATCTTCTCAAGCAGTTGTGAAATGTGAGGTTGTTTTACTTCTTCTCCCAATCTATCACAAGGGATTAACAGGCAGTGAATATCATGAAACCACCACATTCTACAATGAGCAGCAGAGAAATATTCAGTTCCAGTGATGTAAAGCTCTCTCAGAACCATGTCCTTTCAGTTTTTGCTACTCTCATCAAACTTCAGATATGTTCTTCTGTTATATTTAATTTTTTTCCTTTTTTCCCCCTTTAATTCATTTTTCCCTCTGTGTTTCAGGGACATAAGTGAATTAGGGCCAGGGTAGAAGAGGAGGGAAGAGATGAGGTTTGAGTGCTCTGTCTCAAATATGAGGCTGACAAGTGGAAGAAGGGCTTTTTATGCTGTGTTGTGGTAGTTTCTAGAGGAATAGTAATGAAACTGGTGCAAAATTGTCCATGAAAAATGATAAATTAAAAATACAAAGTCTTTTGAAACATTCTGGAGTGAGCTCTTTTTTACTAAAATTAGGCAGGGAAAATGAAGAAATAAATCTCAGAAAATGGTATTTTATTTGAATAACCAAAAAAATTATTTTCACCTGTCCTTCAAAATACACAGTGTACAAACAAATCATATTCTATCATTCTTGGAAAAGACAGTCATTATTTTGAATCAAAGTCACCACTCAAGAGCAGAGCTGAAATTACAAATACTTCATACTAAAAAGGAATATGAAAGAGACCTATTGCTTCATGTTTGATACTAGTGTGTTACACTGCCTACAGGATTAAAACATCTGGATATCACTGAATTTATACGTAGAATTTATTTTTAAATTAATTGTTCCTCTTAAAGATCAGTCTTAAAAGATTATTATCACAGCCACAAATGCTGTGTCTATAGAACTAATATCAATTAATCAATGCTTCCCACAGATTACTAGGAATAGTTGCATATAGTTAATAAATAAAGCTTGGGGTTTTGTGTGTTTCTTTGTATAGGTATAGTTGAATGTAATGTGAAAGATATTATGGATATTTGTTAAAACTTATCTAATTGAGATTTATTAATTAAATCTGTGCTTTCCAAAACAGTGGAACATAAGTTATGGCTGTTAATCCTGCATTTGCATGGTCTTGGTTTGCTTCCACATAGGCTTTGATCAGTATCTCATTTCAGTTGATGTAAGAGTGAATGGCAGGTGCATCTGGAGTTCTTTACAAACTATTAGAAAAACAGGAATAGTTCTTTACAAACTATTACAAAAATAGGAAGAGTTAGGGGTCTACTGGAGGCATGTGGGAACAGACATTATTAGATTAATCAGCCTCTCTTTGGTAAAATTGCTACAGAGATGAAAGTAAAACTTGATCTCTTGAAAACTTGGAAACTTAGCTGGGAAAAGCTAAGAATATTTTTAAAATGCTCAGTCATTTTAAAACAAACTTTTGCATCAGCCCCATGGATAGTTGAAGAATTAGAGAACCTAGCATGTTAAACAAAGGATTTTCAGGTTTTGTCTTTCTCCTTTGACAGAGGTATTTCTTTTAAAGGTGAATTTGAATATCAGTTGAGTAGGTCAGGGCTGTAAGAGTTCCCTATGCATTGGCAGGTTGGAAGGTACTGTTAGTATGGAATGGGTGACGGACAGCCTTCTCTTATTCACAGTTCTTTATTTCAGACCACCAGTTAGTAGGGCATTGCCACAGCCGGAGAAACTTCAGACAAATAATGTGGGCAAAAAAAAGAGACCTATAGAGGTAAGAAAAATGTTGCTCCTCTCTTCTTCTTTTAGGATTTTGTTTTGCCAGAAAGTGACACACCTGTGAACATGTTAAATGATTGTTTTATTCTAAATGTATCAAAGGTGGAAATAGTGACTAGTGGATAAACAGCCAGGAAAAGTGGGAGAGAATTTTATCTTGTAAATAAAAAAAGGAGACTATATTCCTTTTTCTTGCAAATGAAAAGGAGTAGAACTCAATTCTTAGTAATCATGAAACCTTAGAACTGGTTGTAGAAAGCAGGATGTCTTGTTTTGAAAACTGGGTTGTTAAAGGGTGTATTGTTGCTAATAAAACTAAGCATTTTTTATTACAATCTTCTTAGAATTTATTTTAAAACTTCATTTTAAATTGATCACTGATAAGAATTTTTGAAATAATTGTAAAAATTCTATTAATGATGAGTTTAGCTTTGGCACCTGTTTTTTTCATTATATGGCAATTGCCAATAAGTATACCAATTTTTGATTAATCTGAAGTGAAAATTTCATATGACCTTGGAAAATGCAGTTCTTTACCAATGCAAATATTGTTGGTTCTGCAAAATATTTGGTGTAGCATAATACACAGCTTTTTGACATCAGCATACTATAAGTTTTAGGCTGTAATTTAGGTTTCTAGTTGCTGGCTGGAATTAAATTGTGGACCAGTGTTTGTCATTCTTTGTTTCTTAGTGTCTTCTGCATTAAAAGAACTTTATTCTTCACCCCACTTTATTTATTTATGTGTATCTCTTTCAGTGCACAGGTGTGTCTGTGTGTATTATGTGCACACTCTGCAGCATGCCCCTGAAAGGGTGACACAGCTGTGTGTGACAACAATGGGCAGTCATGTAAACTGACAGGGGGCACAGGCTCAGTTTCTGAGATGTCATTAAACTACTACAGAAAGACATCATTAAAAAATAAAATCCTGCAGGAGATTGTAAATTTCATAACTGCTTTTAAGGTTTTGAATGTCTATTGACGTGAATATCTTTTTTAGGACCTAATTTTGGAGCTGGTGTTTGGGTATCGAGGCAAGGACTGCAGAAACAATGTGCACTATTTGAATGATGGTGCTGATGTGATTTATCACACTGCATCTATTGGGATCTTGTATAATGTGGCAACAGGTAGGAGAAGACCCACTGGAGGGAAAATGTTTCTTCACACACGGGGAGTTACAGTTTATAAAATAATTAACATGCTCAAAGTATTGTAAAAGTACGTGGAAAAATATTGTTGATAAAATTTTGGTCTGTAGAGAATATTCATAATAACTGCATAAGCAAACAAGTATCCTGAAATGTTCCTGGTGACTGAGCTCTAAAGGAAGTAAAAATTTGATTTTTTTGGTATTAGCTTTCTGAAATTTGCATGTAAAAATGATCACAGAAACCAAAAGAGCTGAACACTGGGGTAATTTTAATTTAATTTTATTTCTGAGAATAAGTTAATATTCTTATTTGGTTTATTTTTCAGACATTTGTATCACATACATTCCTTCCCAATAACCCAGTGAGTTTAGATAAACTTAGACCTTTATGTACACAGTGCCATTTGTTTCTGAGATAGTTAAACAACTTGATGTGGAAAACTTAAGGGAATTGTTTGGAGTTACTGAGTGCTGTGTGTTGAAGTCAAGATAAAAAATTAGGAGTTTCTGTTTTCTGGTTTTACGCTTCAAAATGCAAAATGACCATAATTCTATTTTCTAACAAATACTATAAAATTTTCAAACATTATCCATGTCTATGTGTGTATTAATGTTTTAATTAAAGTTGAACTAGAGTTTGATTTGATCTTTTCTTATTTTTAGGCTCTCAGTCATTTTACCAGGAACACAATGATGATATTTTGTGCCTCACTGTGAATCAGCACCCCAAGTTTACCAACATAGTGGCAACTGGCCAAGTAGGTATGTTTGTATTTTTGTGAAAAAAATTAACATAACAGCATGCAACCAGGGCCTTGTAAATTCATGATAAATCACAAAAATATTTGATTATGCTATCTCTGTATGTATGAGTGTTACTCAGTTACCTGTCCTCTTTATATGTTTCTGCGAGTGTAATTGAATAAAGTTGACAAAAATATTGAGGCATGGAAGATTAAACTTATCTTTTGTTTGGAGGATTATCAAAACTATTTTTCAGAAATCTTAAGCCCCATTAAATTAGTCTGGTTGTATTGAACTATCAGCTTCAGTGTTAGATGTTCCAAAGAGTCATAGCCCTTTCAAGGAAGCAGAATAGAGCTAACTTTAATTTCTTGAAACACATGTCAATCTTATGTAGCTTTTTCCTCATCAGGAATTTATAATAACTACTTGGTGGTTGGATATGATATAGTTGTAATGTTTCAGGCAGAACTGAAGCCCTAATGGTGTTCCCTACAGATAAATTGAGATTTAGAGGGAAAACATGTATGTATTTCACAGGGACATTAAGATCTATGAACTAACCAATTTTTTAAAAATATAAGGAAAAAAAAAAAAAAAGGCCAATTTGCATTAGCATAGCTGGTAGAAATCACTCTTTCTAGATTTTGTAGAACAGTGATTTTTGTACCCGTACAGTCTGGTTGTAGTTTTCATATCTGCTGTTGATTCTCAGGAGATTCAAACCCAGAAGTAACATTAATGAAGAAACATTATTTTCTTCAGTGTATAGAATGCAAAAAAAAAAAACCCTACCCTTATTTGATTTCAGCTAAATTAGCTTTTTTTTTTTCTTTAGGTTTGTTTTAGATGTTTAATGTAAATCAAATCAGTTCTGCCGAGTTTATTACCTGCTTTCCTGTGTCTTTTGGATTTTTAAGTGCATGTCTCATTAAAATTGACTTACTGATAATACTAACTACTTAGCTAAAATAGCTTCCTTTCTTAGTGAGTTTCTTGCCTCACATCATTTTAAACAATTTTTTAATGGAAATTATTTAAATGGAAAAAATCTTCAGCAGGTTTTTCCTATGGCTTGAATGCAAAGAACATTTGCCGGAATTAAAAACCTTGTATTGTCTTTGAGAATTTGCTTTTTCATCATATTTCTTAGTCTGGCCCTGTTTGCCTTTCTGTAGGGGAGGAATGTGAAGATTTTTCTTCTACAGTGTTCATCTTACCCAAGACAAAATACAGGACTTAATCCTTTTTTTATTTTCATAATCGCTTCTACATCAACTAGCAGTAGAACAATTTCAACTGTTTCGTAGTGTGAATTAAGGCATACAAATCAGGGACAGATGACACTTTAAATTTAAGAAGAGGAGTAAAAAGAAGCTGAAAGTGACATATCTTAAAACAGCACTTATTTTCTGATTTCAGAGTGATGTTGAGGAGTTAACTGCTGATACTTTTCCTATCGATATGGTTGGCACAAATAGTGTCACTATCATGATTTAAACCTTCAAAAGATTTATTGAATCTTCAGGTATTCAAATGCTACATCTTAGCATTTTTTCCCACTTAATTTATTAAAATATCAATGACATGAAAAAAAAAAAAGTTTTTCATTTACTTTGGCTGAGAGAGACGTAGCGTACACCAAAACTAGATTTTTTGTGTTGTAGCTCAAAGTGGAAACCAAAATATATTCATTCATTCAATATATTCATTCCATGATTTATTTCTGATGCGACCTCCTTTTATCAGTAATTACTCATCTTTAACAGCAGTATTGGTGCTGCTGCAATGCAAAAAGATGACATCAAGGTGTGTGTTAAGAAATTACACTGGATGTGGCATATATTTTCTTTTGCACTTATCTTATTTCTGATCTAATTATTTTTCTGCTGCTTTTCCATTACAGGAGACTCAGCAGATATGTCAGGTAAGGGAAACAAAATTTTAACATCTACAGGTATAGTAAGTCTATGTAGTAGCCATCTGCAGCTTTATAGAGCCATAAGTGATGTGAATTCATTTTATTAAACCCCATGTATCAGTCACATTACTGTCAGCACTGAACATAAGTCAAAACAGCTTAGCATACTGTAAATATAGAAAAATTAAAAATGTTAGAACACACTTAAAAACTTCTCTTGGTGAAGCATATTCCCTTCTTGTTTCTTAATGATTAGTGAGTTCTAATACATACTGCTGCTGTAGCATTCCTGTGTATGCTTGCCAGTTTTGTAGATATGCTGGGGCTGACAATATTTGCCTTAAACCTTCAATTGAGTGTAATTTTAAATATGCATTTCTAAAGTAAATTGAGGAGGCCTAGGTGACTGAGTGAAAAAACTAATCACCTTTCACATTTATGTACAATTTTCTTGCAGTTATTACCACTGATCCAAAATGCTTTTTATGATGCCAGTTTAATTTTTCCTCTATCATTTTGTGTCTTTGACATTTTGACAGTCTTGACTGAGTTACTTTTTTATTAATTTTTGTTTTCAACTGTAATTGTAAAAACTCCTCACCATCCTGTGCAAATGAGTTCATTGTTAAGCAGCCATAATTGTCTTGTGAAGAATCTTCAGAGATGCATAAATCTGTGGTCATGTTTTTTATTTATATTACACTAGAAAGTGTAATAATCTTCATGTGGATCTAAAGCTTGTTCTGTAAGAACAAATGTGCAGTGACATCTTTAATGCGTGTTGTTCTCTTAAATATGGCAAATGGTGCTTGGAAGAATATAAGTACCTTTTCCATCACTTTTAACCTGTATTTAAAAAAACAAAGATGATATGGATATTTGTATGAAAGAACATTTTTAGTCCTGTGTATGGTGCCTGGAAATTTCCCTGTCTCACGTGCCTTCTTCATACTGCAACTTTAGTTTGAGCTTGTGTGTATTACTAAATGCTGTTCTCACTGCCTGAAACGAGCACTCTTAACTTTTTTCTTCTTTCTAGAACTATGAGTCTGGAATCCTAGCTGCTGTCTGCTTTCATTAGAAAGTTGAATAGTTTTACTTAAAATTTATTTATGACTATTCGGCATCCTCTTACCAACAACTTTTGCTTTCTAGTTCAAATTTTCAGTTGTTTACAGTGATGGAGGGGTTCTTGACGCAGTAATATTTGTACTAGGCTGGAATGGCAAATAAAATTTCCTACTGACTGGGTATAGATTTGATCCACCTTACTAAAGATTTTTTCTGTTCTGCCAGCCTGTGGTAGCTTTATCTAACTGCTCCCAGAATGAGAGGACAACTTAGAACATCTGTCTTGTGAGTGTTGAGTACACATGCAGGATTCAGTGTCAGGACAGAGACTTTCACAAGGGCTCCTATCACACAGGGTCTAGGAGTCCATGTTCTCTGTCTTGCAGCTTTTGCTCTGAAAGATTTTGTCAGTCCTTATTCAGGAAAACCAGGTGAGAGTTTCTGTCTGCCACCCAAAAGAAAACTTTTGGCCAAGGTTATAGGGCAGGTGCACAATTTAAGGGTAATTCAGAGTTTTAAAGGGGTGTGCTGAGAGTGAAAAACAGTTCAGAGCCATAATGAAGCTTTCCCTTCCCTCAGCTTCCCATAAGAACTGCAAGGAGTTTGCTGACAATTTTTGGGAAGTGCTAGTTACTCTCAGCTCCTGCTCTTTCTGTTTTAATGGCGTGTCCATACCACGCTATAGTACCTCTCAAAAGGTAATGATAACATCATGTTGCTGCCATGGGAGGAAATTCCAATGGGAAATAAAAGAAATTATGAAGCATGTTCTAAAGACTGTTTCGGAACAGCTGTGGAATTGTGCTCAAAAACCGAGTTTCATGTGGTTGAAATTTTGCCTAAGTCCCTGTGCCTACTGTTTCCCATCACATGCATGCCTTTGAGGGCCTAGATTTATCTGATGAGAAACACAAAGCATGAATCCAAAAGAGAATTTAGTTTATGTGAATCTGAGTCTATGACAAGAACCAGTAACCTTCAGACTCTGCAGTCAAATTTATTAGAGATCAGAAGTGAAGCTTGAGAATCTTACTCTCCTGGAAATGCCTTAGATACTGCTCAGAGATTGTAAACTATATATGGATTGCAAGATCTTTTGAGAAGGCATTGCATTTGGG
>CM031861.1:45437222-45567807 GCA_018697195.1 Certhia americana | reverse complement strand
CTCTCTTTCCTCTCTTTCCTCTCTTTCCTCTCTTTCCTCTCTTTCCTTTTCTCCCTCATCTGATCACAGCAATTTTGTCTTATTTTTTAAAGTATTAACTGATACTGATATAAGCAAATTATTACGCATTTTCGAAATAAATACTAATGGCATCTTTTTATATTTGTGTAGCTACAGCTCCTTCTATTCATGTGTGGGATGCAATGAACAAGCAGACACTGTCGGTACTGCGGTGCTACCACTCCAAGGGCGTTTGCTCAGTCAGTTTCAGTGCCACTGGCAAACTGCTGCTGTCCGTAGGGCTGGATCCTGAACATACCATTACCATTTGGAAGTGGCAGGAAGGTAGGAAAGAGACTGGTTTTGTAGAAGGTGTACATTGTTAGAGGTATGTTGGCTTGAATCAAGAGCAATTGTAACATTAAAGCATCAGCTGATCAAAAATTATTACAATAAATGCTGTGCACTATGCTCTGTAAAACAAGATATAAAATAGATGTATTTACCCATTCTAGTGACTGCAAATTATATCTCCATTAAAACTATTGTGTAAAGATCAAGATAGTTCACTGATTTCCAGTAAGAATAATGAAAGGTTTTCTTTCTTTTTAAGTTGTCATCATCATCATTATTATTGCTATTATTATTATTTTTATTATTATTATTATTACTACTACTACTTTATTCTTGTCTAAAATCTGATTACTGACTAGGTTGTCGTACTCCTAAAATTATTCCCCAAAGTTGCAAATTGCAGCAATGGGGAATCCTCTATGCATCTTATATAATTGGTGCCTTAAGCTATGCTATATGTTTTCAGATCAGCTTTGATCTGTGTTCCTGATTTAGGCTAAAGAGATTTGAGCTCCTTTCCTCATCTCCTTTCTGCCTGGCAAAGCACGCCCAGATTAAGGATCTGATTCTCTAGTCTTAGAGGTTTACTTCCTCTCTCTCTGGGGATTGATGTTGATCAACTAGACACTCTCAGAGTTTTAAAGATCAGCTATTAAGTTAATAAAAAGTGATCTTTCACGGCTTGTCTGACAGATCCTGTGGGGATGGATGCAATGTCAGATGTGTATTTGTACAGTCTTAGATAGGATGAAGGACATGTAGTCAGACCTTGCCTGTGTTCATCCAAAGGGTTGATAGACATTTGGAATGGCAACTAAGGATCCCAACTGAGGAATCTTTGCATGGGTCTAAATTATTTCAAGACTTTTTAACCACAAATGTGTACTTTTCTCAGCAAATTCAAAGTGTCTATTTTCTTTCTGCCAGGTGCCAAAATTGCCAGCCGAGCTGGTCATAACCAGCGTATATTTGTAGCAGAATTCAGGCCGGATTCAGATACACAGTTTGTTTCTGTGGGAGTAAAGCATGTAAGGTTCTGGACACTGGCTGGAAGAGCTCTCCTCAGTAAAAAAGGGCTGCTGAGCTCCATAGAAGATGCCCGCATGCAGACGATGCTTTCTGTAGCTTTTGGAGCGGTATGTACTTCAACAAATCACCTGAAAATGCATAAAGGCAAACTTTTTTTACCCTTCTGCATTTATTCCATTCAGTGAGACTTTTATGACCTGCTAATGAGTATATCAATTGTTTTATTTAAACCAAGTTTAGAATTCCTAATACTTACCTGCTAGTTAGAACTAGTACCAGCTTTCTTTGGAACAGAAAGGATAAGACTATGGGTTTGTATGTTTTCTGGAGAAATAAACATAGCTGCTTTAAACTGGTAACACACTGCTTGTTATTTAATCCAGGAAAACAGTACTGAGTCTAGACTGCAGGAACAAAACAGTAGAAATGAGGCTGATTTTATGCCCACCTGGAGGTGATTGTTTTGTAATCTGTATGTGCTACTGCTCATGGGTGATCAGAGAGTTGTGTTGTCCTGGGGCATTTGTTAATGTTGGACACTGTTAGACAACAGCAGTAGGGGGTTCTTTTGCTTTGGAGGTTTTTGGGCATGTGCAGGCCATCTTGCTAAGTTCCACAGCGCTGCTGGGTCTGGAGTTGCTCTGCATCTTTTGTAAAGTGGTCCTTTACTTTGATTGCCTGCATTTCTGTCCTGTTTGTCCATCTGCCTGTTTGGTCCAGACACCAATTTTTATTTTTGGAACTCTTACTGGGATATGGTTCCTTTTTTTTTTTTTTTCTACACTATCTCTTTTACACAGTGGTGTCTCTGCCTGATTTTGATGAAGAACAAAAAGCCAAGCTATTTTCCAAATGATAACTGTTATTGATGCCCAGTCCAGGCATTAGTCGGGGATTTGGGAAATCTCTAAACTTTCCTACAAAAACACAGATTCTTAGTGTGAGAATGAGGCTGTATGCTGCATGGCCTGAAATTTGGTATGACGTTTGAGGATGCAGATTTTTCAGGGGTTTTGTGAAAAGCTGTGCAAACTGAATAAAGCCAAACCTGGTGTGTTCTCTATACTTCTGAGGGAGCAGTTCTGGGACAGCTCTTCTTGATTTTGTCTCAGAAGGAGCTGCTTCAGCTCTCCCTCAACACAAGGTGGAAACAGCCCAACATTTATGCTGTGATGATGATCCAAGGATCTGCTGTCAACTTCATTTCCAGTCTTCTTTTACTTAGAGCCACACACATGCCCCCTTAAACAAAAAAGGATATAGAGCATCAACTCATTTCAGTCAAGGGAAGTGTTTTTCCCACATGTGTACTGATACTCTTGAAACATGATAGTACTATGCATCATACTGAATTTGAGGAGTCATCTAAGTTACTAAACCAGTTTTTCCCAATAATCAGTTCCTGTTGGAGTCCTAATAAATAGCCCTTTCATTTCAGAGGTAATTAAATTTATTTTTGTTACCTTTCAAGAGCAGGAAGCAAAAGTAAAGAACAGGCAGCTTTTAATTCTAAGTTAAGTCAAACTGTTTTGTTCCTGAACTAAAGGTTACTGTAATCGTGTGAGTCTCTTCACCTAACCACAAAAATTACTGCAAGCATAATATATATAGCAAGGGGGATGCAAATTGCTGCTTGTGGGCTTATGTAGAATGTCAGTACTTACTGTGGTATTGTAGTTTTTTTTGCCACATGTTGCACACCTGATAGGCTGAAAGAATAGATAACTATATGTCTGAAGCTAAAGTCATTGCATTTTTTCTTGCAAAAAGAAATGCAGTAATTTTCTTCAAGCTACAAGAAAGCATCTTTCAGACTTCAAGAGTAATATATTTGCTATTGTTTTGACAAACATTGTTTGTCCCTAGAGGTCCTTATTGCCTCTTCCACAGTTTCCCCTTCTGCAGCAGCAAATAAAAGCAATTTAGTCTCTAAATGCAAATGGTGTTTATTTCTGAATGTTTTTCTTCCTACCTTACTCAGAATTGGATGATGAGTATATTTTTCCCCTTTTCAGAATAACTTGACATTTACAGGTACTATCAGTGGAGATGTTTGTGT
The DNA here is from genome assembly GCA_018697195.1 of Certhia americana. Taxonomy (NCBI): domain Eukaryota; kingdom Metazoa; phylum Chordata; class Aves; order Passeriformes; family Certhiidae; genus Certhia; species Certhia americana. The sequence goes on along the minus strand of CM031861.1, from coordinate 45,564,365 downwards.
TTGGAAAGATCATGTGTTGATACGAATTGTGGCCAAAGCTCACAATGGACCTGTTTTCACAATGTATACCACACTAAGGGATGGTTTGATTGTTACAGGAGGCAAAGAAAGGCCGTGAGTATTCTTTTTTCTTTTTTTTTCTGCATGCATGTGTACTCTTTAAAAATGGTTTAGATTCATGCCTTCAACACTAGCTGAGACATTAAAGGTAGAAGAGTAGTCCCTTTCAGATCCCTGACAGTTGTTGAGGAAAAGAGCAGCCACCATCTCCAATGTGCAGGTAACACCATGTGAGCTTCAACTAGCTCTTTTTGCCATTTATTATAAGAGAAAGCATTTAATCTGAAATTTAGAGTCATAGAAAGGTTAGGGTCGGAAGGGGCCTTATAGATTTTGTAGCTCCAACACCCATTTAGCTTTAAGCACTAAAAAGTTACCCAGTCCTTGGGGGTTACTTTCACTGAAGATGTACTGAGGTAGTTAGCCCAAGTAATTTGTGTGATTGAGTTGTAAAACAGTTGGGATTGAATACATGAATGATAAAAGTGAAAATCTTCTGTCGTTTACTTCACAGAAGTAAAATACATACCTTTTCTGTTTCTCACAACTATAATTTGAAAATCTCTATCTGTCTGATTATTAAGGTAGTTGTTTGCATGCTTAACTGCTCTTTAGACTAGACAAATTCCCTCAGAGCTGGATTTGTTCATTCAGACCAAGCTTACCAGCACCCATCTTTCAACTTGTTCTGTAAAGTAGAATAGTGAGGACTTGGAATCAGTTTGTCTTGCTGGGCTGTGAGGCTCAGCACAGTAACATCAACTGTTCAGTCAAATTGAATCTTTAACAATTTAAAACATACTAAAATGCCTCATTTACAGTACAGTACATTAAATAATGTGGTTCTTTCATCCATTAGTTGTCCTTTGTGTGCCAGCTGTTTTACTCATGGTTCTTCCTGATGTCTTCATAGTTCAAAGGAAGGAGGAGCAGTTAAGCTATGGGACCAGGAGCTGAAACGATGCCGTGCCTTCAGACTAGAGACAGGACAAATGACAGACTGTGTTCGCTCTGTTTGTAGAGGCAAGGTAAGCAAAGCTGCCTGTCTGTAAAATAAAGCTTATCATTTGTGGGTTGATCTCTAAATATCACATAAATTTGTTCTGCTTTCTCTTATAGCTAGTATTTGAAATTAAAGGCTAAGCTAGAGAGTGTCTACAACTGATATCATGGCAGAAAAACATCTACTTTGTGAGATCTCAGTCTTTCTTAGGATAATCTGTATATATTTTTATTAAAGACTAATTAAGGATTTCTTTTCTATTTTCTTTTCGCACTTTAGATATCAAATATCAAATGACAAGCAGTAACTCAGCCAGCATCATTTACAGAGCTTTGTACTTCGATAAATCAGTTTAAAAAATAGGTTTTCTTTGATTATGTAATGACTTGACTTAAGCAAACTTTCTTGACAGAACTATAGCTCTAGATGATATTTTAATTATTGTTCATCATGAGAAGTTAATGCATTTTATCAGAGATAATTATTTCACTATTGTTCAAGGGGAAAATTCTTGTTGGGACAAGAAATGCTGAAATAATTGAAGTTGGAGAGAAAAATGCTGCATGTAACATTCTAATTAATGGTCATATGGATGGACCAATCTGGGGCCTAGCAACGCATCCATCCAGAGATTTTTTCCTTTCTGCTGCAGAAGATGGTACAGTAAGACTCTGGGATATTGCTGAAAAGGTAGGTGTTGGAGAATACTTGTTTTAAAAAAAAAATAGACTTGTGATGGTGTTGCAGACTTGAAACTTGTTTTTTTTATTGTATGCTGAAAATAATCCATTTGATGCTGTTAGCACATAAATGAACTACTAGCATAAGATGCTTTTAAAATATGGAAAATTAGTAACAGTTACTATTCTGGGGTTTCATTTCTTCACAGAAGATGCTGAACAAAGTCAGCTTAGGACATGCAGCTCGTACTGTTTGTTACAGCCCAGAAGGTGATATGGTAGCTATTGGCATGAAAAATGGAGAATTCATTATCCTGCTTGTGACATCTCTAAAAATTTGGGGCAAAAAAAGGGACAGAAGATCAGCAATTCAAGATATCAGGTCAGAAAATATAATGCCTTGTCTATTGTAGAGTGCTAGAAATCTCTCATATTTTGTTTTTTAAAAATACAATTCTGTGTTCTGAGGAACTTTGCAATGATGTTTCAGAGAGCTGGAATCAATGAGTGAATTGTGGAGCTTGTGTGATTATGCTGATACCAGGAATAAAAAAAAGAGGAGGTACATGAAGATGAGAGATAGCATCAGTCAAAACAACTGGTGGTGTGGACACCAGTGAGGAGTGGTATTCCCCAGGGGTGGGTGTTGGGCGTGGCACTGTTTGACATCTTGGTGGCAGCAGGGACAGTGGGGTGGAGTGCCCTCAGCAGGTTTGGCAGTGACACTGACTGTGTGGTGTGGTCAGCACGCTTGAGGGGAGGGACTCGTACGAGGTAAAGTCAGAACCTTAGAGAGATGGAGACTGGATTGTGAGATAATGGAAATGCCAGTCTGTCCGTCTGCTCTTTGTTGGGCTTGTTTGAATGGAGTTAGAAGTAAAATTTTGCTTCTGTTTCCTAAGTGGAGGAACAGACTGCTTCCTCTGTGAGATAAATTGGTCATAATCAGCTGAGGAAAATTTTGGAGAACAAAGTGTGATGAGAGAGAAATATAAGCAAAGAGAGACATTGCAGGAGACCTCTGCTAGGAGTTAGGGGATTGCTGGAGTTGGAAAGCTGTCCCAAGGTATGTTTCAGAGAGAAAAGAAATAAATAATCTTCCTCAGTAATACAGAAGTGGCTGTGAGGGATTTTTTCAGCTCAGGAAGCTACTGAGTTTCAAGACTAGAAAGGAAAACTGGAAGAAAGAAACCAGTGTGCAAAGATACACTGGGCAAACAAAAAGTTTTGTTCGGTATATTTCATCTAGAAGTTCTGGCTTTTCTTCAGTTACAGTTTTCCAGTTTTTAACCTTGTAAGTATAGCATCAGGGAGTCAGAGTGCCATCAGGGGGATGTTACAAGTTGTTAGACCATGAGATGCTCATGAAAGCAGATTATGAACAGAGTTATTCAAGAGATGCTCCCAGTTCCCAGTACACATATGTGTAATCCGTACCAAAATTACTGCCACCTTCTGCTGGATATGCATTCCTTGAAAAATTAATTTCAAAAGTTATTTTGCTTACCAGATTGAATATTCTACCTCCCTCCAGTTCTGGATAGCAGATACTTGAAATGCAAATTTCTGTATTTCTCAAATATTACGATCTGTTGTAAGTGCCAACCCGTGTTCATGAAACCCTTTTATCTGTTCAGGTTTAGCCCAGATTCTCGTTACCTAGCAGTTGGTTCCAGTGAGAATGCAGTGGATTTTTATGATCTGACTCTGGGTCCCACACTAAATCGAATCAGCTATTGCAAGGATATCCCAAGTTTTGTGATCCAGATGGACTTCTCTGCTGATAGCTCTTATCTCCAGGTATCAGTCATTAATTGTTCAAGGTAGTGAGTGGAAAACATACTCATGACACATATTCTGCAAGTATTCTTCTTTGACAACTTCTAAGTTTTGTAGCTAAGTTTTGGAGTATGTTGCTGTCATTAGACATATTTTGTTGTAGTGGTAAGTGGATGTCTTTACTTTTGAATAGTTTTCCTGGAGATCAAATATAGAAAACAAACAAAGAAATGAGAGACAGATTTCAAACCTCCTGTGATGTGTCTCCTTGCCTTCATACCTCTGATGCTGATTGGCTGTCTTAAAAGAGGAAAGAGTACAATCTGTCATTCTGCAGGGCCTGGGGACCTATGAATTCTTTCTCTCTGACCAGCATGATGGCATTGCATATATTTTTAGTGCTAGACTCTGTGAAGCAGCACCAAAATCATGGTGCTGCAACTTCCAACTATAGGAGGGCTTAAGATATTTCTTAAAATAAAAATAAAGTAAATATAATATGCTTTCTATATTTTATTTGCATTTGAGAGGAGAAATAAGCTTCTCTCATTATCAAATCAATATTTACAGCCCAAGAGGAACACCTTTGTATCAGTCTTAAAGAATGGAATTTATTTGGCCTTATTTGTATATTCTCAAATGCTAACACATATGTGCAGAATGTGAGTTGTTTCAGTTATTTTTTACTAATTAGACATTTAAATGTTAAGATTTCTAATGCTTTCTCACTATTGCTTTATGCTTTTATAGATTTTTGAGAATTTTCATCTCATTGAATAAGTTTTCTTAATAGCTGTTACTTTATGGAGTAAAAAGTAACTGTCCCAAAAATGTTTTTCAAAGCCCTCTGGAAATATACTCTCATCTTTTGAAACCAGCTAATGTATTGTAAATTCTCTGTGGTCACCTCAAAGGTCTCTACGGGGTCTTACAAAAGGCAAGTGTATGAAGTGCCTTCAGGAAAGCAGCTTGTGGACCAGGCTGTGATTGACAGAATAACATGGGCTACTTGGACAAGGTAAAGGATTCACCTATTTACACCTGTTAAAACACCTGGAACTTTCAGGAGAAGCACCTACTCTTTAAAAGCACATTTAATCCCTTCAGTCAGATATTTTCTTTTAACACCCCCATCTGCTTTGGCAGCAGCTCCCTGAAATGCTGCACAGCCAAAGGCAATACAGAGCAGATTCCCTCAGTACACAGGGGCTGTTTGACCCATGAGGAATCTGATAAAAGCCCATCTCAGACATGTCCTTGACTCACTGGGTACCTCTGGGTCCTTTGGTACAACTCTAGCAGCCTCACTGTTTGTTTTATTGCACTTTGCAAATTATCTGGAATAGTGCACTATTTTTTTTCAAAATAGTGATGAGATTACAGGGCCAATTAAAACAGATCAAAACATGAAAGATTAATACATGACTAGTGTAATTCGAGTTTATTTACAGTATCACACTAATGGTATCTGTATAAGTTGCTATTAACATTTGCATATTAGAAGGCATAAAAAGTACTTTTAAATACCTTAAATTTATTATATTTCTTTCAAGATATTACATGAAATATAAGATAATATTTTATTTTGCAGTTAAGATTTGTTTTCTATTCTATGAAAGGCTGGCTTTCTGTGTCTTTTTTAGTCTCTGTTGCCTGCTTTTAATTATTATCTTCTAATTATCACCCTCAGACATTGAGAATAAATACTTGAAATTTTTCCACATTTGAACCACTTTAAACAAGAAGAATCCTGACTATATGCTGCAATACACAACTAAAACTATAAGCTTTTAGAGGACTCTGCAAGGCTCATTTTGATAGATTTCTGGGTTTTGTTCAGATTATCAATTTTTGTCACCTTTTTTGAGACAAAAATGGTATTTCCTGATCCAATTCAGTATGTCTGACGTAAATCATGCCTTTTTGCATGTAGTATTTTGTGCCCTGAATTGGAGGGAAAGAGTCACAGAAAAATTCCCAAATCATTCACTTATTAAAAAATGATAAATTTATTGCTTCTGTGCATTCCTGGAAGTATGCACCTTGTAAGCAGAGCTGAGTAAAAAACCACTTTTACAAGGCTTTGCAAAGGAAGTTTTCTGAACTCTTAAAATCATGTTTTCAGGGCAGGGCAATTTTCCTCTCTCCGATTATAATGAAGACTCTTCATTAGGCTTAGAGAAACTTTTTAGATTAGATTGATATAAAACACTACAGAATCAACAGAACATAGTTATATGCAATAGAGAATATGATTTTTTTTTATTTTCCAGTAGCTGCTGCTTATTCATTTGAGGCTTATGCTATGGTGTTCTACTTCTAATTGCCCTTTCTTTTTTTTTTTTTTTTTTGTTTGTTTTGTTTTGGTTTGGTTTTCTTCCTTTTTAAAATTTTTCTTTCTTTTTTTTTTGCAAATGCCTCACAGAACAATAGTAGTACTATTGATTTCACCCCTGGTTCTCTCACATTGCCATCGGCCACATTATTTTGGGAATGATATTATTTAATCAGTTTCAGGGGCAATTGTAGAATGATTCAAAAATTAATAACAGAATAAAAGTTATATAAGGTGTGCATGTGTGAGAAGAAAATGTAAGCACTGCATTTTTATAGAACCAGTTAGAATATGAGATCTGCTTTCTATTTCCTGACTCTTGTCTTTGCTGTGGTTTTCAAAGTAAGTTTTTGGTCTTTTGTTGCAGTGTTCTAGGGGATGAAGTAATTGGAATCTGGTCCAGGCATGCTGAAAAAGCTGATGTGAACTGTGCTTGTGTCTCTCACTCGGGAATCAATCTCGTAACAGGCGATGATTTTGGCATGGTCAAACTGTTTGACTTCCCATGTCCTGAAAAATTTGTAAGAATTTATTTTTACATGGTTGCAACAACAAGTACTGTTGATATTAGGATCTTGTCTTGTTTCTCTTGAAGACATATGATGGAAATATTTTCTTCTCTAAATTTGTAGCTTTTTAATACCTCCTTAGCTCTATAGTCTCATGCCTTGCTCCACATCAGAGTTTCCCTAGCATTTTGTGCATATAACCTCTTGTATATATATATACAATATATAACCTCTTGCTATAACCTCTTGTAGGTGTTGATATTGTCTGCCAGTGTGCTTTAGCACAGTGCCTGCCTAATGAAAATCTCAAAGGCCTTAGTAATTTCCACATCTGATCCATTTGACAGATGAGGAAGATAGCTGGTGATTTTAGTCCCATCTGTGTATCTTCATAGATGAAAAGTTCACCAATTTTTCACTAATGCTGTTAAATTGTTTCACTGTTTTTTATAATTTTAATTTATAATTTTTTAAAAATTGCTTTCATTGTTGATTTTCAAGATTTGAGACTGCACAGGGTAAACTGCTCATGCAATTGTAATGAAAATATTTTTTTTCAGTGTTTCAGTGAACAGAAAGTTCAGGAATTTTACACAAAACTTGAAGTTAGTCATGTGACAAGATGTATTTAATATTATTGCATTAGCTTGAGCATTCTTTCCAATTCACAAGTTTCTCTTTTATTGGGTGACAATTTAATCTGCATTGCAGCTCAAGAGTAGTTCTCCTTCAGGAGACCTTTCATATCTGATAACCTGTGTAACTTTCAAACATTATAAATATGTGATCCAATAAAAAGGTAGATAAAAACATGCACAGCTTTTTTGATTTAGGAGGGTGCAGAATATTTAGACTCTCTCATTCTGCTGTTGTTTGGGTTTTTTTCAGGCAAAACACAAACGATTTTTAGGTCACTCTGCCCACTTAACGAATATTCGATTCACAAGTGGAGACAGATACGTGGTCAGTGCCGGAGGGGACGACTGCAGGTAGGTGTCCTTGCCATGACTGTCACAATGTGCACACCACTGGACAGGGACAGTCCATAACAATGTAAAGCTCAAGTTCAGCCTCCAGCCTTTTATCCGTGTGCTTGCTTTCCTGTTTGTACATAGAGAAAAAAATACTTATGAAAAAATAAATATCCCAAATGTTAGTGTGGATAGCTAATACTTCATAAGTTAAAATGGTCACATGAATATTCAGAGCTTCATACTTTTAATGGGAATTTCTTTTGGCTGTGTTAGCCATTTCTTTTAACAACATTGTAGTCTTCTATATCTCACATTTAATATCTTTTTGAAAACACAGCTTATTTGTTTGGAAGTGTGTGCATATGCCTCATTGAGAGAGACATGGAGACTTGCAAAGAGGAAACTGCATGAAGTCCCAGGCATGAAATACCCAGGATTGCAATGTGACATTCTGCTGTGCCCTGCATGCGTAAGAAATGACCCAAGACACAGAGAGCCATCTGTCTCTGAAAGACAGGACCTGGAGTCTGCCAGAAGGATGGACTGTCACAACCACACTGAGGCTGCTAGATTTGCTTCAGTGTTAGATAATCTGGGTTTGTATTCCACTCACTGCCAGATGTTGAAAACAAAATACGTGGATGAAAGGAAAGTGAATTGTTAATCAATGTACAGTTTCACAGCAAGTTCTTGGGGTTTTAATCAAGAGATGCTATTTCTGACCTAGTGCTGTACATTGATCTATTTTCAGCATGAATGTTTTTCCTTTAAGTTTTGAGGTCTAAATAGCATAGATAAAAAGATAAAAAGAGTATTCCATATTTTATTACTGAGAGAGACCGTATATTAACTCTTAAATATATAGTATTTTAATAAATGTTTAATTATTATAATGGAAATTATATTTCTATGGCTGGTCAAAAGGAAACATCATATCTGATGAAGCAGAAAATAATAGAGTTGATTCCTTATGACTGAAATATTTCTGTATTTATAGGCCTGGGTCACAGTCATGTCTGGTGAAAGCCGTTGGATATGCATGATCTTCATGGCTAATTTAGTGTTTTTGTTGCACTTAAACATTAAATTAGTTCTATGAGCAAAAATAGATTTGCTCATTTTGCGAGTGCCTTGCCCACTACCTAAAAGTCTAACTCCAGTTTTTGCCTTGTGAATAAAAGTATTCTCAGTGGAAGAGAGATTATTGCTGTGTTACTTGACTGGGCTGTGAGCCTCTCTGCTGGAAATGAGGACCAGGGTGAGGATTTTGTAGTCTTGTTGTTGATAAAGTTTGGGATGTCAGCAGTGGCAATCTAGAATTTCAGAGCAATATGAATTGATTTTATTTTCTCAGCATCATAGGGGAGATTCAGAGAGAATTTTCTGAGCATTATATTTTATACATTTGAACTTTTTAATAGAGTTAGGACTAGCTGGGAGATGTCTCTATTCAGATTTCTCTTCTGATTGTAAAAATGTCCAGTCATCTGCTTCTTTGAATGGACCTGCTGTCACCTTGAGCATTTATTCTATCTTGCAACATAACTGAGATTCTAAGTTGGAAAGATATTTCAGTGATAATACAATCCTGAACAAAGCTGTGTTTTGGGTACAAGTTAGGAAGATTTTGTCAACTGTCTAAATCATGTCATAGAGAAGCATTACACACAGTTAATTTTCATGTAATATAGCAGGGATCAAAAATCACTAATTATCATTGTGGCAGCTCTCATTGTGGCATTCTGCTGTGAACAGAAAGTTCTCTTTCTGTGTAAGCCACCATTGCTTTGACAGTGGAACTTGTTTAGGTCAGTCAAGAGGCTTTGGTATTTTTCATCTCTTGCATCTTCTTATGCCAGATGAAAAAGGAATAAACCTCATCTCTTCTTGTAATCATCTTGTGTGTGTTGGTTACAGAAGGAATGGGAGGGCTTGCAGGTTGAAGAGGAGGAGAAAAGTTACAGAGCCAAACTTTTGTGCTCTCCTTGTTTTGTGCTATACAAAACTAGTTACCCGGCTGTCTTAGGTAATATATTTCATATATCAAACTGTAACAAATATTTATTTTAATGAAATTGTTGACATAAACAGTTATCAGGTTTCTCAGCATGATGGTTCTTAGCAAAGTCTTGCCAGTCATGCAGCTGCTATTCTATAGGAGCAAAAACTCTGGATTTGGTCATGAGCATACAGGGAGATCTTGCCAGTAATGTTTAATGTTTTTGAGTTTAGGGGAATTTCATGTGAGAATTGTGATTAGACCTGATGTATCTCATAACCTTGTTTCCTGTCTGTTTGTTGTACATAAAAGTTAGTCTCTGGTGTTTATATCTTCTCTTTACCGGAGAAATGGTTTGCAGTGTGCTCTTTTATGGCTGTGATTCTATCCCATATTAAACACATCTGTGCAGGACTTCTGGACTTGAAGTAAGCTTTGTCCTGCCTCTACTTAAAGTTGCCTTTCACTGGATGAAGATGGATGACTGTTAAGAGCCCACTCATTGTCTGTCCTACTCAGACTGCCGGATCAAAGTCCATATTTTTCTGTCTCTGAGTTTTCCCCACAAAATCCTAGGCTCTGTGAGCTCTTCGGTAGGCCTTCACTCAGTGAAGGAGGTATGTGGATCAAGAGGGTTTGTTCCTCAAATCCCTGTCATTGATCCTCATCTCTTCTCCTCCCTCCCTCTACCCCTCCATTAATGCTGTGCCTCTCCACTGATAATTTGCCCCTTGGTGCTTTACCCCAGAGGAATCCCAAAGGCCACACCAGAGCTGAAGGGTGAGCAAAAAAAGGTGGGAGGGACCAGGCTGAGGGCTGCAGCCTCCAGGTCTCCCTGCTTCTTCACTCGTCCAAATCTCACTGCTGCTGTAAGAGGCTGGGAAGAGAGCTGGAAGCTGAGGAGCTCTTTAAAAACTAAACTGCCAGCATTGTTCATCCTCTCATAGCACGTATTGTAGCCAGTGTTTTCCCTGGAGAAACTGCTATATGGTTTGCCAGGTAAAATGGGGGCAGCCAGCTGGGAATGAGCATAAATGTTGAGGAGAAGAATGAGCAGACCCTCAGTTGCAGTTTGGAGCATAATGTAGCTGTGATTCTCTGCTGAAGTGAAGAGCTGGCTGTCAGCATGGTCCAAGCTGGCCGCTTTATGGTGTTTTTGGTCTTTTTGTATGTGATGGTGCTTGCTACTGTGCCTCATTTGCTGTTTACATTAAATGCTACTGTAGTAACTTGCTAATTGTTGCCACCCATGCTTGAAGCATGTGTACATGGGACCAGGCTGCCTGTTCTGGTAGGCAGTGGGAGCTCGAGGCTGGATGCTCTGCTTCTGCAGAGAAGTCAGAGGATGACAGAACCCCGTAGGATAGGTCAGGGAAGAAGCTGGAATGTGGAGGGACTAGTGACAGCCTTTCATCTGGAATCATCAGAGAGAACTGAGAGCAGGAGCGCTTTGCCTGAAGCTGGAGAAAACCTCTTCTGGGGTTATACAGCACCAGGGAAAGGGAGGCAAAAGTTCTTTGTATAATTTAATCACTCATAGTGGATGATTTTTTACTGTAGCTTTTCTTTCTGGTTAGCAGCAAAAAATCTTTGGGATCTTTAGTCAGCAATATTTTGGTAATAAAAGAAATTAACTAGAGAACTGAGTAAAAACAAAATGACATTTCACGCAATAAAATAAATATGCCCTTGAAAGGTAATAAGCATACTTAGAAAAAAAGAGAATAAGGAAAATCCAGCTTCCTGGAGCAAGGAAATATAAAAAATAAACACATTTAGAACTGAAAGTTCTGAAGTGCAGGAACTGAGGAACACAATTGGTAATTAGGTCAGAGAGAGCAAATTAGCCAAATATGTTGAATCATTTAGGCTTGATTTTTTTTTTTTTTTTTTTTTTTCTTCCCAAAAAGGCAGTCAGTGTATACGACTTCCTGATTTTGCTAGGGAAAACAAGAAATGCTGTGAAACTAAAGGACAGGATTTCAGGAAATTAAGGCTATTTTATCACTTGGTGACAGCTGAGGAAAAGCACACGTTCAGAGCAACTTCTGACTTCACTCTGTGTCAGGGTTTCAGTGTTTGCAAGATTCATTTCAGCATAACTGAACTTTCTACCAGTCAGGTTAATGCTGACCTGGAATTGTGCCATCAGAAAGCAGATACACTGCAGGTGAGACATCTCCGCAGTCTAAAACAAGATGAAAATAAAGCACTTCAGTACCAAGAGCAGGACTTGGATAGCATTCAGGAGTGGCTTAGTTTAAAACCATGATGCAGTTCTCTCAGCTGCTTCTGAAGTGTCTCAGCTCCACTGTTGGAGCTGCCAGTTTGCCAAGAGGCCCAGAGCCCCTGAGCTGCCCTGAGTGCCTGCTGTGCAGCACCTCCCCTGCCTCGGGATCCTGCTCAGAGCCCAGCCTGGACGTGCTGGGCAACATCCAAGAGTGTCACAAGCAAAGGATCTTTGCTTCAAATACAGCATTTAATTAGGCAAGGTGGCATGTTCCCTATTTTATTATCAGTGTCAGAGCTGTGCCAGCCTTAATCCTGACAGTGTTTTTTTAAAAAAAATTCTGTTAACATAAGCTATGTTGTCTTGTCAATATTTTTGAACAAACTGGAGCATCCTGTAGACTCTACAGAAGGGGAAGGAAGACTGCAAATCACAAAATGAATTGCCACATCAGCGATGTAAACACCCCTTGTTGCATCATATTTGTGTGGTTTTTTTGTTCTGATTTTTTTATGCTTCCTTGCAATCTGCTCTGTTTTTCTTAAATTTTTTAGCAGCTTTTGATTTCTGCTCATGTGGATAGATCCATGTGCTTGCCAAATCCTGTTGTCATTCTTCATACCACTCACTGTTGGGTGATTACACCAAACCCATTTATTATGTTGGCCCTGGCTTCTGCTCTTCACCTAACTTTGACTTCAGAGTTGAACCCTGCATATCTCCTTTTAGAAATAAAAATAGATTAGTTTTAGGTGTCTAACATGCATAAAAGCCGCAATAGGTTTCCTTGCCAAAAATCATTTGCATCTAAGAAGTAGTAGGTGGTTTTCTCAGTGTATTTGATGCTAGAACAGGTAAACACTCACCATTCTTTTATCAGTTTACTATCAGCAAAATAGTCAAAACCTTGATACCTTGATCTGTTTTTTTTGTTAACTGAGATCAGCAGTCCACTCACTACTTCTTTGGAAAGGAAGAGGAAAAAAAAGCATGAAACATGTTCTCTTCTCCACCCCTCTGTTTAAAACAAAACAATAAAAGGTGTAAAGTCTTAGGATAATGACAGTAGGCAATTCTTCTAATTTACATAATACTTATAATTTCCTCTTCTTTTTGGAATTATGGAATGTAGGGTGGAAGAAGCAGTAACAGGAAACCAGTAAACAAACATGGAGAAAAGGCAGAAGAAAGGAAAGCAGAGAAAGGAACACTCAAAAATAGGCAAAGGTAACACAAAAGAACTGACATGGGTGGTGGTGAGTGGCAAACATCTTGTTTCAAGTAGGAAGTATTCAGTGGCCGCTTGGAAAGTGTAAGAACTGGAGAACAGCAGAGTGCTCAAGGAAAGGCTTCAGGCAACTTTGATTGCTCTGTTTTTGGGAAGATGCAGCCACTCCCACTTGCTGCTGTCTCCACTCCCATACCTGTGGGACACCTGTTTAGAGCTGAGGAGCAGCAGCAAACAGCAGGCTACCCACAGAGGCAGTGGATGCCATGGAACAAAGAAAGTGCTATAAAGACAGAAATGCTCTGTAGTACTGAGAGCTCAGGCAAAAGAGTTTAAGGATGTATTTTAAAAGGTTACTTATCTTTCCAACCAAACATGGATTGTTTTAATAGGCCTCTTCTGAAAATGTTCTTCAAACAAAAGATATTAAACCAAGGAAATATTATACTTCAGCAAACTCTTCATAATCAAGCTGTAGCAATTACTGCCTCTTGTTTCTTTCCTATTCAGCAGTTCTTGATTCTGCTCCCAGGCATTCACATTTAAGATGACAGACATAAAAGCTGTGAGCTCTATTACATTTAACTCGAGGTGTGACAGTGAGAGGAATCTGCAGAGGGCAGTTCAGATCCTACTTGAGCCAAATTTTCCTTCAGCGCTTCCCTGCCATGGGCCTTCAAATATACAGGAAGTCAGGTGAATGTAATTGGACCCAATGAAAACATCTGAGTACAAATAAATCAGTATAAAGTTCTTGATTTTATTCCACAGTAAACCATTACTAAACAAGGAAATAATGATGGTAAATGTCATGTAAAAAACAATCCAAACTCATTATAGGTGCTGGTTAAAGAACTGGACTTTTACTTGTAGCAACTCTTTGTAAGAAACACAAAATTTGTGCATGAATAGCTGGACTGATCCTTTTCCACCTGCTAGAGGGCAGTTGAGTTTGGGACATGAGAGGCTGGATGTTCCTATGTTTGGATTTCTCTTCCATAAACCAAAACAGGTGTTTCCTTAGTTTCTGTTGCTGTTTGTGGGATACCTTCAAGACCCTATAAAGTGATTTTGCCCTTAGCAACACCTGTCTCACTTAGTTTAGGCACAGATGTCATGTGAGAGCTTATTGAAAACCAGAAAGAAACCAGAACCAACAAACCTCAATTTTAATTTTTTTTTAATGATATCCCCTGAATTATTGTCATGTTAGTTCCAGTGATGTGAAGATCCGTGTGACTTGCACTGTTTGTAAAGGAAAGCAGGTTATATCCACTTAACTACTAAGTGGCCCCCACATAATGGGTGTTTTAAACCCATCAGGATTAAGGCCAGCTGTGCTTTAGCAGTTTTCTAAGATGAAGGGACAATTTCCACTGTCCCATTGTGTGTGATACTGCACAGCTCATAAAGCTGGGGCTGCCTTCAGCTTTTCTCAGTGGGGCTGAGGTAGAAGAGGAGGCTGTAAGGACAAAATGTAAATTACTGCAACAAGCACAGCATTGGTGAGTTCTGAAAAAGGGCTGTAGCAGAGAGGTATTTTAGTTTCAGTTCTCTGCAGGATTGTAAGCCTTTAAGGAAAACAAAGACACGTTCATGTAATATCCTCCATTATTCCTTCATTTGCTTTGGCTTACTACTCTTCCTCCTTCCCACAGAAGCCCCTATCCCAGCTTCCCCCTTCCCAGCCAAGTTAGTTTATTTTTCCAATGTAGTGGCTGAGAGGGCCAACTTCAACCACAGCTTTGCTGTTACTGTGGTCATTTGTAATGCAAAGCCAATCCCAAGCATTCTGTTGCTGAAAATTAATTTTCTATTAACTTAGTTGCAAATTCTTGAGATGGGGGAGAAGGGAAAGCAGATCTTTCCATGCAATGGAGCTGGAAGTGGTACTTCCGTAACACCATAATTTCTTCAATCAGGACATGTGCTACACTGTATTCTTATGGAATCCAGTAAATATCCTTTCGAAAGGAACTCCAGGCATGAACACAGGCACACATTGCATGAAATAAAAATGGTTTCCTGTACTTTTGTGAAATGTTGGTGCTGTTGGGTAGTACTTTATACATTTCTGGTCGGTTTTTCCTTTTCTTGCTACTATGTACCCTGGTGTTGTGGTTTCAGGTGCAAAATAGCTTGGTTTTTTTTTTTTTTTAAAGCAGTATCTGGTAATTAACTTCATTTCTGCTTTTTAGTTCAGTTATGGGTATACAGGATAAAGTAATGGAAAAGCTGCATTACTGATCTGTGAAGCAAGTTAAGGCCTTTTTAATGTAAAATCTGTAAAATTAGAGTACACTCAAGCCCAAAATGATAACTTAAAAATGTAATAAATTAAGTAAATGCATTAGAACCATTTCCTTTTTTTAAAAAAATGCACTTTTAGCTTTGTAGCATGATTTGCTCACTGTTTTTAGCAGAGGAAAAGGTTTTCTCAAGCTGAACACTGTTGGTGACAGCCCAGCACAGCAGTGGAAGTGCAGCAGTGGAGATGGTTCCTGGTCTTCTGCTGCCCTTACAAATTCTTGTCTCCTCATCTCACATGGAAAACAGCCTCATGGTGGCAGCTATTTCTGCAAGGGACAGCTAATGAAGGCATTTGGAAATTCTGTAGAAAATTAATGTTCTTTGCAGTCTTTCACCTGGAAACCCATTCCAGCAGTGCTCTGTACAACACCAGAGTGCATCCTCTCCTCTCCAGTCCCCTGTCAGGTCACCTTACAAAAATATTTTACTGTAGTTCTTTAAGCTTAAAATGCAGTTGTCTGTTCAGATTTGTTGTTTCATTATGGAGTGTGTCAGATAATCCCTCATGCTTTAACAAGAAGAAAAAAAAAAAAAAAAAAAAAAAAAAAAAGAAAAAAAAAGCTATTTTAAACTAGTCCAAAGGTATGGTCATATATAACTGTAATAAGGATCATGGGTTTAAGTGTACTCCATTTTGGTTTCCACCATGAACATCTAATTCATGTAACAATGTTGTATGTTTATTTAAAGTATATATATATATATATATATATATAAATAAATTAAATGTCTGATTTTTGCATTAATTAAGTTTTTTTAAAATTGAATAATAAATTTTAGTACTTTATTTAAAAAAAAAAAATTAAAAATACTTTTCCTGGAGTGTTAAGTTTCAGAATTCAAGACTATATTTGTCAAATTTAAGTTTAAAATATGTAGCTATCATTGTTTTCTGATATGGAATGTAAATATTTGTAAAAAGAAATTCTTTTGTATATTTTTGTGAAAATGTAGTTCCCCAAAATATAAAAAAAATTTAATAAAAAAGTGCATTTATGTTACTGTTCAACACCTTTCATCATTTTAATATCACTTAACCGTATTTATGGGCACGTGAGTGCATGATTTTTTTGCCATGCAAGTCACAGGAACCTTCATGAAGGAGAAAACCAGTGTGGCCAGTAGGAAAAAAGAATTCCTTAGAAGAAAGTCCAGCAGTACTTTCTTTCTTCTTGCTATAAATGGAGACATCCCAGAGCATCTATTTTCAAATGAAGTGGCAGTTCATAGGTTTAAGTGGAGAACAGTATCAGTAATTCTTTAATTGTTCTGGCTTCCAAAGCATTTTGTTTCTCTTGTCTTTTTTTCCCCGTTTTAGAGAGCAGAAGGATTGTAACAACCACTGCACTGGAACAACACCCAAAAGACAAAGCATTTGCTTTGTGCCTGTGCTGGGGAGGAGAGCTCAGTCCCTGGGTGCTGGGACAGCAGTGCAGCCATGGGCACTGTACTAAACAATTACTGGAAAAAAAGTACTTCTAGTATGATCCCAACACAGGAATAAGCTTTCTAAGCACTTCTGCTGCCATACTTTCCTCTTCAACACACCAACTTGTAAACAAGGAACATTACCCAAACAGAACAAAAATGTGCTTTGAAGGTTTTTAATGGAATTTAAAGAAAAACTTTTCTTACACAGATGCTTTTTTTCTTACAGTGTAAAAAAAATGTAAAATTGCCCAAACTTACAAATTTGGAAAATTAGAGACATTTCAAGTATGCAATCAGCCTCGTTTTATGAAAACAATGTATATTCAAAGTCCAAAATGTATGAGTCCTTCCTAGCATCCTGGTGGTTAATCTTCCTGTCCCTCTTACTGTCCAGAGGAGGCAAAGCTCAGTCCCAGGTTGTATCATATTCATTCACTGAGGAGGAAAAAAAAACCAATTCCATAAGGAGCAATTCTACCCCTCTGTAAAGATGACTTGAGAACTATTCTGTGCCCTACCCTTGTAACAGTTAAAACTTTTGCGGAGGGGCTTAGTTGGAGTGAAAAGATCATTAAATCACATGAGCATTAAGACAGGCCTGTAGCTGCAGCTTTGGGAAGTTTGCTACTGGTTTATGAAATCAAGGGTAGATGACAGGAAAGAGCTGCTCTGCCAGAAACTCTCAGAAACAGCTGAACCTATTGTGGAAAAGACAGCTTAGACACAAGATAAGACAATGATAAAATGATTTTCAGCTTTATTCAAATACAACTCAGAAAACAGCACCTTCCAGGTCAGGCTTCCAGTGACTCTGCCCCATCACAGCTGCAGGGCACTTGTTTATCAGCACTGCATCACATTAGTTAATGTTTATACAACTACTACCAAACAACAGGAGAGAGTTCTCTTTAAAAGAAAGCTGCCCATAAGGGTTATCTTTCTTTATACATCTTTGTTTTCCCACACACATTACTGCTGCAAGTAAAACTGTATTAGTAATGCCACAACATACTTTTTATTTTTCTTAGGTTAGGTTTAGAGCGTTTCTCACCTGGTTTGAGTTCGAGTCCATTTCAAGGCGTGGCGTGGAGGTACAGCAACAGTGGGATGGTAGAAAGTGCAGTCTGGTCTTGTACACTGTGTATTAAACCTACAATGCTAAAACCAAAAGTATTTCAGAAGAGGTTGCTCAGTGCTGGCTGCCTGACCTCCTGAATATGCTGAGCTGCATTGTGACCCCTGTATTGCTCTGTGACACATCTCACCTGCAACTGAGCCAAGACCCCCCCTCCACCAGTGCAACCAGCTCAGCCCAGTGACAAAAACATGCCACTGCACTGTCTGGTGGAAATTCCTTTTGCTTACAAGAGTTTACAGGGTTTGGTTTGAATTGTGTATACAAGTTGGGAGCATGACACAGCATTACCTGAGGGGGGAGAGGTAAATGCCAGAGTATCTGGCTAATAGTATCTGAGCACAGGTATTTCAGCATTATTAGGGCTTGAGAAAGCACTAAACTTCCTGGCATTAGATGCAGGGACACAATTCTATAGAAGTACACTAGTAATAGACTCCTTTAGTATATAGATTACATTAATACGTTTTAGAGTAACTGGGCAATCTTTAAAGTTTTTGTACGTTGCAGCATATCTGAAGGAAGAGTCAAGAGTCTTGAGACATATTCCTTTCCAAAAGACTCCTCTCTGCCTCCAGCATCCTGGCTGGGTATATTTTGAAAAGAGACATGGCCTGTTTGAAGCTCCCCAGCAGCATCTGGTAGGAAGACTACTTAAAAGTATAATTTTCAGAATTCCTTAGGTCACTACTTTTGTGTATTCTGCTTATTAAGGTAAAGTTAAAATGTGAACAGTAAAAGCAAAAGTGTGAAATCCTAGTAACATTTCCTGTCCAAAAATAGAATGTTTCAAGTCTCTTTCTAGAAAGGAAGGAAGATAGGAGATATATCTTACTTTTGGATGGTAAAATGGACACTCCATTTTCTTACAAGCTGGAAAAAACTTGCACAGCGGACTACTGGAGGATATGGACAGTGTGGGCAGGGGTGCTAATAGGAGAAACAAAAAGAACAGGAAATGAGTCTGGATCAGAATAAATTGCCTCTTTAAGACAGCTCCACGCAACCTTAAATAAGTCAATCCTGCTAGAAATTCCATTTTATGTTGTATTTTATGGTGTATTCACCAAAGCTGAGCAAGTAATATAGATAGTGTTTCCCAATGCAGTTAGTGGATCCTGGAGTAGAACAAGGCTATCAGGTAGTCATTTAACTTGGTTCTTCACTATGTCAGGAAAGGAAGCACCATGATCAAGGCAAAACCTTCAACAAGTTACACAGAGATTCTGGTAGGCAGAGAATCTCAAATGCTAAATTTAGACAGCAGCAACCCTGTTAGGGTTTCAACTGACAGGAGTGAGAAGCGCAGGCACTGCACTTTCCAGGAATACAGAGGAGCTGCTGGAAATGATATGGGAGACAAGCACATTGTACTTGGTTTCTGGCAAGGTAACAAAACAGCACTGAACTGTGACTAGGGGCTAAAATTCCAAAAGATCATGCAGCAAAGGCCTTGCACCTCGGCATGGTTCAAAGGCTCAGCAACACCAACCTATATCAAACACACCTACTGCCTCCACTGAGTAACCTCACCCCAAAAGTCATCATTGCACCAACTTCTCTCCTACACTGGCATTTAAGGAAAAGTGTTCAAAAGCAGAAACCTCTGTTTTCAGCGCGTGTCACAAGCCCTTGCTACAACATGTATCCAATTTAAGTAAAAAAAATCTGAGCAAAAAATCTGCAGTGCTGGCCAATCCCTTCAGAGAAATGGAAAACTTGTGCAAGTCACCACTTTGGCCTTGCACAGCCTTCATATGAACTCCTGCATAAGAGCACTGGGGGATTTTCCTGGAAACAGTTTTTGCAGTAACACTGGATTATTATTCTTCATTTTGCATTAAGAGTTGTGAGAAAATTAGGTCCACTCAAGCAAAAAGAAAAAGACTTTTCATACTGTCACTTTCTGTTTCCAAAAATACTGTTGTCCCTTCAGCACTTTCATTTAAAGCTCAAAACCCAAGATGTGCTCACCTGGTTTAGGAGATGGATGGGGGGGGCGTCGACTGGCGTGAGTGTAAGGACAGTCTGGCTTAGTGCACTTTGCATCGTATTTACAGTTTGGATGGATGAACAGGCATTTATCAGCAAATTTGCAGTTAGGAAAAACTCTGAGGGAAAAAAAATTGAGTCAAAAGCTCATACTTGGAGCAAAATCCCCAAACATCTGTTGCACACGACAGCCAGAGGTGCAGAGGGCTGGGGCACATCTTGGTTCCTTCCCAAGTGGGGCACACGGTGTAGTACACAAGCTGTGCACCCACACACCTGCACCCAGCTTTCCTTTCCTGCAGACCCTCCCTCCATGCAGTGAACAACTGAACCACCTCACTCTCAGGAACAGTTTGGCCCCAAACACTCCTTGGTGCAAGCCAGGACATGTGTGTGGCATAGAGTGGCAAAGGTAATGTAAAATCAAACCTTACCCAGAGAGGGGTGCAGTGTTCCCTAAGTAACAAGGTTTTCTGTGAAGTTTTATTTTTAATTTAATTACACCAGATTTTATAAGTCCAAATGTCCAAGTAACTGGTGTTACACAATCTGATAAGAGTTACCTTAAAACAGACACTGTTTTTCTGGACTGTTCCTGCTTATGGAAGAGAAGTTAAAGCACAGGGCACATTCAAGAGTTTGCCTTCCCTTTCAAATTTAAAACACACTGCATTACTATGTAATGATAACCTAACCTTCAAAAGCACTGTGACAGCTGGCAGAAGAGGGCCTATTCTTTTAAGGTGCTGATTCCTGCCTCTTTAAGCAACTCAGGGACACCAGCCTGTACTCTTAAACTAAAGCTTTCTCTGTACTACTCACTTGCAAGGTAGTGTGGGGTGATGGTACACACATTCGTCTCCATTTTTACAGGCAGGCCAGTATTTGCAGCGCTCCAGCACCTTCTCCTGCTTTTGTAGCATACTTAAGTCTTCCATTTCCACTGGATGGTATGAAACAAGGAAAAAAAAAAAAAACAACTCCAAGTTGTGACCTTTATGATTCTATATGCAATTTGGGATAAGCAATCTAGCATTCTCAAAATTCACTGTACTTCTAAAAAGTAAAAGTTTATGAAGAATCATATTTTCTAAAGAAAATTTTCCAAAACCTTAAAGTGAAAAGACATGATACTGGACTGACAGCTGCGTTTTGGTAATAAAAGATCAAATCTGCACTGTTTACAAGCAATAAATAAGTTTTCTTTGCAAATCTGAATTAAAGACTCGAACAGACAAGACAATGACTCCAGCTGAACCTGAGTTATGACTGTTCTGCTGAGCCATGAGTTAATTATAGCCACGTTTCCTTTCTCCAAGATATTTTTCACTCTAGAAAATTATTTCAGGAGATGAACATTAAAAATCGATTTTTACACTAATCAGATTTATTACTATGGGGGCACACAATGAAAAAGAACCACTTCTATGTAATTTGTTCAGACACTTCAGTTACCTGAACCCAGACTTAGTCCGAAAAGCATTTTAAGAAATTCTAAGCTGAAACATTCCATACCTTCACTACTCTTACAGGAACATAATTTCTCATTTTAACATTTCTTGTAAAACTGTATTCTCCAAATTCACACAATTGTACATATGTTGCTGCTGTCTGATTTCCCAAACCTTTGGCTTTTCAGAGTTTTCCAGCACTGCCGCAACTTCCCTCTCTGATCCTACTAATGACAGAAATTGCTCCAGCTTCAGTTCTATCCTTAGCCTCATTTATGCTTTCTCCTTGCAACACACCAAAGCCAAATGATACCATCCTGCTGTAGGACCACGCTGGCTTGTACAGATCACTTCCACATGGAAGTGTGTGAGCTTCAGACACATCCCTGCTACTTCACAAGAATCCTTAGCAGAGCCACAACTGTACTGGCAACACTCTCCTATACCAAACAGCTTTGATGAGGAGTATGAGCTACACATGGAAAAGCATGGATTTGCAAGGAAGTACTCTAATGACAGTTTCTCTGTGCTAGCAAAGTGCATGGATGCACAACATTCTCTGAATCATTAAGACTTCCTAGTATGTGCAGTACTTCTGCAGTCAGGGGACTCAAAGGATGTGGATTTAGATAATCTTTTGCTATGGTGCTCTCATAAATGCATTACACATTTACAGCTGGACACATGAAATTTAAGGGTTTTCAGTACAGCATCAAATAGTATTCTTTATTTAGTTCAGAAATTTGGATATGCTGCTACTACAGAAAATAAAGATCTTAACTTTCTTAAGAAAGCTAAGAAAAAACATGAATCTAAGCACAGTGCTCAGACAAGTTTTCAACAGGCCTATGACAAAACAGTAGCCTCTGTTTTGTCACCATGTCAGCACTCTAAACAATTCAAACATGTGGTTCAGCAAGCAATTTCCCATGTTATTCAAAAGAAGTAGAGAATATAGAAACCTTCATGTAAAATCATACACTGTTAATTTCTACTTTCAGGTGCTACCAACACCTCATACTTAACAGGCTTCTTTTGGTGTCACAACCCTCAACAGAAACATTAATACCATCCAACATATTTTTAGAAGCTCAAGGCATGTCAGTATGTTAACTGTAGCATCTCCTGTCCATCAGCACAGGGACAAATCGTAACAGGTTAACCAGAAGGGCAGCTTTCTGGCAAAGAAGACCAGCAACATTTGAAAAAACAAAACCCAAAAAAACCCCAAAACAAAACCACAAAAACCCCACACAACTAAATATTACCAATACTGAGATAGATGTGTGGAGAACTACCATGTGCCATATTGTTCTAGTACACCAAGACAAAGGCTTCTGAAGAGATGGTTTCACTGAACTCCCACAATTCATTTGCCTAAAGAATGTTATAATTTGGAGAATAAACACTATCCCTTTGGTTCAGAATGGTTAAGAATATAATTTCTTAAGAACGATATATCCAGGAGGTATATCCATGATCAAAGCAGCACACCAAGGTTAGATCCTGTTGGTCAGTATAATTACCTTCACAGTTGTCCAGCTGCCTGGTTACAATTTGCATCTGCTGTGCTCGAAGACCTTTTAATCCTTTGCCAGCACACATGTGCTGGGTAATTGGCTTTAATCCTTCCATTATACACATATCTTCCTCTTCCTGATCAGACAAGTATCCTGGTGGACTGGGCACACCATCCAGTGTCACAATGAACTTGGGACTAGCAGGTTTCTCTGGCTGTGCAAGCTGGTCTCTATCAAACAAAAATGTAGTAAATTTAGATTTTCTGACTCAAGAGGTTTGTTGTTTGTAAGTGAAAGTAGTATATGATAAAATGGAGAGTCAAGCAGTAACAGACCTTCTTTCAGTAATTACTGGTAATGCATTCCAGTTAACAGTTTGCCTTCTAAGTCTCCCTGAGGCACTAATAAGAACTACAGCTCACAGGTACAGTTCAGTTTGTTGCATTCTGCTCAACAGATAGATCCAAAAGCTCATTTACAAACATTCTGTGGAATTTGCAGTTTTGAGGCCGAAAAAGAGAGGAAATACTATTCTTGGAATTACAAACCTTTTAACATACAAAACAAGTCTCCTCAAAATTACTGAAAAGTACATTATGAAACAGTGGTGTAAAAGTTTTTAGAACTAGGATGAGAGAATTGAAATACTGATACGAAGAACTTTGACACTCAGCCTGACTAAAAGGTCAGTATAATCTAGTGTCCTGTGTCTGACAGTCGTCAGCACAGACAAGAGGGAGCATTAAAACAGGACACACACACATTTTCTCCAGCCTTTCACCATCCCATCCATTTCACTTGAGGGATTTCCTGAATGAGAGGTGATTCTAAGTGTTTGGAGAACTGTGGAGTTCTCATCTTTCACAAACAGCAATGGGATAAACTTTGCTTCTTATGAAATGAGGCTAAAAGCAACTACACTGGTAGAATGCCTTTAAGAGGACAGAAACTAGAACATTAAAAACATCACAAGCTAGAACTTTCAGACTGAAGCAGTCAGAAAGTGACTTACTCACATGCAGAACTTTACTTCTCTCCTGTTGCACAGTCACAGCTTTCAGCTGTGAGATTGCCAGATTTTCCTTTTAGGTTTGTTTGCTCAATGTTGGTTTTGTTTCCAATTAACAAAGGCTGCTGAAAGCAACTCACAGAAAGGAAACACCAGCAGTTTCTCAAGCACAGCAGCCCATGTGATGAAGCTCAACTCACAACACCACACTGTTCAGAGTGGTTTTAAGTCAAAGGACTATTTGTTACCTGGAACTTCGTTTGAAGCTGACATGAACTTTAAGCTTCTACTGGTCAAACTCCCCAGTAAGGAGCCTTAAATCATTGTCCAGGATTCACCAGACTCAATACTGTGCTAAAAGACATTTCTTAAGAAATGTAATCCAAGGGTAAAACAGGTATAAAACTAAAGGCAATTTAAGCGAAATGATTACTTGACTAAGATTTCAGAAATCAGAACAAAAGGGCAGTACTTTTCAGTTCCTTCACCTTTCTTGCAAATTGAAGACCTGCTCAAGCTATAGTTGACCCTAGGATTATTTTCCATTCAGAAGGATTTCTGGGAAGCTTTTTGCCCGTACTTTTTTCTTCTGCTATTCAAAGTCAGTCCATTTTGCATGATTTCACACCTCCTGACTGAACTGACAAAGCACAAGTCTGATCAAATGGCTCCATCTAAACCACAAACAACCAATTTGACTAGTGACTGTCCTCAAGGAAGTAGCTTTTTACCGTGTCTGTATTAGACGTCCTGAGTGAACACGCACTGCCTCTGTGCCCTTCTTTCCCAATTGCTGATTCTGTGGCACCATTTCCTCTGATAACTTGGGCTTCTTCAGGATAAATGACCGAGTATCTGAGTGAACCAAAGATTCTGGGTCACTGTAATCTGCATTGGGAGAAAAGTTATATAGAAAAGAGTAAAGTAAGGTGGTAGTTGTACTCTTAACTTATAGCATATTTCTAGTATCAATTTACATGGTCAATAAGGCAATCTTACTTTGTTTTAATTTCTTCCTAGTATTTCCAGAATTTCTTCCTAGTATTTTCCAGCAAACATTTTTACTTCCCTGTTAATTCCACAGAGGTAGATCAACAGAAGCCATAAGCCATATTAGGTCAGATCAGAAAATTTTATAAGTGGAATGGCTAAGCTGAAATAGCATTAAGGATGGTCCAAACACCACTCCCCCCCCCAAAAAAAACCTCTCATCCTCTGAAGAGCTACTAATGTAATGCATTCATTCTTTAGAGATGTAAAAACTAGGAATTTGTAGAAATCAGTGTAAGTAATTGAAAAGGAGTATCTTAACATTCACTGGCCAGTAATATTAGATTTGAAAATAAAAGATCACAAGACTTAACCCTGAGTCACCAGCAAGGCATCTTCAGTCATAGGATCAATCTGAAGCCGACAAGAGAGCTCCTTTTGTTCAATTCCTAAAAAAAACAGCAACAAGAAGCATATTGTACAGCATGTCAACACGAAACTACAGATTAGAGAACTGAGGCACACTCTAATTCTTTCGATAAAAGAAAAACCAACAACAAAACCATTCACACTTTTAATGACAACAACAACAAAAGCTATTCTCATTATTATGAACCCTTTTCTCATTGTTTCAGAAACATTAACATGGCAAAATCTAAGTACTGTAGGACACCACTTGTTCCTGCAATTGCAGCTCAGTACAAATGAGGTCTGTGGGCACAGCAACTGATGAAGGCTAAGTTAATCTTCCTCATTTGTAGAGGAGGTGGCCCATCAGAGATCACACACAGAGGAAAGCAACTAACAAGGGACTACTGTACAGTCCTCTTAAAAGAGATGAAGCAAACCAGAGTAGCACTGTTCAACATTTGAGATATGGTTTAAAAGTTTTATTTTTGCTTATGTAGATTTCCTAAGCAAGATGTCATTTCCATTTCAATGGCAAAAGAGTGAAAATATAGAGCAGAATTATTTTCTGCACATTAATTCAAAGGCTGATAAAGCTTTATCTCATGCACTTTATAGATATAATTTCAACTACTTTAGGGTGGAAGAAAGATTCCAAATATATCTATATGAGGAATAAGCAACTGCAAAAATCTTTTTTAAATAATGAATGTTTACCATTCCTTAATAATGACCACGGGATGATGTAACAAAAATTTAACTCAAACCCAAATTTTATTCATTATCTAAATATCTAAACACTTAGTAAGTATCAACTAAGTGTTTACAGAAATATTTTTCCCTTGCCTTACTTCTATGATTCCTTGAGACTAACCAAGACAATCCCCCATCCTCTATAAGAAAACCCTGCTGAAAAGGCACTTTGCCTTTAAACATTATGCCCTTTAGGAGCTCCAAAACAGAAGTTAAAACCAAAGCTGACACAGTTAGCCTGGTATCAGCTGTCCTCTAAGAGCAAATAGTTATAACAGTCTTATATTTAAACTGAAATATAAATCACTAGAAACATTTGTGTGGAAACCATGTGTTGGAAAGAATCTTTTAATACTTCATACACTGGAAAAGTGTTCTAAATACTCTAGAGTATCTTCAATCAAGCTTTGCGACAGAATTACACTTACAAGATACTAAGGAAAATATGCAAAGGATGGGGAAAAGAGAAGATATTCAAATGTAAATGCTTATGCAAAACTATTCTTCAGTGACATACCACAATGCTGTAACACTCTTTGTTTACTGATTAAATCCTGAGGTTGTCCCTGTGTGTTTAGATACATGTATCTATCTGACAACCATGCCTCAGAAAGCTGCATGGTCTTCAGGGCAGTTCTGCACGGTACTTTGATGCAGGCTTCGAAATTAAAAATTAAAGATGCAGATTTAAAATTAAAAGATTAAAATCTCTTTCTCTGCTCAGCCTGTAAAATGACATTCCCTAGTATAAATTCTGAAAGAATATTATCAGATGACCTTGAATTTCTTCAACTGTCTGCTCCTTTGACTCTTCTACTTGAAGCTGAGAACTCAGAACAGGCAGTCTGCTTTGCAAATGAATTACTTCTAACTGTGATTCTTCTGGGCTAATTCGAGTTCTTGGTGCAACTGGAACAGTCTGTTTCTGTGGAACTTTAAATAGAGAAACAACGGCAAATCATTTACATACCACCAAATCAGACAATAGCACTGTTTTTAGATGTATTGTGCTAAAATAACTCTCACAAATTCCTACACACACACACACACAATTCCAAACATCTCTCTCCACAAAAAGCATCTTTAAGATACCTGTAAAATTCCTAGGGTGCAACATATTTATGCATGTGCACAGAGCACCCTGAATGGCACCTCAGAACTTGACAAAGATTAGATAGACAACAGCAAACTACTCAATTCATCCACTTCTACATATAATTAATGTGGAAATTAAAAAATGTAAAAAATAAAATTTTCTGATAGTTTTGAAATCACTTTTCATTCCATCTTTCTTATAAATAATCATGGATCATCAATGTGTCTCTTCATACAATGCTAGCTACCTTTGCTGAAGTGCTTGCAAATAGAATACAAAACTTAATGGCAGCAGAATCATAGGATCATTTAGGTTCAAAGAGACCCTTATGATCACCAAGCCCAACTGTAAACATAGTCCACCATTGCCAAGTACACCACTAAGCCATGTCCCTAAGTGCCACATGTACACCTCTTTTAAATACTCTCAAGGATGGTGACTCCACCACTTCTCTGGACAGCCTGTTCCAATGCCTGACCAACCTCTCCATGAAGAACTTTTTCCTAATATCCAATCTTAACCTCCACCAGCACCACCTGAGGCCATTTCCACTGGTTTTATCACTTGTTATTTGGGAAGAGATTGACCCTGATGGAACTACAAGCTCCTTTCAGATAGTTATAAATCTGTACAGATTGTTGTGGCTTGGAATTTGGGGACAACAGCAGGACAGCAGCTGTTTTAAGTGTCTGTAAAGACACCTTGTCTTTACTTGGCTTCTGCTAAGACTGTCAGACCTGATTGTGAGAAGCTAAACTGTTCTCTTGGCTGAATATCAGATCAGCATTTAACACTGACACAAATAACTGGAAGGTACCACTCAAGTACTGGATTCATTATTTATGAATTTACTGTTTTGTTTTACCTATGTGTTTTAAATTAGCTTACTTCCATATTCCATTTAAAATACTTAAAAAAATATGTTTAATATTACTTCTGAAGTGGAAGAACCTGCATGATACTTCATGATACACAGAATTCACAAATCACCTCTGTATCAAACAACGAAGTGGTGCCTTCTAGTCTCTCAACTGGAATATTCTCATGTTGGTAAGTCAAACTACAAGATCATCACTATTAAAAAGACCAATAGTTTTAATTAATTTGCACTTTTCTAGCTATGTCTCATTTCCAGCACTACTACTTTATACACAGAGAAGAGCTTCCTGCATCACCTCCAAGTACTGTTTCTTACAGTTTGCAGAATTTGAGAGAGAGAAAGCAAGAGATTTCAGATGGTATAAAAGTCATGGTTTAAGTAGCTTAGTGAATGCTCCTGCCCTGGCAAGGTGCAACGTGTCCTGCTGACAACATGTCAATTTATCAACACCCAGTGAAATGAAAGCATGAATCAACAGCTGGATTTGCCCTTCTTCAGAAGTCTCTCCTAGCTAGGAAAACTGAATGCTTACACACAGATAACTGCTCAACTGCTGTGTCAACGGCAATTAAAATCACTTAACTGAAAAGGACAACATATATCATGCACACCCTGAGACTTTTCAACATACCCTAATATACATCAATCACTTTGTTCCTCATTATTTTGCACTTCTATTACCTATATCCAGTGCATTTTCAATTTTTTGCTGTTTGGCTTTTTTCTCCTCTCCTCTCAGAAGGAAGAAGGAGAATGAAGACAGGCAAAAGAGATCGAGTAAACAGCTCAAACCACATAGCTTATTCTGATTCATTTCCCCTTGGCAACTATTGACTTCAGAATACTCTGGCACTTCCATTTACTATCTATAGCAGTAAAGTGTATAATATCTATACACTTCACAGACTTACTATCTTGATTAATATGTTTTAAATAAAACTCTTTCCCTCATTTATGCTTTCCTAATTCATCACTAAACATCAATGTAATGAAACAGGACATGATAAATCCCTTGTGCAGAGCTGACTTTTTACTTAGCCTTCTATCTTATCTCTAAACACTTTCTTTAGCTTGGATTTATACAACAGTTTGGAAATGTTATAGATTAGCACAAGCAAAATCATTGCTAATTACCAGTGGAATAATTGGTTGTTTTTGTAACTGATTCCTGTGCTTCAGAGATTGCTTTCAGTATTAAATTCTTATTGGCCTGTTTTGAAGGTGGCAATGAAGGTCTAAAGGAAATAGAAAAAAAAAGTTAATTGTACATGGATTGCCCAGCAACCATATCCACGTTAAAGACACTTGTTTCAACAGGTTAACATAGGAATAATATTAACAGAAATCATCACCCAGAATTATTTTATCCAAACCAGTTTTCATTTAATCTATTCTCTCAGTGGATGGAGATCAACAAAATACTCAAAAAAAAGGAAGTTCAGATATGTGATTTCACCTCTCAAGCTGCTGTAAAACCACGCTACATATGAAAGGCACTCTCTGCCATTAATTTCTTCCCACCTCTGCCCACCACTTATCTGTTGCTATGTTTGTACTGGCACCAGTAATTATACAGCCATCCCGAGAAATATGATCCAGCTGCATAATTAGACTGACTCTATCAAAAACATATTATTGGTAAAAAAAAGCTTTCTGCTTGTCTTTAACACCTACAGTAAGGAAGCTTAAATCAGGTAACTGTGCTGTGGTGCTGAAGATAAATTCAATACAGTGTATTAGCTTAAAATAAATCTTATACAAGCTGGTACTGTAGGTCAGAACCATCTCTTCTCTAGTTTAAATGTTTTTCCTCTATTTTTGAAAATCAGATACAACAGACGCGCTTTGACTAATGCCTGACACTTAGAATTAGGGAGGAGAAAAAAAGGAAAATCTCTGAACATTGTTTGAGAAGTTAAAATCATCTTAAAGCACAAATGATAACTGGTTTAAAAACAATTCCTGAAAACAAATCAAATTACTGAAAAATTATTCCTTAATGTTCTTTTGTCAGTAAACTTTATCCGAATAATGTAAAAATTCACACTCCATTGCATCTTCCATGCAATAATGGAAACAGGTTACAAAATCAAAAGCAAAAGGGTGGCATAAAGAGGCAACTCAACCTCAGAGTTGTGAGACAGTACAAAAAGTATTAAAATGGTATATTATACTTCATCAGTTTTTGAAAGTGCAAACTGATTTTCCCCAGTTCTAAAGTTTTCATTCATTATATTAATTCTTGAGAACTCAGAACCACTGAGATTTTCAGTACCTTCTTTCTGGCTTTGCAGGTACAGACACACTGCTGGAGATGCTTCCTGTTCGCAATCCGTAGTCTTCCTCCTCCTCTTCATCTTCCCCATCATTACAGAACTTTTTCACTTTGACTACCGAGCTTACAACAGGCAGCCGTCTTTTCCTGGAGCTCTCCTCCTACAATACACAGAGCAGGCAAACCAGCTCATTTAGCACAAACCACGTATCTAAGCCGGCAAAGAAAGCACTGCAATTCCACTCGGAGCCAGGAGATGGAGATTTCCATTCCAGTTGTATAAGCGACTGCACTGATAATTTGAAAATCAGACACATTTACACTGAAACATCTCATTGGAAATGGAATTGTAAACATTTAGGGAAAAAAAAGAAAAAAAATCTCTCAAGTATAGAAAAATTATCCAACATCTACAGAAAACCAGGGTTTTCCAAAGAAATGTACAGTGTTCCTCAAGATGAGTATTTTGAAAGACAGAGAGAAAAAAGTGAAATCAGCATAAATTACTTTCTTCCTCTGTATCAACTCTAATTTCAGGTAAGTGTAAGGATTAATTTTTAGCAAGGAAATGACATATTCCAAATGATGCTAATTGTTACACACAATCAGGATGGTCCAGTTTATACAAGTGAAAGGTCCGTGTTGTCTCTTCTAGACATTATTCATGAAATAGTAATAGAAGAAAAGTATCACAAGGCCTTTTTTTAACATTTCCAAGGAGAGACACTCCTGACATTCATCAATGATTTATGTACAACATTAAATAAATCACTATATTCTTATTTGCACTTCTCCATCCTCAAGAACTAAGACAACAGCATGTATCTTAGTAAGGCATTATAGATTTCCAAATAAAATTCATTATCCTTTCTACAGAATGAAGTAGTGGCAAGGAGAACTTTATAAGCAGCAATAAACACAGATGCACTTGCAATACAAGGTATATGTAAAATGCTTGCTTTATTACAACATTAGCAGCCATACCTATCTTCATTCCTCTCAAAAAAGGCTCTTCCTTCATTGACATGGATAGTGTATCAGCTAGGACTACCACCCTGCCTGCCTTACCTTGGCCTCTAAAGTACTTAAGAAAGCAGTCATTTAGTTTGTCCTTGTCCAACATCCACCCAAAGAATTCTTAACTGGCACGGTTGCAAATAGAATAAACATCAACATCATCAGTGTATCTGGGCTAATAAACAGCATGCCAGAAATCCTGATTTATGTGACTGTGTAAAGCTGGGGGTATAGAACTTAGGGAAGATCATGCTGATTCAGTGATCTTAAGATCAGAATTATAATTTCTGATTCATCATATGCAGCTCAATAACATACTAACCTGTTAGTCTGAGTCAATATGACATGAGGATGTACGTGGTAATTCTGAGATGCACCAAGCTCTCAGATAATGATGTCAAATTATGCAACCTGTTTTTACCAGTGGACCCAAAGAATGAAATCTTAAACCTACTGGCACCAGTGACAGAAGTCTTTTTGTTATCTCTGAGGTCAAGATTTTACTGAAGTTTACATAGCAATTTAGGGTCCTAACAAGAAAAACTTTTGCAATAGTTTAGGTTGTACCAACCTCACTGCCCACTTTATCAGCACTGAGTTTGGAGGTGGGTCTGTGACCTTCTGCTAAGCTGCCAAATGCTTCTGGAGTGCACAGCTGGCCTGTTTCCAAAGACCTGCAGCCTTGTGTTTCTAACTGCCGGCTCCCCTGCAAGCTGCCCTGCTGGGACAATCTGGGCACGTGTGTGTTGCCATCTGCACTCCTGACAGCTGGCGGCCGGTAGATCTCAGCCGAGGGACGAGAGGAACCGTAAGTTACAGTCACAATGGGCTTCTTCCGTGACAAAGGATTCTCCTGCACGAAGTTTAGGTCTTCATCAATTAGATCATCTGGTTCAGGCTTAATGTCAATTACAGCTTCAGAAGGTGACAATTCCCTCAAAGGCTTGACAGTAGACGTTAAGCAGGATGCAGAACCATCTTCACATGACTGCCTGATAAAAAAAGAAATTGCCAAACTGTTATTTGCAAGTCCTGGAAAATGAGAATTGTCTTTTAATCAAAGCAAGGAGGGAAGAATCATTAAGGTATTATTGTTTATATGTTGCTTAAAGAACTGAGTTCTGATTTAATGTTTTTTATACAACAGATTATAGCAATGCTTTATTCTTCAAAAGTACTTGTATCTTTCCAAGTGTCTGTACTCTTTAGAATGGCTCACACAACTACTGATGTTTGAAGGTGTGTTAGGAAGCAGCCAGCAGCCTTACCTGGAAGCAGTGTTCCTCTGCTCCTGTGAGCTGGTTGAAACTCTGGAGTCATTTCTTTCAATCCGGGTGCTTGACACTGCAAGAGGTGGCAAGATGTCCTCACGCCTCCTCTCATCACTCACACATGAACTGCTTTTGCTGGAAGGCAGGTTGCTCTCAAAGATAGTAGATTCTGAAGATTTTACACTGGTTGGCTCTGTGGAGACAGATACCTTTCACTTTTACATTACAGCACAGCAATACCGATTTTACAATAAATGTAGCTTTGAAACTGCAAACAAGATGTTGCACAAGCCTGAAAATACAAGAAGCTGAATGCTGTTTCAGCTGAATACGTCAGCAATAAAGACAAAGAAAACACACAGGTACCGTACTCAAAAATAAATCCTTTATCTCAAAGTATAAAGGACTTTTCTAAACAGTCTGGATCCAAAAGACCACATAAACAAAAAATTAATGAAACTGCCAAGATATTTTTGCAACTCATTAGACAAGTAACACTACACAGATAAATAAAGCCTACCTTCACTCAATTTTCTAACTTACCAGTAGTCACAGATCGCAGCTTATCCAAAACACCATGGAGCCTGAAATAGAGAGTAGAGAGGGAGGGAAGCAGAAGATAAAAAGGAGAAATAAAAAACTTGATCTTACATTCAGACTAATCATTTTTCAGAAACCCACTTTCCACCCTTATGACAAGCACCTCTTTTATCTAAGACTTCACTTTCTATCAGCCAGATATGTTTAACCTCAAAAGGGAGGCTTAAAGTATCTTGCCTTCAGTGTCTTGCACAAGCAGGTATTCATCACATCATCTACTTTTGGTATTTAGTAGGTTTACATAATCAAAGCAAATACTACCGACCTTTCACTACAATCAATGGAGTTAAGTATTAAAAAGATTGATTCAAAAACACTAAGTTAGAAGCTAAAGCATACCCTAAAATTTTAGTTTGCATATGAAAATTTACACAGTAGAGTTAAACGTAATTTTAAGTACAAACTCAACCAGTATATAACTCATAGCACATAAGATTCTCAGGATTCTTCCAGCATGCTTTGCATATACCAACAATACTCTCTGAGGCGTGCTAGTGAGCAAAAATATTCCAGTGAAGTACCAAATTTGCCCTTTGCTTGTGAAAAACACAATAAACTGAAGCAAAAAAGAAAATTACAGGGGCTTTAATACAATAAGGTTGCTTAAAATAAACACATATTACAGTGAGAAGAAAGAAAAAAACCTAAATGCCTAAATTTCTATCTTTCTTTAAATTCAAACCTGATAATGGGCAAGTCCATGATTTAGGATGAATATTAGAAAGCTGCTAAGGAATAAGAACGTATTGAAAAGAGACTGCATGTGGGTATAATGAAGGCTTATACTCGTCCTCCTTGTGAGTTTTCACTAGAACACTTGTCAGCTGAGCTCTGGTGATGCAGATCAGTTTTCACACTGACCTCAGGATAACTGATCTGACACTTGGTTCAGAGTAAGAAGTGGTGCCCAACCAGCAGAATTGCCAGGTCTGTCACAACTGCTGCTCAACTTTTGCCAGAAGGCCCAAAATCACCAGCTACAAAGACAAATCAAGGAAGGCAGATCTTCCTGAGAACTGTACTTAACCAACATTCAAGAACACAAACATTCTGGGTTGTCTTTAGAAGTAAAAGCATATAAAACTTCCAGCTACAATGCTATGTAACACATTTCCACCAGTCCCCTTACAGCTTATTAATAGGTTTCATCTTGTCTTCTTTTCCAGCCTTCTTTTAACCAACACCTACTCTGGTACCTGATAAAGCATTCTAACATTGAATTTGTGTGTGTGTATATATATAATGAAAATACTGACTTAGGGTTTAAACAGTCATTGTGTTTAAAATTTAAGCAGCTGTCAAAACCAGCATATAGTCTTCATATAGTCAACATACCATCTTAAATACAAATATATAAAATGATCTTGATTTCTTTGCTGAAATTTGTTTTCTCTACATATTTGTTATTTTTTCAATGAAGTTTTAGTTTCATTTACAAAGCCATTAAAGTGTTTTCTGCTACACTATTTCTTACTGTACGTCAGGATTCAGTCAAAACTGTACTACAGGAGCTACATCCTCATCCACTTGTAAACTGCACTGATTTGTCTGACTCCTAAAAATACTGTAAGAAAGACAACTGCATGACTTCCTGATACACTGAAACCCAAAAGTTTCACCTAGGCAGGCCACAAAAGGGAGCAAAGAAATGCCTGTGCAGTTTCCAAAAAAGAGGTCCATGCTTAACTGCACCCCTTTATTATATTTTTGACAAATGCCAGGAGAAAAATGAAACCTGCTAAGTTAACTCAAACTATATCCACATAATTTATACTGTCACCTGGAAATTCATTAAACAGTTAATACAGTGAATTGTAACAGCTGGAACTATTTTTCATTTTTTTGTTAATGTTTATGATTTCATAATATAGCCAACTTCTAAAATGTTTCTCTCTGCTATTCAATAACAGAAAATGTCCTAGGCACTAATTACATAGAAGAAATATTGGAAGTGAACGTAAACTATCAGTATGAAAATGTCAAAGAAAGCAAAGTGAAAAAGAAAAAACAAATAGTATTTCTTTCATCTATACAAAACAATATTCTTCCTTCAATCTCTATTAGGTAGAAGATTCAGAAATAGAATTAACTTGAAAAAATACACAAGTCAGAAAGCAACAAAATCTCTAGAGTCAAATGTCTGAAATGTGGATTTACTTACAGGTTTCTACTGTAAAACAAATTCAGTATTGGAAAATGCATGAGAAATACACTGGCTAAGTTTGTAATGCAGCATGGAAAAAATGAACCTACATTGTCAGGAGCTGACAGTAGAGATGAAGTGTTGCTAACTTGTCCTGTTCACAGTAATTCCGAGGTTCTACTTTTGATTTTTAGAGTTGGGTGGTAGTAATAAATAAATAGCCAGAGAGGTGGGAATACCTAAGCATTTGGTGCTAAGCCTTGTCAAAGACAGTACACAGAATTAGATCCACTGCTCATCTGCCCTGATATAGTAATTCCCATGTACAGCAATCTGAAGCACTGTTAGCATGGAAGCAAACAGATTGGTCCTTTACATCTAACTGCAGTGAGCAATGTGCTCATGCTCACAGTGGGTTTTACAGGAATAATTTTAAGTCAATATCCAGCCCTCGCTTACCTGAGCACTAGCAAATCTACCTGGCTGACAAACAAATATGTCCTCCAGTCCTTTGCCATCTAACTATCACCTCAAAAGCCTGCTGACAGACTAAAACTAATTTACTTACTAGACATGCAAAGTAGAAGATTTTATTAATGAAAATTACATAATGGGAAGATAAATAACTTTTTTCAAATGTCAGGTGTCACTGACAGTCCTGCACTACTGATAAGAAGTGTGACAATTAGCTTGCAAACATACCAGACAGTAAACCTGACAGTATTGTTTCCAAGGAAAAGGGAAAGGTCTTCTGTCATCTGCTCTTGACTCTTCTTATTGGCCACCATAACCATAATATAATCAGGGAGCTCTTCATCTAATAGAAAGACAAATAAGTTGTTTTAAATTTGTTGCTGATTTAAATAATAAATCATGGAAGACATAGCAAACATCTTCAAACAAGTAACTATTCATTTCTTCTGTCTTTATATAAAGACTGCAGGCAGAGGATTAGGTAAGTAAGTTAACAAGACTTCCATTTCCTCTGAGGTTCAATACAAGTCTCAGCTAAAAGCAAGGATAAAAGATCATCAAATTCACAAGAGCATAAGCTGAAGGTCAATGTATTTTAAAAGTGAACAAACAGAACAGAAAGAAGGACAAGATAAAAGAAAGCACTCTGCTGTCCATATCCTTTTTCCTGAATACCAGCAAATATCTACAATATTCATCATCTCAAATATTGCACCTTATCCTTGTCAAATTTCCTTTAGTTACAAAACCTAAACAAATAAATATCCATTTCTGATATGTGCGTTAAACAACTCAAAACTGTATTAACTTCCAGATTTTCTACCTACAAAAACAAAACAAATCCCAGCAGCCTCACGACTGAATTTCTATTCTGTAATGCATGCAATTTCATACCCAGTGAGAAACCCTTTGCATACAAGGTACTCCCACTCATCAGAATGCACAGGAAGGTGCTTAGAGCCCAACATTACTAAATTAGGGGGTTGGGGAATTTGGTGTTTACATTTCACTCTAGCCTAGCTCTGGCCTCTGCTGAAGGTCTGACTGGTACAATTGTTGCTCAGAGGTATTAGTTGTGCTTCTTGAGCACAGACTTCAATTTAGTTTAATCAAACATCTTATGATTGTTTGATTAAACTAAACTCCAATTCCACTCCATGGCATGAC
Source organism: Certhia americana (assembly GCA_018697195.1). NCBI lineage: Eukaryota > Metazoa > Chordata > Aves > Passeriformes > Certhiidae > Certhia > Certhia americana. The sequence goes on along the minus strand of CM031861.1, from coordinate 45,527,646 downwards.
ATGAACATAATAATAGTAAGTGCAAGCAGCTGGGAAATACTGTCCAAATTATGAATTTGAATCAAGGCACTAATACAGCTGTGCTTATCTAATCAAGCTAAGACAGTACATAACATTAAAAAGACCTAAAACATGAAAAATAGAAATCAAAATCCAAATGTAAGGAATTGCCTTTCTTCTATGTTTATGTACTTAATTAACCTAATTAATTAATCTCTACCCTAGACTATAAAAATAACATTCACACATTGTACCTGCACTATCACCTCTCAATTGTAACCCATCCTAACCCATTCCTAGCTTGAACCCTCACTTCTTTCTGGTGGCTTTCTGCTTGTCTCAGATTTTATAGTTGCTGCTTTGTGTTTGTGTCTGTTTTCACTGCAAACTACAAGTTGCACAAGATGAACTGATATTCAGACCTAGGAACTTAGAATGAATTTTACTTATTGGCCAAGCTACTTTTAAACATGATAATCTCTTCAGGTGGTTCAACACATGATAAAATGAAGAAGACATTTTAAGTACAGATAAAAATGTATGTTAGCACAATTACCTGTAACACTATGATAAAGGAAAGAAACTTTCTCAGAACTATGTTGGCTTATGCCAACTTTAACTGCATGTGGAACTACAGCCTTTTGAAAAATTTCTCAGCTGATGAATAATTTACTGACGTTCTTTTGCTTCAAATACACAAATATTTCCTCTGTAAGCTCTACACAACAAGCAAGTTTCAACATAATCTTGTTGTAAGACTTTTCAAGAGAAAAGAACCAGTTACAGAAGGAAACAAAGCATGGTTCTTGTGCAGAGGCTAGAATGAGGAAGAATCAACTTTTTACAAGTTACCTGGAAGAAGAAATCGAGAGCTTTTGAAAAACATTACTTGAAAAGTTGCCCAAAATACAAGAAAAGAAACCTGAAAAATCACAGAAATTTATAAATGGTGGTTTAAAAAGAGTCCAAGGCAAAACGGACTTAGCAATAAAGAATACAAAGTTATTTAAATAAGTTCAGAAGCTGACTGAAAAGAAACTGCAGACATTGTCTGCTGACTCTGAGAATACAGGAAACCTGTCCTGTCAATACAGAAGGAAAACAAAGGAAGAATTATCAGTCATAGCTGGAATCAAAGATGGCTAGTATTCTACCAGCAGCTTAGTATTAGATACAAGAAAGACTTTTATTTCAGAAATGCAGGAGAAAGCAAAGAATCAAGGACTGAAAAACTGAAACCTGGAATGATGGCAAAAAGTCCCAACCAACCAAGCAACAAAAAATGAGTTACTTAAAAAGACAAGCTCTGAGATGGTAAAATAGATGATTTTACAATTAAAATGTTCTAAACATGGTTTCTAGGCATCAGCTGAGTTCAGAGTATCAGTTCAGGGGTAACTCCCTTCTATGGAGCAAATACATTTTCCCATAAATACAATGCCTCCCTTGATATAGGAAAGAAGATGAATTTGGGCTCAAACCACAAACTTTGAACTTTGCCCTGCAACTCACAGGATCTTTAAATTAGCTCTCAATCCCTTTTCTTCACCTGAAATCCAAGAAGCATCACAGACAACAACAATGCAGCTTCAGGACTGAGGTATTCTGTTTCCAACAGAATGCTGTGTTAAGTTACCAACTTTTACTGCTTCAGAAAACAGCTGAAGTGAAATATCCATTTCTTCCTGGATTCAGAAAAAACAAACAAACCCACAAGACCACAGATATTCACACACACGGCTCACCACTCCTGTCACAAACCAAAATAAAATCTCCCCCTGCCTCCAAGATTCAGACATGTATTTTCATCACTGTTAGCTCATCCTAGCTCTTAAGTCTTCTTCTTAATGGTCAGGCTCTTACATTTTTGTCCCAAATAATGTTTCTGATGTGGCCTTTTAATTTCCTAAGGCACTAACTCATCTTTGTCCTCTCTCCTAATTTTGACAGATGCCTCACCCTGAGTTCAGGATCTGTTAAAAATATGCCTAAGAAAGACTGATTCCCATCTCAGAGTGGTCACAGCTAACTGCTGCAGTATTTCCAAGGCTCTTGCTTTATATAAGGCTTCTCCTAATGCTTCAAAGAAATTTCCTTAGATATTCACATCATGGCTTTTTCTTTGCCACCATTTCTAAAGGGGAAGACTATTAGACTGACGTCTTAATTATTTTCTTTTAGTTCTTCACATACTGATGTTCACATAATGCTTCCTCTTATGCTTAGACTATAATATTTTTTGAAGTTTGTCTCTTTCTTTCTTACTAGTCCAACACTTCAGGTAATTCTTCTCATGCTTAAGGCTTGTTTGCAGTAACAGAGGTAATAGTAAGTTCCATTAGCTAAGCTGTTTTTTTTCTGACATAATAAAAATCGTCCAGAGAAGATTGCTGAACATATGGCAAAACTTACCAACATAAGCCCCCAGCTCCTGTAACTTTCCTTTTATAGCACCCTAAAAAATAATGAAATATTATTTAAAGGATGGATCAATAAAGTATTTCTTACTGCAGAGAGATGGGAGGCTTAGCAAAGTTTCTCTCATTCATTGTTCAAACACATTGGTTTAACAAGTTAAACTTCTCCTATTTCTGCTGCTCAGGATAGGAAGGTTCTAAAGCGAGGGGCTGACAGCAGTGTAACGGAACCTCCCTCTGTCTACCGTATTTCCGACAGACCAGTTCCCGGCGCTACCATTCAACCTCCAGGTCCCAGCTGCCCTTTTCAAAGCAGAGACCACCCGGACTCGTAAGGAGCAAAGAAAACGAATCTAACTTTTTAAGGTGGTTTGATTAAAGGTCATTCCCGGCTGAGCAGGGAAACAAAGACCTGCCGGGATTTCCAAACCATGACTGCCAAGCGGGAGCCGCTGACAGGCCCTGCGGGGACCGGGGGCTCACACCCGGCCGAGCCGCTCGCCTCCCGGGCAACCCCGGGGCCGGGCGGGCTCTGCAGGGCGAGAACCACAGCGCCGGGACACAGACGGCACCTGGCAGCTGCCTGTCGGGGGATAGGGGCGCCCCGACTCCGCTTCCCACATAAACGACTCTCCTGCTCCCGCCCTCCCCGGGCAGTCCCGCAGCCGCAGGAATCCCGCCGCCGGCAGCCGTAAGGGGGGGGGCCGGCCGGAGCACGGTGCCTCAGCCGCCGGCTGGGCCTGCCCCCACAGGCGGGCCCGGCCTCCTGCCGCGGGCGGAGGGGGCGACCCGGCTGCTTCTGTCTCACCCGGATCTTGCGGCTGATCTCGGTCCCGATCTCCATGGCCGCGCCGAGCCGCCCCCCGGCCCGCCCCGTCCCCCACGGCCGCGGGCCCGGCTCCCACCGCCGCCCGCGCGGGTACTGAGCGCGGCTCGGGCACGGCGCGCGGCCTCCGCCAGCACCGCCCCCTGCCGGGCGGCGGCCGCACCGCAGCGGGGCCCGCGCCGGGGGAAGCGGCGGCGGGCGGATCCACGGCTGGGGGCGTGAGGGCCGCAGGGGCCGCTCCGCACTGCCCCGGCGGGGAACCGGCCGGACTGTGAGCGCCACAACTGAGGGCTTAGTTCAGTATGAGTGCTCCTCTCGAGAACTACACAAACTCAATACTCAGCCGCTAAAAAACAAATACACTATGGTATAGCCATACACAAAGTATTAAAGTGACTTTTAATGCCCCGCTACAGCTACATAGGTTTCCTGGTGCACACCACCTCCTTTTCTCAGCAGGGCAGGAGAGATAAAATGTAACAAAAAGGCTCCTGTGTTGAGAACGGAGACAGGAGACCTCACTGATTCCTGTCATGGATAAAACTGACTTGAAGAAATTAGTTTAATTAATTAACAATCAAATCAGAGTAGGATAAGGAGAAATAAACCCAAATCTTAAAACACCTTCCTCACAGCCCTTTCTTCTTCCTGAGTTTCATTTTACTCCTGATTCCCCTACCCTGTCTCCCCTGAACACTGGGGAATGGGGATTATGATCAGTTCATCTGTTTTCTCTGACACTGTTTCCTTCTCTCCTGCTCCCAGTAGAAACAGTCTGCCACCAAGGCTGCATACTCACTGCTGCAATGTGAATCCTTCTGATGGGCTGCAGTTCCTCACAAACTGCCCTGCCATGCTCCCTTCCATGGGGTACAGTCAGTCCTTCAGGAACAGGCTGCTGCAGTGTGGGTCCCCCACAGGGTCACTAATCCCGACGGCAAGCCTGATCCAGTGTGGGCTCATCTCCTCACAAGGCCACGGGTCCTGCCAGGAACCTTTTCCAGCACGGGCTTCCCACATATTCACAGTCTCCAGGCATCCATGTGCTCCAGTGTGCGGCCTTCCACAGGCTGCAGGTGGATCTCTGCTCCCCTGTTGACCTCCATGGGCTGCAGAGGCACAGCTGCCTCACCATGGTCTTCACCATGGGCTGCAGGGGAATGAATCCCAGCTCTGGTGCCTGGAGCACCTCCTGCCCCTCCTTCTGCACTGACCTTGGTGCCTGCAGAGCTGTTCCTATCGCATATTTTCATTCCTCTCTCTGGCTGAAATTTGATTGTGTGCAATAACTTTTCTACCTTTCTTAAAAATGTTATCGCAGAGGCACTACCAGTTCCACTGATGGGCTTGGCTTTGCGCAGTGGAGGGTCCACCCTGGAGCTGGCTGGCATTTTCTTTATCAGGGACGGTGGAAGCTTCCAGCAGCTTCTCACAGAAGTTACACCTGTAGCCCCTCCACTATCAAACCACCCCCCACACACAAACACAGAGTACAAGCATCTACTAGGTAACTGCAATAAGGGATTAGCTGCAGAGGGAGGAAGAATGATGTGGAGAAAAGACTACAAGGAAAGCACGATAGTAAGCAAAAAAGAAGTCATGTTTGAGGCAAACGATTTGGCTTTTGCACTAATGCCCCAGATTCACTTAAGCTGATTTAATGAGTAGTATTAATATAGAAAACCCAGCCTACAGATAAAGGGTCTTTTACAAGTAATGCCACTGATTAAAATAAACTCCAGGCATTGTAGTTAACAGCTGTATTAATCCCTTTCTGCATCACTGTTCCTAATATAAATCAAACATCATACAGAGATAGCTTAGACTAATTATTGCTAATGATCTGAGCTGTTTGCCAGACTCCACTTATAATATATTGGTGTTACATTGAGGAGGAACCAATAACAAATTAGTTTAATTACACCATTCCATTTTAACCTTTAAGAGATGCATTTTTCTTTCTTAAGATTTCAATTATGTTGTACTATGTTGTATTATTGGAAAAAGAGAAATAATCATTGCTTGTACAGAAAAAAGAATTAAGTTTATCTCATAAGTAAAGGATTTACTTTAAGAAAAGATACTGTGTTTGAGAAAGTTTTCTTTGTGAATAACAGCAGGAGCTCATTGCTTCAAGTTCTACATTCTGTGTAAGAAAAATGCCTGTTTTCTTCTTATAGGAAAATTCTATAACCTTAACTAATTACTTAATACAACATGTTCAACACTTTACAGCACCTTGTAAGTAAAATGAATCTTGCACACATGAAATTGTAGGCTTCAAGCACGTAATAGACACATGGTATGGTCATTTTTCTAGCACTGTTCTCTACTACCATCAAAAATATATAACAATGCATGAAGACCCAGCCATCTCTTGCTTTCTCACAAATAAGAAATAGAATGATGAAAGGCTTCAGAGCCTTCCTCAACCAGGAAGGCTTCAGAGCCAAAATGTGATGAATGAAGTGAATTTGTTTAGAGAACAGCTTTCAGGTTTATAATTAGAGATATTCTGACTTTTCAGTTCATGAAGTTGCTATTTTGCATGGTGTGAATTAAGATATTTTTCACATGACTTCTTCATTGTTTCAGCACTGTGGGAAAGCTCCTTTAACTGGCAGTTTCCGGGTTATCCTGCCTGTGTTTTTATCACAAAAGGGGAACTCTCCACTAGGCTGAGGAGTATATACTTGCATACCACTTTTCTGCCTGAGGGTGCCTCATTCTGCTTCCTGTTTGGCTTGCTTCCAACTTTCTGTTTTACCTTTAGTCAGTTACAAAGACCAGATGCTGGAGAGTTCCTCCAAATTTGAGATAAGGTGGATATATGCATCAACTTCCACCTATGGGCTGATATACTCAAACTGCAGCCACATATTTGGACCAAGATTAAAAAAACCCAACAAAACAACACCCCTCCAAAAACTTGTCTCAGAAGGGAGGATGTCTCCCTTTTCCTGAGGAAAAAATAGGTTTAACCCTGTTCCACTATGGTCAGGCCATATTCAGTCCAGTGGGCAGAAACTTTCCTTTGTGCCCATAGAACAAGAGGTGCAAAGCTCTGGGATATTATTTATTTCTTCATATAAACTTCAAAAACAGAATAAAAAGTATGGAAAAGATGAGGTCAAGAACCATGAATGTCGTGAATGTTGACAGGGGCTTAAAGAGGGAAACAGAAGCTCAGTATTGTGCCCTCAGGCAATCACTCTACATCTTATTGATGTGTCTTTATCAGAGTCCATCACATGTTCATGGCTGCCTTTGTCTCTGTCCCTTTTATTAGTGTTGATAGTTGGAGCAAAAAATTAGGTGGGGCAATATGGAGAAAGTGTGGAAAAAGTTTGGACGCAGGTTGGGGTTATAAGAAGGAAAAGGCAGAAAAAAAAATTATTTATGAATACAAATGTAATGGACTTCAAAAGAAGATGTAAGCTGCAGAGGAACATATTGACAATGTCCTAGCTGTCTCTTTAAAGATGAGGTGTTGCCTTTAATGTAAAAGAAAAGAAGGAAAATGCCGCAAGAACTAACTACAGAAAGCAAGGAAAGTCTAATAAATGCAACTTCTAGGCAGGGAATCAGGCAGGAAAAGGGTGTGATGAAGAATTAAAATAGGGAATGTGACAGATAAGAGGATTCAGACTTTGTTTCCAGTATGAATTGTTTAGAAATAGGAGGGGTTGACTCTGTAACCCTGAGTTTTCATGACTTGGATTTTTCATACATTGTATCAGTCAGTTTTCTCCAGCAAGTAACTGGAGATAGCCCTCTATCAGACACCATTAGAAAAAGGTATCCATTTAGGCTACTTCAAGGTTAGTTTATTTTCCTCAACATAAGATTCTTCCAACTAATGTTTTATATATTGCTTATGGACTGCTCATCAAAATTATGGCTGATGTATGAAGGGGGAGAAAAAAACAGATAATCCTCTCATCTCAGGGAAAATGGTTGTGTCTAGGAGAAATAACTCAAAAGAATTCATTATAGTACAAAATTACCCACATATTTCAGCTGAGATTAGTGTCCTCGTGAGCAACTTGCTATTTGCATAGTTGACCTGCAGGTTAGACCTGCTCAGACAGCAGCATGTTTGTGCACTTCACATTACCAAAACACTTTCTAGGTTTTACAGTTTATTAGTCAGCGTTCGCATACTCACTTTACCTTTTTCCTCATCCCTGACGGTTCCAAGTTTGTGTATACTTTTGCCTGTATGCAATCTCAATGTGGAGAGCCAATATTCCAAACTGCACACAACAATTGTTGATCTCACATGCACACAAAGACACGGAGGTCTTCATATACTCATGAAACTGGAGCACAGCCCCTCTTACGGTGTTTGCATTAGTTAAACACTGTAAATGTTCCTGAATTTATATGCATTTAAAGCTCGATAAGACAATTGTTATTAAGGGTATAATTTCTACTCACACCTTTGGGAGTTTTTAAGTCCAGACAGGCTGAATGATCAGCCTTTAGTCTGCATTTTTTTACTGTGTATCTCACCAACAACTGTAACTTTGCAAGGACGTAAATGTATGTACATAGGTCACTTGGTAAAGCACATAGGGATTAAACCTTGAAAGTATTTCCAAGCTGCATGAAAACAGGATCAACAGAATTTGGTAAGATATTTGCCTTAATTGGAAAGGCTTAAAATAAATGATCATATGATTAAAAAAAGCAAGGATTGCCTGCTATTTGTTGTAACCCCTATTTCTGTAGTGCCCCTGTAGCCAGAGAAGCAGCTGTTCATTGCTGACATTCTCCCTGCCAGGCATTCCAACTCTCTGAGGTAATGGGCTACAAGCATACGGGCCTTCGCTTTAATTCTTTCAGCGTATCCTTCCGCATGGATAGAGCGAGGGGAACGCCTCCAGGAAAAGAAATTAAATGCACACACACAGAGGCACCCAGGGTCGGCCGATTTGAAAATATTCCTGAGAACGCAGTTTGCGCTCATGCGGCACAGCGTCACATGAAAGAGGCCGCCTGAAGAGCTGGCTGGCACAGGTTTATTTTGTTGTAGTATTTTCTTCCACCCCCCAGCTCTTTACCCAGTGGAATGATATCCAGAGCTAGTTTTTTGAGACAGGAAGTGAGGAATGTTTTCACTATGAGTGATCTGAGAAGAAGGTGGGTTAGCCGAGATAGCAGCTGTTTCGGACCAGAGGGACACAGTAAGTCAGTTCCCGAGGAATACAGATGAGATGGCTCCGGGAGAAGAAGTCTGGGAGCTCTGGGGATTTTTTTCGGCTACACGTATGTGAAAGGAGACCCGGTGTCTTTGGATCGCTGTGCAAGGTAAGGGGAGAGCAGCGGGCACAGTAAAAACATAGCGGGTGATCTCTGCTGTGTACCGTAATGCCGAGGAGTTTCAACCACTTACTTTTTGAAAAGTAAATGGTTGAAATGGTTGTGGGACTGTGCTGCTGGAGGTGGCCGAAGTTTGAGATATGCACTTACTGCTGTTCTCAGTCCAAGAGTCATGTCAAAGATTAACTGGTAAAACAGGGAGAGAGTGGAGTATTTTGATTACTTTTTTGGCTGCCCCAGTATCTCTGAAATAAAAATATATGTATCTCAAGAATGTGAAGTATTAGGAACCCTTTTTCACCATGATGTATTGCAGTTTTACTTTGATTACTGTCATTTATGCAAGCTATTTAAATTTTTTTTTTTTTTGGAAGTAAAATGCTAATAATTGGGGAGGGGAGTGGGAGTTGAAAGTATGGGAGAAAGATACCACAGTGCTCAGTAATCACACGTTAGTTCACGACCATGTTGCTGAAATTCTAATATAATATTTTTTAAACTCCATCTTTCTGTTGAAATATAAAGGTACGAAGTTTGGCCACTAAAGACATTTTTACCTGTTGCATGAAAATTCCAGGCTTGGTAAATAGTCCTGTTATTGTAAAGTTCATCAGTTGGATTTGTAACTCCTGGCAGTATGTAGCCATGAGTTTTGGTTAAAGTAGCTTAAAAACATTGCAGGTAGGTCTGAATGTAAAGTAATGCAGCAGGCAAATATGAGAGCACCTAGGACTGCAGAATGCACAGCTGCTGAATAAAACCAGTGCAGCTATGTTTGCAAGAGCTACACATGGCTAGCAGTAGAAGATACTGAATGATACTCCAGTGTTATTCAGCAAATTTGCCTTAATTCTACAATATTTATTATGTGTTAGGAATCTTCTTTTAGTTGCTCTTTTGTGATATGGTCTGCAAGTTAATTACTTGAGTTTTTCTTGTTATAAATGGGTTTCAGAAGACATGAAGATTATGCCAAGTGTACAAAAATGAAATAATTTAGGGTAAATGCTCAGTGGAGCATTTATTGTAAACAACAGATCGTAACCTGGAGAATGTTCCTGGCTGGCACATGCTAAAAATCTGCTCTAAATTTCCTTCCTGTGTTTGCATTGCTACCTGTTTGCACAGTGAAATAACTGAAAGTCTGAGGCTGCCTTATGTCTGCAGTAGATGGTTTGGAAATTTCACCTGTCAGTTTAGCCTCTGGTTAGTGATTTTTTTTTTCCCCCCGTGCTCTTAGAATATTTTTCTAACCCTTGATATGGGCATAAAAGATTGAAAGTCTTTCATACTCAGTGGTACTCCATAAAACCTGAGATTAAATCACTTCTGGATTTCTGACTGTAGCTTTCAGAGAGGAGTAAATTGATTTCTCTCATTGCTGTAGCACCACAGAAGACACCTAACTGTTCAAAGAATGTATTGGAAAATGGGCCTCGGGGACATGAGCTAAGGTCAACCATATAAAAGTTACTCTGTCAGGAATAAACCCAGTGCAAGATTCTGCTGGCAGTGGACAGGGGACTAAAAGCTTCTGTCTGTAGAGCATTCCCTGCATGCTGTTCAAGCAGGGCTGGATTTGGAGGATCAAAGTGCAGAGGGAGTAATAAAGTGAGGATTCCCTCTGTATCCCTAAATTTTTCAGGGGAACCTGTTGTTATCCGTTGTTATTTATTCTATAGCTACCCAAAAATAAATTTGTGGTGTTTGGTTGAGGACTGTTTTCTCATTCAGCTAAGATTTTATGTGGTATCTGTTGAAGATGGGGATTGTGTAGAATGGTAGAACTGCTTCAAGATTATCACAAACGATGTAATGAAATATGCTTCTGGTCATTCTTTGGAGTAGGGTCGCAAAGATGTCATTGAGAAAAAATGCCATGCTGCCTCCTCTTTCTCCCCTTTGTAGGCCTTTAATGTCTTTCCACCTTCTTTTTTTTCCTTTGCTGCTGGCTGGGGAGTAGGGAGTCTGATATGGGGTTTTTAGCCTAAAGAGTTTGTGGTTATGTTGGATAAGTTTCCAAGTGGTATATCAATGTCCATGGAGAATGTGGTATCTGTTTTTTTTACAGCTATACCTCTGAGTTTAAAAGCAGGTGTACTAGGAAGACTACTTCTTCCGGTTCCTCCATTCCAAAGAAATTCATATCCTCACGTTCCTCCTGCCTGGTCATCCTGAGAATCGTCAGAAATCAAATTGTGCCTTTTAATATGTGCCACTAACACATGCCAACCTGTGAAAAAAAAAATAAATAAAAGAAAGAAAAGTAGGCGTTTGTTTTCTCTCCCCTTCCGTCGGAGCAGCACTGCCACTCGAGGTGCGGGAGCAGAGCTCCTGTCCCGGCAGCTGCAGCCGGCGGAGAGAGGCAGCAGTGCGGCGTTGTCCGGGATCGCTCCCGCCGCCGCCCCGCACAGCCCAGGGCAGGGCAGGGCAGGGCAGAGCAGCCTCGCCGAGGGAATGGCATCCCTTGCCCAGGGCAGGGGCATGCATCGGGGGCAGCTCTAAGGCGCCTTCCAGCCCGGACCTTTCCGTGACGCTATGGCAAATTTCACAGACTAGGGTGCGTGCGCTAAGAAAACACCTGGAAAAGGAGAAAGGCAAAGCATGGAATGGAGTTGACAGGAGAGGAGGCGTGAAGGTGTTTGCAAAAGGTGGGGAGATGGGTGGCTACCTGTAGTACGGGTAAGAGTATGTTTTTCAAGGAAAAATTAGAAAAGAAATGATTCTCAGAATTCACATACTCGCTTGGTGAGGCAAAGGGTAACCTGGAGCATCATACGACAGTTCAGTTTAAGGAATAATGGTACGACTTGCTTTAGTCCATGGAATATTAGAGGGATTGCACTTATAACTGTCTCTTAGGAAATGTCTAAAGTGTGAGTTTTAATGCCTCCCTTGCCTTTCTTTTCTTCCCCTTTATAATTTATGGGGCTTGGTTTTGTGTTTAATCCAACAGCAGATAATGGCTGAGGCTGCATGATGCTCTGAAAAACAAACCAGGTTGCTGGATTTGCTCTTACAGAAAATGCCTTTGTTCAGTATTACAAAATACCTTAGGCAACTCAGATTTCATAGACATATTTCATTTAAATACCGATTCAGTTTATAAATACTTGTTTTAGGACGTTGCAGTCACACCTGATTAAGACTCGTTATTCACTTCTGAATTTAAAAAAAGAGATCAGCTTGCCAAAACCCAGTATCACCTGTGGAAAAACCTGAAACTCTAGTACTTATCTCATTATTTGACTGCATAACAGCCCTGCATTTTGGAAAGGTAGACTGATTATTTAGATTTAGAAAAAATATACATGTTATTTTTCCCATGTTACCATTCCCCTTTCTGTCAAAGTATTTCTGATTCTTGTATTTCTTCTCTTTCTCTTTTGTTCCTTACTAGGACTGCAGTGGATGTCTATTCTCTTTGTCTCTTGGTGGAAAACTTGCTTGGCTTTAATGGATACTGCTGCTGCTGGTTGATCTCTGGAGACTTTACAGCTCCTTACCTTTTGAGAGGGGGTGACTTCTCATCATCTCTCAAGGTCTCAGTGGTAGTAGCTCTTTATCACTAAGCATCCCTTGGGGAAAAAGAAGATGCCTCTACCTTTTGGGTTAAAATTGAAACGAACTCGACGTTACACAGTATCCAGCAAGAGTTGCTTGGTGGCTCGAATCCAGCTGCTCAACAATGAATTTGTGGAGTTCACACTGTCAGTGGAAAGCACGGGCCAGGAAAGTCTGGAAGCAGTGGCTCAGAGGCTTGAATTGCGGGAGGTGAGTGAGTTGTCAAAGTGAAGGTATAACTTTAGTTTTTGGTGCTAGATAACCAATGTGGTTAATCCTTGCCATGTAGGGTAATCAGCTACTAGGGCAGCTATCCTGTGTTCCCATTGTTTCTTCACCTTCTGGTCTTTATGGGGACTTGGATTACTTCTGAACAGAGGTAAAAGTTGTTACAGAGTTTAGGGAGTATCCAAGGGGAGGAAATGTGAGAAGTGTCAGTGAAAGCTTAGAATGATAGAGCAACATTTTTTTAAGCGTGACATTGCTGAAAATTCTGCTTGAAAAAAACCTCAAAGGAAGAAAATAATTTCTACCTAAGCAACCCAAGCAACATGGTTAAAATGTGCAGCAAGACTTGAGTCATAAAACAGCATGTTATTTGAGTGCATGTTTTTTTGTTTTTTTTTTTTTTGATGGATTAGCGCTGTTAAAAGAATCTAAAGCACAAAATGTGATAAGTGTACCAGTTACCAAGTTTGTCTTGCTTGTTTAAATACCACAAATATATTTGCAGACACTGTCTTGAAGTTCATGTATAGTCATATAGATTGAGTGCTGGCCTTATGATGAGACTTGATTTGTGCTAGTTGAATATGTAAATATCTGTTCAACCTGACTTTTTCCCCCCAAATTGCCATACTTGGTATTTTGAAGGATTCTTTTGAAACTGAAATTTACTATTCCATACATTTAGCAGTTATTTCTACATCTCCTGTGTTGAGTGAATTTCTTCTGAAAGCTAAGCTTTGAAATGTTAATAGAAATCTACATAGATGACCAACATATGAATGTCTTGAAGTTGTTGAGCACAGGTGGTTTGAATGCAGTATTTGAATGCTCTCAATCCTGCCTGAACTGACATTTCCCTCTAGAGATGGAAAGCTTTAGTTTAGTTGATTTTGGAGTCATTGAACTGTGACAGTATGTGCACTCCTGGGGGGCAGGAGAGAGCAAACTAGTGATACAAGTTTAGTGTTGCTAACATTGTTCTGAAAAATATGCTTTTGTTCTGTTATGTGGTCTGCCACAGAATGACCTTTTGATTATGGGATTCGAATACAGGATGAGAACCCTGGACATAGGTAACCAAAATATGTGCAATTGTGAAAATAAGTAATAATAAATATTTCCGTTTACAGCTATGATCTTTTAAAATATTATCTTTGTATTGTCAAGCAATGGCAACTGTTGGTAACTTTGCTCAAATATTGAGCAAATATATTTAGAACTCAATCCTGCAAACTTTAATTACTTTAGAAATCATGCATTACTGGAGGATTCCTCACTGGGAAATGTTATATATAGTCATTTGTTTTCAGAAATGCTTTTTATTTTTCTGTTTCAAGAATAATAAAAAATTAAATAGATGTGAAGCCATTAATCTATAAGGTTTTGTTTATTGTGGTTGTTTTCAATTGTAATATGCATTCTTGTAGAGTCTCTAAGTATTTTTTTAGTGTACAGTTATTTTGGAAGATGCAATTCTTTGCAAGGGTATGCCTTCTTTTTTTAATCTTTCTTCTCCTAGCAAAAGGAGAATCCACTACACTTGTAGACTTAGTGTTTACTTAGAACACATTGGATATCATACATTTAGAGTTCAATTATCATTGTGTGAATGGAGTTTGTTAATTTTATCTGCTTTCAGATGTAACTTCTAAGTCACAAAATGTATAGAATTTTTACTGTTTGCGAAATGCGAAGGCTTTGTCTTCCTGAATGATGACTACCAGTTTCTATTGAACTAGTCACAGAGTGCTGGAGATGCAGTTTTTTCTCAGCTATTCTCAGTTCTTCATTATCTCTTTCTTTGGAACCACTCCTAAAAATCCTTTAAATAAAAAAAAAAAAAAAAAAGGAAAAAAAAAAAAAAAAAAAAGAAGCAAAAAAAGATGCAATTCCCTCAATTAAGAGTCATATATCAGAATAAGGGAGTTGACAGTACGCTATTGAACTCTGAGCAGATTCCTTCAGTCATGCATTCTTGCATGGATTATTTTGGCAGGAAAATGTGTTGCAATACAAGGGAATGGAAAATAGGGATATAAATTACTTTCCAGAGCTTGCATTCAAAAAAAGTTGTTCTGCCTTTAAATAGTCAGATTTGCCAAGCAGATACTGGATCATTCCTGACGGCTTGCTTAGTAGAAAGTTTTCAGAAAGAAAAATGTGTTCAGCACTTTTCTTAAATCTGCAAAAACAACTTTAGTCCTTGATACAGTAAAATAGCTAGTATTTCTGTAAGAAGTTGCATATTTTTAGTGCACTGAGCAGCCTTAAAGCATGAAGTTGAATTCCAAGTGTTAAGCGTGAAAGTATGTGTTTTTTTGAATACTGGGACTCGGACCACTCTCAAATCCAAGTTATCAGTGTCAGATTACTGTATATGGCCTACGCAGCTAGGACAAGCAGTTCCCAAGCATCTTCAAAACAGTTTATTGCCTGAGGCATTAGGGGAATGTCTACCATTTTTTACACATTCAGTGGTAACATTTGTAAATACCTCTTTCTCTCCAGTGTAGTCTGGAATTACTGAATTTGGAGAGTGAAATGAACTATTTTTAATGGTGTGCTGTCTTTTAAGATATTTGTTTTAACAGATCTTTATGGAAATGAGTAATCTTCAAATTATGCATTGCGTGGTTAAACACTGTTTTTCTTTTGATTTTCCAATTAATACTTCTCAATTTCCAAGTTGTATACTAACATGGACACATAGTTACCATTTAGGAAGATTTATATATGTTGACAATTTAATTTTTTTACTGAATGGTAAACCCTATAGAAAAGTGAAATGGATTCATTAAACTGAGCGTCTTCTGGTATTCCTAGAATGTGACTCATCAGGAATGAGTATGTAATCCAGCTCTCTTAAACTGAGGAACTGGGGAAAGAAGCCAAAGGGAACAGTGAATATAAGATACTTATCCTTTGTAGCACAGTCTGTCTTTTATCCTATGAGAGAACTATAACCAAACATGATTTATGCAAAAAGCTGTTACAGAAAACCATTCTAGAATCACAAGTTTTGAAAAACTGCTGAGAGCTCTGCTAGTTAACTATCTTAAAAAGTACATACAACAACACTAATCTTGCATCTAAGGCGTGAGTATGAAAATTAAATCCTTGAAAATATGGAGATTTTTAAAACATTGTAATGTAGCTAGGTATATTAGCTAGCTAGGTTTGGCAGGAGATAACTGCTGTCTTTCTCTAGTTGATTTGTTTTCTAATAGCCCTTCCTAATCAGAAAGAGGCAAATTCTGCTACTGTGAACCAGCAGAGTCTGACTTAACTGCAGATACGTGGTAAAATACAAGTAAAAGAACAAATGGCAGGGAATTTCTGTGGAGTGTATGTGTTGTGCATATGGAAGTTCCTGTGTTTGTTTTGGACATGCAGAGGAAAAGGAACCAAGGTTATCTGGATCCTGAATAACTTCAAAGTTCTGAAACAGTGCTTCGGAAATGCTTGAACTATGCTGTAAAACTTTTCTCTGAATTCTAAAACATCAGTTCTCTTTTGGAGAAAACACAAAAAAATACCTTTAATTCATTGTGGTGGTTTCTTAAATGTGTTTTGCATATGAAGAGAATGCTTTCTAAATCAGACCAAGTGCAACCACAAATGTTCTTATGTCTATATGTATCAGTAACCATACTGACTGACAAATAAGAGTTGGGCCCCGTTATGACAGAGGGTTCATTAACATAATTATGTTTATGTCTTGTATCAAAGTCTGACTAGCTGATGCTTGGAGAAAAAAAGAGGAGAAGCAGCGCTCGTAGTTGAACTGCTGCAGTTGCCTCTGAACCAAATTTTCCTCACAATTAGGAAAGGAGAAACTGACTAGGAAGGAGTGTATAAAAGAATGCAGCTCTTCCATGTATAATCTGATTAGTTTAAAAGGTGCTGCTTTATTGAAAAGCAAATTTGAATCCATCTTAAACATATGTTAATTATAAGAGTGTGACAATTGCAATTTAGGAAACAAGATAAATTGAAGGACAGAGCAGTCAGGCAAAAATCAGGAACTTCCTCAGTTCAATTATTGTAGTTCTTACTTTCTCTGAAGAAAAAAGTATATATATTCAGGTAAAAGGTTTGCACTCAGTCTTATTATACTGAGCAGCACAATATTAAAGTTTTTCCATGAAAACAATAGTGGAAATTAGGAAGCCTTGCACCTGATTTCTTTAGCATTTTTATGAAGTTAAGTCAGAATTTGGATATACCACTTAATTGCATTTTGCTAACTGTCATGTCAATGAATTGTTGTACAGTTTTATACCAATTTTGACAAAAGAATTTTCATTACTTCTGAAGCAAAGTCATTAGCTTATTGTTTAATATTTTTAGAATTCTTTGAAATTTGGCTTTTCCCCTTAGTAAAGCCATCAGAACTTAAGCCTCTGATGAATGGGAGCGTGATACTTCTAATGTCAGCAATGTGTAGGGTGGAAGTCAAAAGCAGTTATGTGAGTTCATCCTTGTCAGGAGCCTTGAACAGTGGTGGGAAAAAGCAACATAATTTTTTTTCCAAAAAAAAGTATATTTCTGCATTTCTGAGTCATGTTGACAACTGAACTATTTCTGCCAGAGGTTAAAATCTGTCTTGGATATAATGTTTTCTGTGTACTTTGAAGGTATGGCTCTTTAGCTTGTAAATTAATCAGCTTAGCTTTGTCAAATGTCCTGATGAATAGAATCTTCCTTGCCTGTTAGAAGATTGTTTATTCAAGATATTTGAAGGGTGTGAAACACAGTGTATTGTAATTTGTACAGCATTTCACTTGAATAAACTAGAATACATCAGATTACCTTGCAACATATTGATTTGCTTATTTATTTCTTATCCCTTCTGTTCTGCTTTAAACTGTAGTTGACAATTACTTTGTTTAAATAGTATTTGTGAAATCCTTATTAGAGTAGTTAGGAGAAAATAATTGTGTATGAGAGCGTTGCAAAAACTTTTCTATTATGAAAGGACTAAGATTTAAGAATAAATTGCCTCTTTGTTCATATAGCTACTCTGCTAAATATCCCTCCTGCAGCTGCAGTTGAAGAGCTTGTTCAGTGCTCTGAACAACAAAAACAGTACAGGCAAAAGTACTCTACAGTAAATAGCTTCAATATGGGGGAAAAGGGAGGGATTTTTGTCAGTGATCCTCCTATTTCTGCCAGAAGAATTGGTCCTTGTAGTATATAGAGAAGTACAACTTTCTACTTGGTAGCTGGTACATGATGAGAGTTGCAGAGGATTTTTTCTCCACCTCTTCCAGGAAGTCTTAGATATTGTACACTGGCCAGTCCAGGCTGCTCCAAGTTCTTTCTCAGCTAGAGGTTGAAAAGTTTTGTGGAGGAGTTGTCTTCTGTGATAAGAATGGAGTTTCTGGAGTATTTTCAAGGCCTGTTGTCTCCTTCTGTAGCTCTTAACATTGGGTGTATGGAAAAGCTTTCATTTGGTATCTGCCAGTTGTGCTTAGTACAAGATTATTCATCCAGTTCTCCTGCAGGTGGTTTATTCAAACTGTGCTTTCCTGACAGCAGGAGCTGTTCTGTATCCAAGCATATAATGAAGCTAGACGTGATGGAGTCCTTGGGCTAACTGGGATTTTATGAGTTGGACTGCAGTGCTTATCCTTCAATGATGAGAAGGTGTTTTCAGCATTCTGATCAGGGAAGTCTAACAGTTTGTTTTATTTGTATGTGTACCAGTGTAAAAGAGGAAAAATCTGAAAATGTATTTTGACTGCATTCTTCTGCAATTGTTTTCTCTTTTCTGATTTTTTTGCCTCTGATCTTAGGATGGTGATTCCTCAGGTACCCTTGAGGCATGTAGCCAAATGCATTAATTAGAAGGCACTATATTAACCATTAGAAAACCATTCTTCTTTCTAGCCTATTTGTAATCTATGACATATTTTGAAAGATTTATGGTACAGGCTATGGAAATTAACTGGAAAATATATTATTAAATATGTAAGGTTGAACTAAATTTTGAACACTGCTATGCCTCAGGGGACCTCCAAGGGGTGCATGGTCCTACCCTCTGGTCAGGTGGATCAGGTGGTTCAGAGGTTGCCTGGGTGAGTTTACCACCCAGGTACCTCCAAGGATAGAGATTTGACACCTCTTTGGGCTATCTGTTCCAGTGTTTGGCTAGTCTTGTTGTGAAATTTTTTTCCTGATCTAATTGGAATTTCCCACATTGCAGTTTGTCCCCAGTGCTTCTCATACTTACAGTGCTTACTTCTCTTCCAAAAAGACTCTGGCTCTACCTTCTCTATCTGTGTCCTGCTCTTAGGCAATTGAAGTCTACAGTATGATTTTACTTTGTCTCTTCTTAAGGCTGTTCAGTGCCACTTCTCTGACTTTCATTGTACATCATACCAAAAGATCTAGTATAGTCACCTGCAGCAATGTAGTTTTGTGGCACTCATACGTGGTGGAACTCCTCTGCTTAGCTTAGGAAGCCTGGGTGGCTTCAGTGATGCGAAGTCACTCCCACCAATTTGTAAGCTGTAAATACTGTAGGGCTTTTGGTACTTTTGAGTTCTTGATAGCTCTTGAAATTTTATGCAAAAAGATTTACTGTCTCTAGTGTCAGAAAGCAAATAGAAATTAACTGTGCAGAAATTATATGTTCTTTTTATTTCTATTTGATTTTTCTTCAGAGGGGGTGGGTCATGAATAAGTCACTAAAATAAACGAACCTCAAAGTAGTGTTAATCTTAACAGCTTAACATATTTTAAGAATTATGTCATGCCATTCTTTTTAGCACTGGATGTTGTCCTGAGCTGCTAATAATAAAATGTTTTAGCAATGAATAAAAGTGGGTTCTATTTTAATCAGTGTGAATATTCCAGGGTGCATAAGCTCCTCTGAAAACTCACAGGATCAAATTCTGCCCTTGAAGTGAAGTGAAAGGTTTGCATAGAAGTCAGAAGACCAGCTTTGGTCTGTAGTATTTTGCATGGCTTGTTTAAAGATACGCTGGATTCCAGAGGATATTTTAAAATGTGGAAACATTTTTCTTAGTCCAGTAACTTATGCCAGTAACTGCTCAGTTCTGTGTGTAGGCGAGAAAAGGTAGTCAGTGTTTCAAAGAAATAGGTCTACTCAAGGGATCATCATGCCTTAAAAATAGTCTGTACATTCAGGTTTAAATTCAGGGTGTAGAACCAGGAGTATTTTACATCAGAGAGTTTGAAACAGTAGCAGTGTTTGTGGTCTCTTTCTCCTCATCTTTGTTATACATCTGTGCTTCTATGAGGTTTAAGTACACCAAGGCTGCAAGTTTATTCAAACAATTGCTGTACTTTTTGGGGGTGTATTTTTAGTTGCTTTACAAATGTGTTTGTGTGATATCATCTGCAGAAGTCCTTCAGCTGTAGCTTTTACCTGCTTTCAGTCTCTGCCATTGGCCGTTGCCCTTGCCCAGAATGTTGTGTTTCCACATTTTAGGTAGAGCTCATCTCGGGGCTGATGTGGTTGTCCTGTCAGGGAAGTGGGCTGGGTCAGAGCAGAATGGCAGCATAGCAATCTGACTTTGGCTCCTGTGACTGCATGCATGGTGGTAACAGTCTTGTGATGAAAGAGAAATACACCTTTTACATGCATGCCTTCAGTTACTCAGTCTGCAGGAAGGATTAAGGAGTAGTCAGTCATTCAGTACATTTTATCCTTTTTAGCATGTGATGTTGCAGTATACATGGTATTTCTTTTGTAACTGAGTTTCTGTGGTGCTACTGTTTGGGTTTTTTCCCCTAGCATCTTATGGAATTTAAGATACTATCTTCACAATATCTTTGTGTGGTGGTGGTAGTCACCTAATGATTGGGGGATTGAGGTATAAAAATAAAATGACGTTTAAGGTATTAGCACAATTCGTGTGCCTGGACTGGGAAATGAGAAATGTGTTGTTTGTATTATTTATATTCAGAGTCACATTTCTTTTGTCCTCTTGAAGCTCAAATTATTTATGCCTTCCTAAATTTAACTCTTGGCTTTAAGAATTTAGAAGTGATGAGCACACATGTCCACCTGTGAAAAATTTGGCTTATAGGATTTGCTTTACAGAGAATTCTGTTTCTGATTTGGGAATAATCTGGTTCTCTACTGTGATTTTCAAACTTTCCCCTTCTGCACTTTCTCTAGATATATTCCTCTGTATGGAAAAAAACTGCTTTTTTTTCTTCTATGAACAGTTCTAATGCAATTTTTTTTCCTGTATTATAGACTGTCTTTTTGTCAGAAGGCTAGAGTTGGTTTAGAGTTTATAGAAAGCCTCTCCAGGTTAAATAGGCAGATTTTGTCTGAACATATTTACTTTTTAATCTTACAAATACTAATTTTGCAATTACATGGTAGCTAGCACTAATTTTAACTTAAAGGATTTTTTTAAAACCCTGGGGGATAAAAAGCCCCCAAACACCAAAACCCATCAACAATCACTTAGAACTGCGTTTATGCTAATTTAGAAAGGAGCAAAGAAGTACATTTTGCCAGTATGCAGTGCCAAAGGAACATTGTGCCTTAGAACTGGCTCTAATTTCCACTTTCGCTAATATCCCAGATAAATTTGTTTTATGGAATAGATAGTTTGATTAATTTAATGCTACACCTTGACTTTTGTGACTCAAATTACTTGATGATCTGTATTGATATGGAGCAGGGATTCAGTTGCTGCCCATGAAGTTTGGGATGGAGTAATGTCTGCTTTTTATGGTAAATGTCTCTGCAGTTCCCTGAAGTTTTCAATAATGCATAGCCTTACTCAGTGTTTTAAAACATTTATTTCTATATAGCAAGACATACAATGTATTTTATTTAATATCACAATATTAACTTCTTTTCATCATTGAAATGCCTCTTTTTCAGATTACATATTTCAGTCTCTGGTATTATAATAAGCAGAATCAACGCAGATGGGTAGATTTGGACAAGCCTCTGAAAAAGCAGCTGGACAAATATGCCTTAGAGCCAACTGTATATTTTGGAGTAGTGTTCTATGTGCCTACTGTTTCTCAGCTTCAGCAGGAGATTACCAGGTAAACCTTTTAGTATAAACTTCTATATGTTTATAAATTTGCTCTCAGCATTCTGAAATGTATGGTGTATTTAAAAGTTGTTTAAATACACTACTTTCCATTCCCATGCCTTTCTAGAAATGAAAACTGTTTTCAACAGAATTTATGTTCAAACTGTATGCTAATTTATCTTTGGAATAATTGGAATATGTGATAAACTAAGCAAGCAACTAACTTTTTTGTAATCTTAGGAATCTGCTCAAACCTGTTTTAACAGGCATACCTGCATGGTCAGACTTTTAATTGTTTTCCTCCCTTCATGTTTGACTCTTTAATTTGTTTGGTTTGGTTTTAAATTTTTGTTTGTTTGTTTGTTTTTGTTGTTGTTGTTCTGAAGATCCATATATTGCTTTCATGGACATCTGTCCTGCACAAAGCACTTGCAGATTTTATTAAGCTGTGCTTGCTTTGTTTTGCTTTCAGTACTTTCTGTTCTTTTAGCACAGTATATTTGCAAGCTAAAGGCTAGACTTCAGCTTGTGATTTTTTTTTTTGTGTATCACTGAGCCATAAATATGGATGCTAGCTCTGGAATTACATGTATGTTTCGACTGCTGACTGCAGGGGGAAAATTAAAATCGAGCATATGTACTAGCCAGTTATTTCTGTGGGCATGTTTAGCTTCTAATTGCTTAATGTGTACAGTTCTGATTTAATGATTATTTTTAATTAGCAATTGAGTACCAAACCCATAGCTGGATTACAAGCACATATTGTTATTTCAAATTATCTGCTTGTATTAAATAATCCACTTAAGCTAAAAACTTTAAGTTGTGTTAACTCCCTGCTTTGAGTGGGGAGTTGAAGCAAATGATCACTCAGAGGTCCTTTTCATCTTAATTTATTTGGTGGTTACATGGAACTGTCTCTGTGTCTAAAATACCCTGCCAGACCCCTTTTCTGCTAATTGTGATGTGAAAGCTTTCAGGGTCACCAGGTGCAGATCTCTTGGTGCAGACACTGGTGCTGTTGTGTACTGCTCAATTCTTGGCAGCATTAGTTTTTGGTTTTGTGTGTAATTTCTGAAGGATTTTTTTTTTTTTTTAACTCTAAAGTTTTGTTCTATTTCTTGGCAATTTTGGCAGTTTAAAAATCCCTGGTTCAGGTTCTGTGTTGGTATACTAGAATACATTAGAGTAAGATAAATACCATGGTGTTGCATTGGAAAGCTAAATTGCTTGAAAAACCTTGAATAGTCTTCTCTGGCATTTATTTAGAGAATATGGTGTTTATGCTGGAGCTTTAACAAAAGTTTGGCAATGTGCTGCCTGGTAGAGGCAGCAGGAATTTATGTGTCAGCCTTATGCTAGATGATGGTACTTACTTTTATAGTAAGAGTCTGGGTTAGTTTCAGAAATCTGTGGGTTTTTTCATGCCTCTTTGATATAAATGAGATTGAACATGTTCAAGCAAATTATATATTTAATGTCCACCAGGAAGTGGAAATGCTGTAGATAAAAAGAGATGTGCTCTGTCGAGGTAATGTCAAGATTCTTTATCTATATGTTTACTTTTAATAGCAGTTCCATGGAAAGAGCTTACCTTCTGCTTCATAACTGGGAAGGCTCATTCCCCAGATGCCTTGGGCTTTTTCTTTTCTGTTTTTTTAAGCCTGGGTTTAGTCCCAGCTGTTGTTGTATGTGTTGTATAGGAATGTTATGTACTATCATATAATATACTGTGTTTTTGTTTTGTAGAAGGATCCCCAAGAGTCTAAACAATATTTATAAATTGTCACTGTGTTTAACAGGGCAGTAAACAATGATGGAAGAGAGCTGTCCATTAACATGAATAAAACTTATGTGGAATTTACCTGACCTTTCTAATCACTGAATGAGTTATATCACATACTTCCATGTTCTCAGCATTAATACCTTACTTCACTAGAGTTCACATACAATGTGAGAAAGAGGGTTTTAAACCTAGACTTATGAAAGATAAATGTCTTCCTTGGCCAAGTCTGTGTAGCTGTAAGGACAATTTTGAGGTGTTTTGGGCTCCAGATAGAAAGTTCCATGGGTGGCTGAAAGGGGCAGGAAAATTCAGGCAATTAGTGGCTCAGACTGTGGCCAAACAGAACTGCTAGTAGTGGTTGCATGTACAAGAGATAATGCAGAAAAAGCATAGATTGAAACAAAAAAAAAAGAAGGTGCCTTGACAGTGAGAACAAAATTTACTCAGAAGTTGTAATGTACATGGAATGTACATTGTTAGATCTATTGGAAGAAAATGCAACAACCCAGCAGCAGTTTACTGAACATTGTAAAGAGACGATAACAACAATTTTGAGGAAGAGGGGAAAAAAAAAGAGGGTTTGGTAGTAGATAGAAATTGTAGAGGTTAAGATCACTGATTCTGGGATGATATGTGAAAGTCAAGGGAGGCAGGAGTTTTAAAAGTCCCTGAAGTAGTGATGAGGAAGCCTGCCCTCTACTCAAACTGGGGAATGCAGAGAGTAACAGAAAATTCAGGCATAGTCTACTCTCTATCAAAAAATAAGAAACCCATGTTACCTTTTTCTTTTCTTTCCCTCCATGTAGGTATCAGTATTACTTGCAATTAAAGAAAGATATCTTGGAGGGCAACATTCCTTGCACACTGGAACAAGCAATACATCTGGCTGGTTTGGCAGTTCAGGGTAAGTAAGAAATTGTGCCAAATAGCTAATGTTGCATTAGAAGCTTTGGTGATATATTTTCTGTTGCCTGTTTTCTGTTTGTCACTCAGGAGACACAATTCAGTAAGCTATGGAAGGGGCTTGCTCCTTAGGACTTTTTCATACAGGCTGAGGAGAGGAACTGTTGGATCAGTGGCCCTGAACTTGCTTCTGTGCAGTTCTCAGAGGTGTATCTGGGCATCTAACAGAGTTTCAGGAACTGAATTTGAATTAGACATTGGAGTTCCTTTGGGGACAGAGGCTTCAGTTGTTTGCCTACATCAGCAGACCCTTCCTATGTTTGTGTTAATGAAGACTCTTTATTCTTATGTATCTTCATAAATAAGCAACTTAGAATGTACTTTTAGTTCCACTTTTTATCCAAAATTTCCTATCGCATAAGATTATTTCAAATTAGTGTGCAAGACTATTAACAGTTCTTGTGTTCAAATCACTCCTGAAAACACATTTCTGTGATGCCTATATGAAAACGGCAGCTTTGTTTCTCCTAACTAGGGTCATATGGGATAGAGTAAACACCAGTTCTGAGTCTGTCTGCAGTGATCATGTTCAGTGTTCCTTGCAACGTGCTTATCTGATATTAAATCTCTCAAAAGTTTATAATGGCAACAGCTGTGTTTCGTGTGTTTGTATATTGTTATTTGTATATCATTCACAGTGAATGCCACTTCAGTACATCTAACAGCAATTGTAAAATTGCCAAAATTGAACAGGACTTAAAATTACTGGCAGTATATACAACCAAAGATTTTTTTTTGTATTTTGTTGGTTATATACATTGCTGGTATCACAATAAAGATGATGATTATGTTTTTTTGAACATGTAGTTACCAGTGGAGTAGGATAAATTGTATTAATGTCCTGTTTATATAACATTCAATCTGTTTAATCCAAGCCAGGTTTTAATGGTCTTCAACTTAAAAAAATCTTGCTGTGCTATTTCCATGTATTTGGACAGTGTAAACGTCTCTCTGCTCAGTGAGTTGTTTATCAAAATCTTTCAATATAACTCTCTTTCCTGATGGAAAATATTCATCTTTTTAGCTTTCACCTTTCTTTTTTTATTCCTGTATCAGAGGTGAACTATATGTGTTGATAACACAGTGAAAAAACAAGTAAAAAAAAGCACAGGTTCTAAATTAATGTGCTCCAATGACTGAAATAGCTTATACCAGGTAGGTTAGTAATTTTAGCTGGTGAATGAACAGAAGCAATGCTTGCTGGTTCAAGTCAACTGGCTTCAAGAATGACCTGTATTTAAAATCAGTAGAATAGGTTAATTCTAAACATTGCTTTATCTCAAGAGCTATGTTGGTGTAGTGTGTCAGAGCTACTCCCCTTTCATATAAATAACTTCCATATTAAGTGTTTTATCATTTCTTCTTCTAAATCCACAAGGAGTGTTACCAATTTTTCTGAACAGGGTAAAAAGATGGACGTTTTTTACCTTTTCTCTTTATAAACATTATTGATTAGTTTGTTCTGTTGTTTTGCTTTCAGATTGTAGTTCAATAGGATGGAGGTTTACTGCCTGGAGATCCTGCTGCAATTAGCTGGGTTTTGAATCATTTTGTTAAAAGTGTTTGAATCCAAGATTTTTTTTTTATTTTTTAGCGGATTTTGGAGACTATGATCAGTATGAATCTCAGGAGTTTCTACAAAGATTTGCTTTGTTTCCGGTGGTAAGTATTTTCTTTAAATTGGTGCATTTAAATTATCAAATTGATGAATTTAAATTCTTCTTAAAACTGGTAAATACAAATAATTTTTAGGAAGCCTCCATGATCCATCTATCTTACTGCTCCCTAGGCTGTCAAATTTAGTAAAGGTTTTCTTTGAGATTGGAGTGAGATATGATACCTTATATTATACAGAAACAAAGATGTGTAAAATTTTTGCAATTTTATTGTGTATTACACTGAAAAGAAGGTTGAGGCACAGATGGGAAAGTGACTAAAACCACTTCAAAATAGTATTTATGTTTTTGGTTTTTATTTGTGCATGTTACAGCATCTAAGCTCCAAGACTAGAGTTAAAAGTTGATTTGCGTTTGTAAAGAAACTATTACTATTTGATTTTGTAGATTTGTTCTGTATTTCATTTCACAAATGCTATTTTACTTAAGGGTTGGCTACAAGAAGAAAAAATATTGGAAGAAGCAACACAGAAAGTTGCCTTGCTACATCAGAAGTACAGGTAACGTGTCTAAAGCTCTTCAATGCTTAATTTTGGTCTTGAGTAGCTTCTATAGCTCAGAAAGTTGTGAGTCTTGAAATACAGGTGGACTAATTTCACTTCCCATTTAAATGAGTTTTTTTCTCTAGTACATCTGAATTAAAGTTGCAAGAGATTTTGCTGAATGAAAATGAAAAAGAGCAGAGTATTTAGTAAAATAAATTACAGGATTCAGCTTGAAAAAGGATACAGGACACAATTAAGTAGCATGAGTTCACCTGTACAATGTTTTTGACTCTTGTTCATGTGAAGTTCTGACCCCAGTAAGGATGTTTCTTGATAAACAACATTGGGAGGTATTAATGTAGAGACTGTAACTGTGCCAGAGTGCTTATGATCTTAGGTAGAAGGGAGCTAAGGTGCGGTAGTCCAGGACGAAGGAAAGGTAAATTCTCTTTATTAGTTCATTAGTGAAAAACATTTGTGATCATGTGAATAATACTGAATATTTCCCCCTGTATTATTTTAAAACAACAGTTTGAAAATTGCAGTTTCACTTATCTTTGAAATGCACTTGTAACAAGATTGCATGGTTCAGGTTCAGCAAAAAAAACTTAATCTTCATGGCATTAGGAAAAAGTGAAGAAATTGAGAGATTTATGATTGAAAAAGCATTGAGGGACATAGCAATGAGCATGACAGGATTTTTCAGGTACAAATAATGTCTTTTATGAGGTATCTGAGGTATGTTGGTATGTAAGGTAAACACAAGCTTTTAAGCCCTGTGATACTACTGCAAGTCTGTGAGAAAACTGTCGATTAGTCTAATTATAAAGAATTCTACCTTTACCTACAGATCTTGTCCTCATGTTTTCAAAGTATTACAGTAAAACAGTCAACATTTAGAAGCTGAAACTGTCTTTTCTGAAATGTAAAATGCCAGACTTCGTATTTCCCCTATAGCAGTATAGAGGACATTCATGTCTTGAACGTGTGTACCTCTGATGAAGTAAGGAAATGTGGAGACAGTGCTGGATTTGATCAAGAATGTGATTAATTGTCTGCCATTAGTAGAGATGGTAATTTTAACTGGTCTTTGTTGTCATTTACCCCTAAAGACGCCAGAGAGAAAGAAGTTATTAAATCAAAGTATAAATGCTGAGCCAAATATATCAGCCATTGGTATAGATAGAAACAACATGATTTGATGGTTTTCTGGGTATCCTGGGGATTCTTTTCAAGCTTTGACAGTGTCATTCAGAGTAAAACAAAGATGACTTTTCCTTACTGGCAGTATTAGCTAATCATTGTTTTATTTGTAGAGGCCTTACTCCTCCTGATGCAGAAATGTTATATATGCAAGAAGTAGAAAGAATGGAGGGCTATGGTGAAGAGACCTATCCTGCAAAGGTAAATGAGGTTTTGATCTTTGTCTAATTGCCCTTTTCTCCCTGTTTAGAGTGGTTACTTCCTGCCAAAGTAAATGAAACCAAACCACCTAGAATTTTCTCCTCCAGAATTATAAAAGCAGTTGTTTCTTATGTAACTTTGCTTTCAAAGAATTTTTTTCTGTACTTGCATAATTTTTGTCCTTACAGGACAGCCAAGGAAGTGACATATTCATTGGAGCATGTCTTGATGGTATCTTTGTGAAACACAAAAATGGTCGTCCTCCTGTTGTATTTAGGTTAGTATTGTTCTTTCATGAAATACCTTAGTGAATTTTACATATTATATTGTGTTCCTCACAAGCATCAATGACTCTTAGGTAGGTGTATTTATGCATTTGATACACCTGAACATACTCTTGTAGTCATCGTGCTACAGTGAATACTGAAGCCAGTGGGAATTTCTCAATGTATTAACTTCAAAATTAATGTCTTTAGATTAATTCTAAGACATGAATATTTAATATAGAGTTGCATTGCAAAACATTTATTAAATCAAAAAGGAGCAATTCTCTGACCATAGGGCTCTAAAATCCTGAGATACAAAAACTGGGTTGTGCTTGAGATTGGCTCAGGTAATTTCATAGTTATGCCCACAAAGGCTTATGACTCAAAGCCTTAAATCTAAGGGATTTTTGTTCTACACCAGAATGGAGACATTAATGTTTCTCTACCTCATATACATGAGGCAGTAACTATGGAAAACGCTAACAGACACTGCTATGTAATGAAAATGGAAGTCATGTAAACACCTTTAGAGAGAACCCTAGATGCAGGTCATGCGTTTTCCATATTTTTGTGTACTGCAGAATATTCTTTTAATATATCTATGATACAGGCTTTATTTAGACTAACATAAGACTAATAGTTCAAGTTAAATTTGCATTTATACATTTTATGCAATCTAAATTTTTTTCATCTGTCAATGTGCAAGAGTTCTAGAAAATATGCATAACAATGCCTTAAAGGCTTTATTTAGTGTAGGCTTAATTTTTTTCTTGGAATGTATGGAAAATAAAAACCTGCTTTCAAGCAGTTGGGACATTATAATTTACTGATGACTAGTTTAGTCTAAATTTGATTTTTTTTTAAAGAACACTTGAAAGAATTTCAAATGGAAGACAAGTAATAATCTTACTGTACATGTTGGATACCTTCCCAAGAGTTAGTCACATACATGATTTCCTTTCAGCAGCCATTAATGATGTGAAAGTGGTGGTCTACAACTTGTTCAGATAGATTAATGAGCTTTTTTCACAGAATCATAGACTTGTAGCATATCCTGTCTTGAGAGGGACCCATCAGGACCATTGAATCCAATTCCTGGCCCTGCACAGGACACCTCAAGAGTCACACCATGTCTCCTAGAGCATTGTCCAAATGCTTCTTGAACTCTGTCAGGGTTGGTGCTGGGACCACTTCCCTGGGGAGTCTGTTCCTGTGCCCAACCACCCTCTGGGTGAAACACTTTTTCATGATATCCAACCTAAACCTGCCCTGACTCAGCTTTAAGCCATTTCCTTGAGTCCTGTCACTGGTCACAGGATGGAAAAGATCAGTCTGCCCCTCCTCTTCCCCTCACGAGGATGTTCTTTATCCTCATTCTCGATGGTGGTTCTGGTTTGCAGTTGCATTTTTTGTGGTTTGAAAAATCAGACCTTGTCGCTTTTGTCTGCAGGTGGCATGATATTGCCAACATGTCCCACAATAAATCCTTTTTTGCATTAGAATTGGCAAACAAAGAAGAGACAATTCAGTTCCAAACTGTGAGTACATTTGTATTTTTTTTACTAAGTCATCAGTAAATAAAAACAAATTAAAACTGACAATTTAACTCAAACTTTAAAACTTACTATCTATATATTTAGCAGCTTTGAACTGTATGAGTGAGTCAAATGTAATAACATTGTCTTTAGCCAACTTTCTATGGGAAGACATTAAAAATTGGACCTTTTATATTGAGTACGTTGAAGTGTTTGTTTATGTGGTCATAAAAATTTTCATCTGTTCCAGTAAAATTTCTAGCATGTTTTTTTTTCCTTGAATCAGTGGCAATTAAAGATGAATATAGCCTTAGAGCCTTGCTGTAATGAGCCATGACATTCCTTGCAAAATTAATTTTATCCAGCTTCTACCAGTTGCTTTTGTCAAAAGGTGGCTGTTGACAATCTTAAGGCAATCGTAACTATAAATTGTGTTAACATTACAGCTGATAAGTGTCTTGAGCAAAAGGCTTCTACTTTCAAATTTCATAAGTCTAAGAAAATTGTTAGGCTACCCGGTGGCATTAATGAAGTTACATTAAAATTAAATTGGTCAATGGTAATTTAATTTTAAAAATTTCAGTGCCTTGTCTGAAAGCAAGTGAAGGGTATGAATATTTGACTTAATGTAAATGTTGGGTTTCTTTTGGCAGGAAGATATGGAAACAGCAAAATATGTTTGGAGGATGTGTGTGGCTAGACACAAATTTTACAGACTAAATAAATGCAGCCTGTAAGTAGAATACATTAGCAGAACTCTTGGTGCCCTTGCAGCTTCCATTGGGAAGTGAAATCTCCCACTTCCTCTGTAAAGTCTTTACTGTCCTTTTTTAGACAGTAGTAATTAATGACTTGGGTTCATTTTCTTAATATTTTTGAGCAAATACTTACCACCAGTTTTTGAAGTACATCCTGCTTTATAACAGAGGACAATATTAAGTGCTGAAGTCTTACCATAAGTAATAATGTTTGGCCTTCGCTTCTGGATCACAGTGCTGTGAGAGACTTGCTTTGGGGTCTAATATTGCTGGTGCTTGTGAGCTACTGGAACCACCAGGGTTTTGGCCTGTGTTTGGGTGAACTGCTCTGAAAGGACACTGGAGGCTTTAAAAGGGCGGGCAGTGTATGTGACGCACTCCAGAAATGTGCTGGATTGACAGCTAAGAGGTATGTGGTTCTTTAGATATCCATGGAATCTGTGTAGCTCAGGTAGCACCAGTGCAAAGTAAATTTAATACAATTCATCAAATTAAATTTGTGTGGGCTGGTCTCCAACTTGTAAATCAATGGCTGGACTTTGAGCTACTTTACTGGAACAGCTTTTCTTCAGTTAAGTTTCTTCAGCCAAAAAACAGAGAATTAGACACAGTGAATAGTCTATTGGAAAAGCATGATTCCCATGTGTTTCACTCCTCTTTGTGCATAAGAAGATAGTTATTTATATCTGCTGAGGCCAGTGGAAAGATAATCAAGTATTTTGTGCCACAGGGGACTCACTAGTGTGTTTAATGCTAATTTATTTGAGAAGTAAGATAAATTTGAAATAGAGTAAACCTCATACCTCAAAGCTTGTAAACTTGTCTGTCTTTTGAGAGTGATAAAAAGAAATGGTAGAAGTAGTGCATTTGTGGGACTTGTGCATTTCTGTTTAAATAATGTCAAATCTGTAGTTCTTAATTAAATGTCAATCTCTAGGATTACTAATTGTAATTGTTTCACCACAACGTGGTTTTACATGAGGATAAATCCTCAAAATAACTTTCCTGATTATCTCTACTCCTAAGATTTTTTTGTCATCTGGTCCTGCAGCTGAAAACTGTCTTATGCATGCCTTTATCAACCTCGGGTTTTTTTTTTGCTAAATCTGTACATACCTTGTCTTTAGAGACTCCTTGGACTCTCCACCTGAGGAGGGCTCTCAGAAATCTTCCCTCATTCTTTCCCTTCCACGCTTTCCAATCCTTTCTCGTCCTTCACTTCCCAAAGGGTGAGCTTAAAAACATCTTTCTCACTAAAAAATAGCAGTTCCTGCATTTCTATCCTGCTGTCTTTTGACCTGTTTTGCTATGAGATGCAGAGCACAGGTGCAGTGTGGAGGGGCACATGAGGGGGAAATGAGCTTAAGACTTCTGAACTTTATGTCCTGGAGCCAATCCAACAAATTATGAAAATTCTTTACCATTAGCATCAATGTTAGAACATACAAATGCTAATGCAGTGTAGTAATGCTTTCCAGTTCCTGTAACATATGTAACGTTACAGTCCCCATACAGTTTTATGTCTAACTTGTAGAACAGGAGATTAACTGAGGTATTTTGTTCTTGGATTTTTGATTTTTGCTTTGTGATGGTGGCTAACACATAGGGCTCTTTCCTTTTGAAACTCTTGTGGAAGACTAACACAGGCCTGGCTCTGAGAAATGTAGAGTGATTTTTAATTGCACTTGGGAGTGCTTTCTGATTTTTGAAATGGGTCTTGCTATTGTTAAGAATGATTTCTTACCATTTAATTTCTTCTGTAGACAAACTCAGCCTGTTACAGTGAATCCTGTTAGAAGACGATCTTCATCCAGGATGTCCATGGTAAGGAAAGCAAATGGCTTTATATTCGCATTTTTATGGAATTCAGTTGACTTTGAATCAAATATTAGTTCCCTTCATTGAAATGAAATGAGCAGTCAAACAGATGAGTCTAGTATGTGAGAAACTGTTTCTGACTTGTAGGAAGAGCTGTTATGTAATACCTAAATAGTGGAATTAAAACAATTGCAACAAAAAATATTTTAAACACTTCTGTTTACAGTTTGAACACTGTCTCTAAGAGGCTCTCCTAGATGTCAGATGGCCAGATACAGTCTTGGGTTAGTGGAGTGTAATTTCAAGGGATTTTTCCTGGTTTTTTAAATTATTTTTTGTAAAGGAGAAACTTACATTGCAGATTCAGAGAAATGGTTTAGGACTAAGGCTTTGTATGTGTATATTTGTAATATTATACACATTATAACAGAATATATAATTCATATTATTACTATGTATATATAGTATTATATATAATATGTATAATATTATACATATATATAATGGCATAAATTATGTATTAAAGAATGTCAGTAATTATTTTTAAAATGAATAATCAGTTTTTAAGTAACAGTAAGATGCTTGCTTTCTTAGCCCAAGCCTCAGCCTTATATGATGCCTCCACCACCTCAGCTGCATTACAATGGTCATTATAGTGAACCATATGCATCTTCCCAAGGTAAGTTCATTAAATCCATGGCCACACTGCACAATTTTAGAAGGGAAAGACTGTAATTTATATTTGTAGCTACTTTAGCTATAGCTGAATAAATTTATAGGTTAACGTTGGGTATGTTTGTACTAGAACAGTCATTGGATGGCTTGCTGCTACTCTAGATACATAGGCTAATGTGAAATACAGTCATGGAATCACAGAATTGTTTAGGTTGGAAAATATCTTTAGGATCATCTGGTCAACCATCAACACAGCACTGTCAAATCTGTCAGTAAACCATGTCCCCAGCTGCCACATCTACGTGTCTGTTAAATACCTCCAGGGATGGTGACTCTACCACTTCCCTGGACAAGCCTGTTCCAATGCTTCACCACTCTTTCCAAGAAGAAATTTCCTAATATCCAATCTAAACCTCCCCTGGTGCAGCATAAGGCCATTCCCTCTTGTCCTGCCCCTTGTTACCTGGGAGGACACAAACACACCTCACTGAAACCTACTTTCAGATATTTGTAGGGAGCCTTAGTAAGGCTTAGTAAAGTTCCCTTTGTAGGGAACCTTAGTAAGGTTCTCCCTGAGCCTCTTTTTCTCCAGGCTAAACAACCCCAGCTGGTCCTCCAGCCTCCATTGTTCCTCCTCCATATCCTCTCCTATGGGAGAGGAGCAATTCAAATTAGGATAGCATGTCCAGCAATTGTAGACTGAGGTATCTCGTGTGAGTTTAAGCTATCGCTTTTTTTGGTACATGTATCAAACTGGTATGTTATGGCATTGTGAGATCCTTGTCAATATTGCAGCTTAGTAGCTGCAAAGTGATTGCCCCAAGACAATTTAAACGACTAAAAAATAAAAATTTAAACCCAGAATGCAGGAAGAGAGGCATTTGCCTGTTTGCTAGGCTACACAGAGTTGAGGAATTCAAAAGCTAAAAAGTTTGCAGGTTACGGACTTGGTATATATTTGATTGAAACAAAGCAAGAAAAAACCCCAAGCAAACCCTAACTAACATTCTCAAGCAATGTAGACTCCTTGTCTTAGTTTACAGTGGAATCATGGCTGCTTACTCTCATTATTTTGATTATTATACATTATGTCTTTAATTATCAAAGTTGCTGCCCTGAAAGGCTGAATAACCTTTTGCAAAGTCTCCTTAAGTTTGATAAGAACTTTTCAGACCTACACTTCTTCTGGGTAGACAGTACTCTAAAAAGCCAGCTCACTGGGAAGGGTATAAGCACATTTTCTATCAAAACAGAGTTACACAGGTCTGAGTGAAATACAGGTATGCAGCTACATTCAGAATGTAACTGAATTCTTTGCAGTTAAGTGTTGTAAGTATTGCTGGGTTCTTGCTCCTACAAGTGTCCTATTTTTGAACTTTTTTTAATAAAGCAATTTTTGATTGTCAGCAAATTCATTGACATAAGTGTGGCGATTATTTTGGTGAACCCAAATAGTTAAATCATGAAGGCATCTACAGCAATGACTCAATTGTTCTCCTCTGGAGACTAGCTAATTGTACATCCAATGAAGCAGTAATTAAAATGATAAAATATGTCTTGGATGTATAATTTGTTAGACCATTTTCTTTACAGTGTAGGTGTGTGTATATATATATGTGTGTGAACAAGATATGGTGGTAAGTTTAAACTGCCTCCAAAATGTCTGGAGAAAAGTTAATTTGATTTTTTACTTTTGAGGTCTTGTGGTGCTATATCTATATACATCTTGAAGGAGTAGATGAGAGAATAGCAAGTGTTTTTGTTTGCATGTTATGGGGCTGTTTTTAGAGTTTTGGTAGTATTTTTGTTTTGGTTTGGTTTTTGTTGTGTTTTTTTTTTCCTTTTTTTTCTTTCTTTGGTGTTCAAACTGGTACATTAGTGCAAATCCTAGTGACATTCCTTTTTTCAGTGGTGTGGTTGAAGATTGATAGGGGCTTTGTTTATCTTGGACTGAAACTTAGGAAAACTGTCCAAAACAGAAGAAAGTAATTCATAAACACATGGTGTTTTTCCTTAGGGATTTGCATGATTGAAATAAATATAATACATTATTCTGTATATACCTTGGGTATCAACAGCAGCAGAAAAGCTGGGATTTTGGTTTGGTTTTTTTTCCTTCATTTCAATACATAGCTAAGAATAACTCAGGTTTTGAAAATTTCAAACATTGCCTCCTTGCCTTAGCTATATCGTAATAGAGGATAACTTTCTTTGATGTCCTGGACATAAAGATTGTTCTTAAACTTTGCTTTCAGATAACCTCTTTGTGAGCAATCAGAATGGATACTACTGTCACTCTCAGACTAGCTTGGATAGAACCCCTCATGACTACAGTGGTCGGATCCGCAACGGGAGTGTCTATAGTGCACACAGCACAAACTCCTTGAACAATCCACAGCACTACTTGCAGCCATCCCCCATGTCCTCTAACCCAAGCATTACTGGAAGTGATGTCCTCAGAACTGATTATGTCCCATCACACAGACATAGTGCACTAATACCACCTTCTTACCGTCCCACGCCAGACTATGAGACTGTGATGAGACAGCTCAACAGGGGGATGGTGCACACAGATAGGCAGAGTCATTCAATGAGAAATCTTAACATCAGCAACTCGTATGCATACAGCAGGCCTGATGCCTTAGTTTACAGTCAGCCTGAAATTCGAGAGCATGCCCACTTTGCTGCCCCACAGTCTAACCATTATCCATTTAACCTGAACTACAGCTTCCATAGCCAATCCCCCTATCCCTATCCTGCTGAAAAGCGCCCAGTTGTTGGGGCAGTCAGTGTGCCTGAGTTGACAAATGTGCAGCTCCAGTCTCAGGATTACCCAGCACCAAATATAATGAAGACTCAAGTCTATCGACCACCTCCCCCATACCCGTACCCAAGACCTGCAAATAGTACTCCAGACCTTTCACGACACATCTACATCAGCAGCAGCAATCCAGATCTTATCACAAGGCGAGTGCACCATTCTGTCCAGACATTTCAGGAAGACAGCCTGCCTGTGGCACATTCTCTTCAGGAGGTCAGCGAACCTCTAACATCGGCACGCCATGCTCAGCTGCAGAAAAGGAACAGTATTGAAATAGCAGGCTTGACTCCCAGCTTTGAAGGAATAAGAATTAAAGAGAGGACCATGTCAGCTTCTGCAGCAGATGTGGCTTTTCCAAGAGTTATCTCAGAAGGGTCACAGCCCAACATTCTGATGGAGAGAACAAAGCAAAAAGAAGGTGAGCAAGAAGAATGTGTGAACTGTGATCACAAGAAAACCCTTTCAGATGCCACTATGCTGATTCACAGTAGTGAGGAAGAAGAAGAATTTGAAGAAGAGAATAAGGCCAGTACGAGTCTTTCTCCTCTCCCTGAAGATCAAACCCAACTTTCATCTGTTATGGGAGGTTATTCTCATGATTCAGTATTAAACTACCCTTATAGCTCTGTTGCTTCATCTGCTGGCCCTTTGCATATTCTTGAGCCTAAATTACATATCACTGAGGCAGAAAAAAGAATGAAAGATATGAGTCCTGTTCATTTGCTAGTAGAAAGCCAGGTACAGAGAAGAGGGGAAGGACTGCTTACTCCATCTATGTCAGAATCTGATCTTACAACATCAGGGAGATACAGAGTAAGGAAAGATTCAGTAAAGAAGAGACCCGTGTCCGATCTTTTGTCTGGGAAGAAGAATATTGTGGAAGGCCTTCCCCCTCTAGGTGTAAGTGGATACTATTTGTCTTGTTTCGGGTTGTCTGTAGCAGTTGATTGTTGTTTTTGTTTGAGGTTTGGGGTTCTTTAAATCCTAAAAAGCCTGAGATGCTTTTAAAACATATGAATTAAAAGCTACCTTAAGCTTGACCTTTATATTTCTATGTTTCCGTGGTTAACTTTGCCTAGCTATCTTTTATCCCCTTCTCTACCATGTCTGAGTTCTGTTTGTTTAGTTCACTACACAAATACAGCTGTGCAGTCTCCATCCATCTGAAAACCTAACCTGGCTAGGAATTTAGAAGGAGCTAATTTAAAATCAGTTCTAGATCCCTATTCTGTCCTACTTCTTTTCTGAAGCAGAAGAAACTCTTTCCATTAAACTTTATCATCTTCCTCTCCCTGAAAAATTATATGTAGCTGAACTGTTTACTTTGTAAAAAATTTGTTTGCCTGCTTCTTCTGACCTAAGAGGGAACCTAATACCTTAAGGAATAAATTCTTTCCTTGCATTCTCTTCTTTACTTCATGCCTTCCCTTTTTCATATGCTTTCCCTTTTTCCCTTCTCTTCAAGCTGTTTTTTAATCTACTGAAGATATTTCTTGCCTGCCATATCTCTTTCTCCTACTCCAATCTTAGGACACCGTAAATAGTGAAAAACTGCAAGTTTCACCTTTCCCATAATTCCCACCTCATAGAAATGTCAAGGTCCATGTGGACTGCACAATTTCACTGGCACTCCTTAGCACCCACTTTGCTTTAAACTTTTGTTCAGTTTTATGTAGTTTGTGGCAGATTTCAGGTGCTAATAGAGGAAGACCATTTTTTATTATTATTTTGCCTTTTAAAATTGATTGATACCTGAGATAGCATCAAATAGTTTTCTGCACAAATTGGACTGCAGGGGAACTGCTGTATCACTTGTCCTGCTGTGGTAACAGCAGATACTGCAAAAAATTAACCTATGCAAAAGCTATGTATTGAAATAGTTACTACTGTCACAAGGCTTCGTCTGTTAGATGTGCTGTACATGCAACTGAACACAATGAAATGAACCTCCAACAGCTTAAATTCATTTTATAATTGTGTATGTTTTCCTACATCTTTTTTCTCCAGTTTTTAATGTGGATATAGGGGAAAAAAAAGGATGTCTTCCTCCTTGTGTGCACATTTAGATATTTACTTAGTATTTGTTCTGCAAAAAATATCCAAAAGATTCAGACAGTAATGTGTCTACCAAAATCATACCCTGCTTTTCTTTTAGACAGTTATGTAGCTATGACATGTTCCTGTCAACCTTTAAATGAAATTAATATTATAACATTTTTTGTTGAAAATGTTTGTAGCATGGTTTCTAGTTCAGAAACATTTAGGAGTGTTGTTGCATAATACAGAACTTTACCTTTCTGTATTCATAATTGAGTTGAATACCCTAGTTACAAAGCTGGCCCCTACCAGTGCTTGCACATTTTGCTTTTTGATGAACTTTTATTGTTGTGTTTGTGTTCACTTCACTTTTAAATGCAGTCTCATCCTCTTAGTTTTGTCTTCCTATTTCTTCCCACCACTTAACTTTTGCAAGCATTGATTATAATGCAAGCAGCATATGTGCTCATGTTTTCTGTG
This sequence comes from Certhia americana, assembly GCA_018697195.1. Lineage (NCBI taxonomy): Eukaryota > Metazoa > Chordata > Aves > Passeriformes > Certhiidae > Certhia > Certhia americana. Next base: position 45,489,550 of record CM031861.1, on the reverse strand, counting down.
TATTTTTGTTAACAATTAAACTTAGCAATGGCAGGAATGATGAAGTTTCCTCTTACTCTTTTTAAAAGAATATTTTGAATTTTTTCTTTCATAGAAATCCCCCTTTTATATTTTTCATCAAATAATGGATGGTAATTCCATAATTTAATTCATGCCTGGTCCAGGACTCAAATCTGTCTGTAGTTCTGTGTTCATGTTTTGTATGTCAAGTTTGTGGCAAACTTAGTAAAACGCTTAACTATACCCAAATATCTTAAAGGTATATGGTCATTGCCTGATTTTAGGGAAGAAAAGTGCCTGCAAACTGAAAAGTCTAGTAAGGAATGGGTTTTATGCATTTTTGGTTTTGGGAAGTGATCCCAGGTCTGTTCAAGAATGTTAATTATCCAAAGTTGCCATCTCACACCCTCAGTCATGAGCTTTGTAGAGAATAATATTTGTCATTCTCGTGCAGTTTCATTAACCTGTCTGGAATGAAGACAGGCTTGTGTTGTGTCCTGGGAGGAATGCTGTCCCACCACCCTAATCTCTCACTGCAGTGCTTATCAGACAAAAAGGTCAGAGCTGTTCACAGAAGGGGCCAGAGAAGTGTCTTTTGCTTAGTTGAACTCATCTGGTTTCTGCTTTATAACTTCATCAGATATTTAAAAAAACATTTACAAGTTTTAGCTTTTCTTTTGCAGGGTATGAAAAAGAATAAAAATGATGCAAAAAAAATGGGGCCTCTGAAGCTAGCTGCCCTAAATGGACTGGCATTGACTAGAATGCCTCTGCCAGATGAGGGGAAGGAAGAATCAACAAGAGCAACAAATGATGAACGAGTATGTTGAAGGTTTATAATGCTTGATTTATACTAGCAATTTTTCAAAATTACGTGATTATGAATGGTACATTTTATTGACTGTAAAATGCTTCATATTAAGGCAACTCAAATGGTGACAATAGAAACAAAATAAGAAGATTCCTGATTGACAAGTCATTGTTAGAGGTATTTGGTGTAATAGATTTTTTTTAAGATGGCAGTGATTCAACTGTAGTTTATCCTTTGAACATAGAGAAAGCAAATTAACTTGTACCTACTGTGATACTTTTGTGCAACTCATTCTGTTTTCTTTTTTAATTTTGGGTTTTCCAGACTGAAAAGGTGTGAAACTTAAAATTCTGAGTGTGAGATTGATTTTATTTGCAATTATTAGTAATTCATATGGTGTTTAGACTAAGTTTTGCAGTTAAATTTCATCCCCAAAATAGAACTTGTGCAGATTGTACTTATCTTATTTCTTCAGGTAGGGCCCATAAAATACAAATGGAACTTGTTTGAACTGCTGAAATTTTAAACTCAGTAAAAGATGTCAGATCAATGAGAGAACACCAGGTTCTAGAATTTGAGGATCATTCTTTGAGAAATGTAAGACTCCATCAACTTGTGTCAGGATCAAAAAAGCATCAGTAAATCTGCTTCAGTCTGTCTCATATATTATTAAAGAAGTGCAGGAAAGTGAAATACAGTCAATAGTCAGGCTGTGACGGGCTATGAAGAACAGTGCTGCCATCACACATCTGACCAGAGAGGACCTAGATACACTAAATTCTCAGTGATCATTGGCCATTCTGCAACCAGTGGTCTCTATAGAATCTGATTCTGAGTGTTGTTGGGCATCCTCAGCTGCAGATTCCCTCTAGCTCAATTTTGTTTCTAGTCACTAGGGATTAGAACCTGAGGGAATAGTCCTTCTCTCACCAGCTGCAGTTTAATTGAACGGACCAAGAAAATTAATTGCAAATCACTCAGTAAAAATTGTGTTGAACTATATATACATTGCTTAAGATGATAAGGGGCAAAAATTAACATTTTGTTACTGAGATACAAGTTTAGTACCTGTGTTGGTTATTTCCTCTTACCTAGAGCCATCATCTCTTTCTGGGTTGACCTTTACTGAAATCAGCTGTGTTTGTGTTCAGCTAGCTCTGCCCAAAGCATTGTGGCAAAGAAGAAGCCATAAAGTCAAGCAATGCAAAGTCATGTCACTACAGTTTCTCTTTAGGCAGTCATGTAGAGGTAGAATAAATACCATGAAATGGGAGTAATTCCTAAAACAGTTGAGGAGAGGCAATGCAAAGTAGACATGTGAGATAAAAGCAAGTCCAGAGTGCAGGTATTTTAGAAGATAAGTGTAGTGTTGATTCAGTGCCTGTTTCATTACTCAGCTTTATATTATTATCAGTTTAAATATGGGAATTTAGCTAGAGATAATAAAGGAATTTGTACAGTTGATGTATTGGTGTGCAAATTGCATATGATGTAAATTTACACCTTCCTCTACAACATTTGGCATACTTACTTGATATAAGACACTTCTATGACCTGATACTACAGAGCAGTTGCTGTAAGAATCTGGGGACATGTGACATTGATGAAATTTTCTGGCTGAAATCTTACATATTATCCCTCCTTATTGTTGGCAAAGAGATGCAGAAATTCCAGAAGTGTCTTATGATTTAGAAACAACTTGGTTTCGAAAGAATAAAGGGGAGGAGGGAGCAGTTTATTAAATAAAAAAGATTGTATTATACTATTAGAAAAAAATTTGGATTTATACTTTAACTGTAGCAAGTTTCTAAGGCAGCTTTCCTGTTTTAAGCAAAATGTAGTTTTTCTCCATCCAAACAACTAAGTTTGTGGGGGGTTTTGTTACTATTTTGGGATTTTTTTATTATTATAAAGTTAAAGGAGACCTTTCAAATGATCTAGCTGCTGTATTGAGCAGGTGGATCAATGGTAGTTGAAGCAGATGCAGTATGGCATAGCTGTCTGGTTGGCCATTTTTTTTCTCTCCAGCTGGACTGTCTTTACAGAAAGTATGAAGTAATTTTTCCTTTACCAGCAGTATCCACAGAAATCTTTGTGACCTAGTGAAGTATAACAGGCTGCTTAGTTTTCACCTGAACAAAATTCCTGCTGGTTAGGGTTGCCTCTTAATTTATTCTGGTATGTTTGTGGAAACATTAATAGCTGGAAAAGCATTGAAAAAGTATGCAGGAGAGTAAAAGTAAAATCCATACATTTTATCCTTTGTGAATTCTCTGTTAGAGTAGGCTCCTCTGGGAATGTGGCTTTGTGTGGTTACGTGTGCTCTGTCTGGCAGTGTAAACTCCTGGAGCAGCGGCTGGAGCAGGGGATGGTGTTCACGGAATACGAGCGCATCCAGAAGAAAAGGCTGATGGATGGCGAGTGCTCCATAGCTCGGCTGCCTGAGAATGCTGAGAGAAACCGCTTCCAGGACGTCCTTCCTTATGATGACACCAGAGTAGAGCTGGTCCCAACCAAAGAAAATAACACGGGTTACATCAATGCATCTCATATCAAGGTAAGAGAGACGATCTTGGAAAAAAATTTCCCAGTTCATGTGGTAACTAAAAATCCACTTGGCTATCAATTTTGATTTGGTAAGATGAGTGACAATCCCTCCATCTCTCTCTCTTTCTCTCTCTCTTTTCTTCTCCAGAGGTTTCTTTGGGGAAAGCAGAAACCTGTTTTCCTAATCACCTGGAATGATGGAGGGTTAATTATTAGAGGGGTCTTCTGTGTTTTGCTTCTGTGTTGATTTGATCTGCTGTCTCCTTTCTGTGTTCCCTCTCTGGGGATTGCTGCTAACAAAAGGCATGTCCATTCTTCCCAGAGCTAAGGAGGCAAATAATTTTAAAACAAACAGGGATCCTCTGCAATGACTATGATATTTTCGAGCTGCAGTGACAATCATTCTTTCTTATTTTTCTTGACTCTCAGATTGTATCCACAGTGGGCAGTAATCTAGCTCCTAGCTTAAGCTTTTTTGGATTGTTAGAGGAACTGCCAGAGCCAGGGGGAAATTGGCTTTTTCAAAGCCTTCAGCTGCCCTCTTTCCCCATCCTTAACTCCTTAAGCTCTGTCAAAAGAATTGGAAGGATGACTTCAAGAACCTGGAAGGTGGTTCATTCATTTTCTGCTCATTTTCTTCTGTTCATAAATTATCTGCTCTAAGTGCAAATACAGTTGGCTTCATTCTTTTTCTGAAAAGAGTTGAGATTGTCAAAGCAGAACTTGTAATTGTGTTGCTCTCTTTTTTTAATAAATCTGTTTGTATACTGACATGGCATCATAATTTCTCTGCTTCTTTCAGAAATGTTGATCCTTCTCAAGTAAGATAATTTTTTTTTCAGGAAATAACGACTAGTACTGTAGTAATATTTACAGCACCAGACTATGAAAAGTTCTCTAAACCTGAGTTTGCTAAAATACCTGAAATTCACAAGAGAGAACTACAGTTTTGTTTTCTTGCTTTTACATGATACTTACAATAAAAAATACATTTATTAAGGTATGAACCTATACAATTGTCTCTCTTCTGCAGCTAATGTGACAAGATACAGCTAAAAAATGGGGCAGATATAGCTCACAATGGCCTCCTACTTCTGTGGTGTTGCAGTCTTTTTTCATTTTGTGCATCTTCAAATGGCTGACGTTAGGACTGGGAAGAGGATTTTCAATAATTACTAATCTAATGTCTTTCTTTTTACAGATTTCTGTTGGTGGCATAGAGTGGGATTACATTGCCACACAGGGCCCTTTGCAAAATACATGTCAGGATTTCTGGCAGATGATCTGGGAACAAGGGATTGCTATCATAGCTATGGTGACAGCAGAGGAAGTGAGTATAAATTGAGTCGGGATTCTCCCAGAAATTCCACTATGATTTTTTTTATAATCTGTTAGAGGAAGGGGATCTTTGCTCCAACAAATAGACTGATCAAAGATAAGTTTCTAGTGACCCCCTTCTATCTTGATTTCTTTGGCAGAAAAATGAATTTTCAAACCCTTTCTGCTGGAAAGTTGGTTTTCTCAGTGAGAGGCTGTAAACACACTAGTACTGCTTAGTAGAGGAGTTTACTCCTGTACAGTTTTTACTACAGGAACATTAGTTTTATGAATGTTCTTGGGTTTCTTGTTGAGCAAGTGTTCTACTTTTAAGGAAAGTGGGAGAGAAAAAAGCTTCAGATACTGGCCACGTCTTGGTTCAAGACACAACACGGTGACATATGGAAGATTTAAGATTACCACGCGGTTCCGTACCGACTCAGGCTGCTATGCAACTACAGGTTTGAAGATTAAACATCTTCTCACAGGACAGGAGAGAACTGTTTGGCACTTGCAGTATACTGACTGGCCAGAGCATGGCTGTCCAGAAGATTTAAAGGGATTTTTATGTAAGTTGTATTTAATAGCTTTGTTTTGGGGTGTGGCTTGTGGTGTTTTCTTAATACCTTCTAAAATGGCTGCTATACATGAAGCAACTTTTGACAAATGTCCCAAGCATTCCATTGTAAAAGGTTACTTCACACCAGCAAGAGATACTGAATTATATTTTTTGCAGGAATATACCTGATAGTTTATTAAAGTGACTCCTTCTCTCTAAAGCAAATAATTTACCAGAAGTCCATATAGAATAAAACATAATTGCACCCCATACTATACATTTAAGTATGTTGCAGCAGTAGCAAGATGGACACAAGCCATCTTTAGTAGGAACAGGGGAACAAAGCAGAGAAATCATGACAAAAGTTAGATGATCCTTATAGATCTGTATTGCTGTGGCTGGGGTATGATTTGGGACTTACACAATGCATCATTTTTCTGTGGCGTGTCGATTGTTAAGTTACTACTTCCTGGTAGTTGTACAGCATAACAGCATAGGTTATGGGGCTTCATCCCCTAAATTAACTATTCTTATCTTGTTGAACTTGATAGCATACTTGGAGGAGATACAGTCGGTGCGGCGCCATACGAACAGCACAGCAGACCCTAAAAGCTCCAACCCTCCCCTGCTGGTGCACTGCAGTGCTGGGGTGGGACGCACTGGAGTGGTCATACTGGCAGAGATCATGATTGCGTGCTTGGAACACAATGAGGTGAGCTTTTTCTTCCTTGTGCTTTAATCAGTGTTAGGTAATAGAAGAGGAAATAACCTGCCTGAAGTATGTTACGGCTGTTCATCTGAGCAGCTGTTGGGAGAGGCCTTACAACTGTGCTTGAAATGGCTCTTGGGAATTCAACAGAAGTTAATAATCTTCTAGAGCCGCCCACATGCACACCAGGCACTGGAATGCTCGTTTGGATTCTTGACTTCCCTAAGATGTTGAGTCATTGAGTGGAGCAAGGTATGCCCTAGGCCACTGAGCATATTTCAGGATTTCATCCTGACTTTACCGCTCCTTGCGTTAATTAGAATGGAAAATATTCAAGAGCATGCTTTGTAGCCAGTCTCTGTACTTGTTTTTGTTCCTAAGTACTGTGTATTTGCAGTATTGGTCTCATAGAGGACAAAGTGGTAGTTTAATAGAATAAAATCAGTCCTATCAACCTTCTAACCAGAAGTGGACAGCTGTAAAATGTTCATTAATAATATAGTATGTCAACAGAAACTCAACAAGTGTATTGGTTCATTGTGCATCCCTCTCTTAACACTGTGACAAACTTTTTCAGCCATTAGATTTGTGAAGACCAATACCCTGTGTGATAGGTAGCTTTATCATTATGCGTATTTCCCAGATAATCAGTGGTGTAGTGCAGTCCATACTTCAGGCATGGGCAATGAATTGTCAGAGCTAAAATCAGAACAGGTGATTCTGTCCTTAGTTCACTAAGATGCTGCTCTGAATCTCCTGCTGGGAAAGTGCAAGCCAGTTTCCTTGCCCACCAGTCACTTGTAATGTTTTGTTCTCTTCTTCCAGATGCTGGACATCCCACGAGTGCTGGATATGTTGAGGCAGCAGAGAATGATGATGGTGCAGACTCTTTCGCAATACACTTTTGTTTATGGAGTTCTCATTCAGTTTCTCAAAAGTTCTAGACTTATCTAACCCCTGCCACTTCCTAAGAGACTTTGCAAGAGTTTACAGAAAGAAAATCAGAGTTGTCCAGACCTGCTCTCACTGGTGTTTTCTTCATATGATAAATCACAGAGTTACCATTCAGGGCTGCCATGTGACTGCTAAATGCGAGTCAGTGTAACAGTCCCTGCAGAGCAGGATCTTCACTGGACTGAATTCTTCCCATGTTCAGCCACACTGAGGAATGATTTTATTTGTGCTGGTCTGTAGTACTTCCACACGTTCTTTAGAGTGGTCTTACTCTGAGCGAAATAAATATCTTATGGAATGGAGGTACATAGTACAATTTTACTAACACTATGTTTTGAAACGAATTTGTTGACTGTGCAAAAGCTAAAATCTGTAGGTGCACGTGGGGTCCGAAACCTGCCCCTTGGGAATGTCAAGGTCTCATGCAGTTTGAGTCTGCTTTAAATTTTATATTTAGAACAATACAACGATATTTTTTAAAATGAACATTTGGTTTCCTCTGGTTTACTTAGCAATATTAGCAGCTCTTAGATATTTTAAGCTGTTGCTTTAAGGACAGTTGTTATATTTGGGATTTTTTAAATAAAAAGAAAACAAATCACCACAACAGAAAACTTTCTAAACATAATATTGTCAGAGGAGAAGACTGACAATGTTTAAACCAACTTTCCAAAAATCATGCAGAAAGTCCTAGGGAATTTGTTGGTAGTTAGTTGTAGTGCCATGTAATAGAATAGAAAAATGAAAGATAATGGTAACTGCTGATAACTTTCATTTGAGAGGAGGCATGTTTACCTGCAACGGGCAGGGGAAAAATATTATAAGTATCTAAGAGGTTTTTGGAAACAAATGGATGAGGGAAATTAACATATTCAGTATTATTCATATATTTAGAGGACAGTTTGATTTTACTGGCTGAAATCAAAGTGAATGCAATTGTTTTAAGCACTTTTTTTTGCTCTGTTATTTATGTAGCTAAATATAGAGACTATAATCATGCATTGTTTCATTTGGTTAATATACCATTACTAACCTGTTATTTTAAGAAGAGCTTTTTAAGTTGATGAAGTGAGAGAACCAAAATGGGAGTAGCAAGGTGCAGAGTGGTGAAGTGGAAATGATTGTATGAAGCGTAGTGGAGGAGGTGAGGCAGCTGTGATTGCTGGTTTACACAGTGCAAAGATGACCTTAAAAAAATGTTAATGTTCCCAGCCAAGAAAGCCAGTAAAGCTCTGGAAGTTTCTATATAATCCTCCAGATTATTTTGTTAGTGCTAGAGCAGATTTTGCTAATGCTGTGCAGTGTTGCAATGAAGAACATTTGAGAACTTGCAGAAGAGGAGCTCTTTCTTAGAGGAAACAGTTGAGATGTGGGTAATTTAGTAGCTGTGTAGGTGGCTGAGTCAGTGGCTGTGGCATGGACCTGAAGTAGGCAGGTACAGCCTACTGTAGTTTCCATTTTGTCCCGTGGGGCTGGTCAAATGACAATATCCCTAAATAATCCTCTGTGCTTTCCAGTGGGAGCAGAGTGGTTTTATCTGCCTTTCCAAGTGTTCTGAGATGCTGAGTTGAAAATCCCTATTCCAAGTTGAGCTATAGATTTTTAGATATCTAGTTTAATTTAAAAAAAAAAAAAAATCCATAGCAGATCAGTCTGCAGGCATGGTTAAGTGTACATTTCCCTTGATTAGTGAAATAAAATGAAACTCAAAGTCAGGTTTGTTAGTGCTGAAATTGTTATTTTTCTGAGCTCTAACAAGGGTTTCGAAACTATTAAAACCCTTTCAAAACAATAGTTGTATCCCAAAATGTGAATTAAGAATTATAAATAGGTTGCCTCAATTTTACCTGTAATAAACTGCTTCCACAAAGTTAAACACATGGTCCAAATGACATTGTGCTAATATGTCATTTTATACAAAATATATTACTTTTAGGTACACAATATTGATCTGGTGCTTTCAGGTCTGCTTGGAAGCAGTCTGATTTGTTGTACTCTCAGTATAAGTTAGACTGAATATTTCAGACTAGGGAAAAGAAATGTTGTTCTTGTATAGAATGCCTAGGAATTATTAATTGCCAAATATAAAACTGGATGTCCAGAGGAAACCAGTTGCTGAAGACTTATTCTTTATATATAAACCTTGAAAACATACCAATCTGACATATCTGTGTTGACAGAAGTATTGAAAGAAGCAAACATATTTAGCTATTTATATCATGCTGTGTTTTAAAAACATTGTTAATTTTTGGCACAGTTCCTTTCTATCTGCAGAAATCTTTTTGGATGGGAGGGCAGGCTCTAAAATGTAGCTTGTACCTTTTCTATTTCTGCACTGTGATCTTGGTAACCTGATAGATGCAGTTTTAATGACATGATGGACAACCAGAACTTCAAGCAGCAGTATCTGAGACAGAACATCAGCTGTGAGGCACTAAAAGGAGCAGTTATAACAAGCAATTTAATCCAGTATTTATGGAATTATCTGAGGTGGGGGAGGAAACGTGTGTCTTCTGGCTTAATTTTCTGTTTAGCTAAAAGAAGTTGTGTTCACTTTTAGAGGTGGTTGTGCTCAAATCTGGTAGTCACAGCCTTGTTTTTTTGGCATAACTCTGCTACCTCCTGCCCTTCAGCATCCAGTTCTGTCCATCAGCATTCTGTTTTTGCATTAATAGACTTGACCTTATTGGACTTGACTTTATGTGAGTTTTTCTACTGAACACTGTAGGATCGCTTTTGTTTGTAAGCATATGGCTCCAAGCGAGCTTTGAAAATGACCAGTTTCTCTTCTAGATACCAAATGAAATTAAACTTCACAACCTTCTTTAAAAAAATAATTTTTAAAACTGCTGTTTAGATTTCCAGTTAACTTATAAAAGACAATTCAGTTTTTAGCACTTCTGTTCTGAGCCTTGAAAAGGGATGCATTTTTACATGTAGTTGTTCTGGGTGCTTCATGAAGTTTTGGATGTTATAAGAATATCCACTGTCCAAATTCAGTCATAGTGAGAGTCAGAGGTGGATTTGTCAAAAAACTTAAAATTTCTCTAAAAGCCTGTCCAATTTTGCCAAATGTGTATGTGTTTTTATGGGGATGAAATCCGATGATTATGCAAGATTTGAACAGTTTGTTTAGTAAGAGAAGTTGTATGAAGAATTCTTGCAACAAATGGCAAAGATGATGTGGATCTCTAGGGATGTCAGAGCTCTCAGGGACAAATAAAGGTGCTATATACTGTCAAGAGACAGATTTGGTGGTCTTCTGTTGACTAGGTAGAAGATGCTTTCTAGGATCAAATGATATGAAGAGACAGGAGAAGAACGTGAAAACTGTAGTAAGGACTTCTGCATATTTGATTTCTTTCTTGGTTGTTCTGATGAGAGATTTTTTGGCCAGTGAATCTTTGTAGTCTTGGGCTAAAAACCTCTTCTCTAAGGAGCTAAGGCAGAGCCCTGTCCATTACAAAGATGTCACTGACTTAGCTGGGATAGCTTTAGGCTGCCAGTCCTTCCTGGCCCTGTTTGGTGAAGGAGAAGCTCTGAGGTGCACAGGGCAGTTTTGCATGGCCTCTGCAGCCTGCACAGCAGTGCTCTCCTTTTCTGCTGTCCCCCAGGAAGAGCAGGAAAAGTTTCATGCCTTAATGCTTCTCCCATTGGAATATCTTTCACACAGGCGAACAATGAAAGTGCAGGGTGCTATGGTTTATATGTTGAAATATATTTAATTCAAAGCAGGAGACCAAGGCAGTGTTCCTGTATTTCTTTGGATGAGAAGCTGCTTTCAGTTATCACCAATATTTAGGAAAATAAAGTAAAATACAGTAATAACAAATAAAAATACAATAAATGTTTACTAAAGTGGAAAAGATTCTTGACAATTTATGTTTGGCTCCTCTTGTAATCCTGTGTATCCCTTTTTGAAGTAGACAACACTTGGAGCAGTTTTGTCCAAAATGGCCCCTTTAAATCGAATGAGTAAGACTGAGGCTGCTGCTCCTGCTGCTGCTGCTCCTGCTGCTGCATATTTTGTGTTGGAGCAGCTGCTGAAGTTGAGTGGCCCATAGATTTCGATGGCTTCTGGACCAAACTTGGAAACTGCAGGGTTGTTTATCCTAGCTGTGTTATGAGTTTTATTATCAATAGCATTACTAAATCCCTGGACTTAAAAACAGTGACCCCATTGCTCTCTTTCAAGAGTTCAAATTATCAATTTAAAATAATCAATGCTTCAGTTGCTAAGAGCCCAGAACTCAGTGCTTTAGTGTTTAGGGTTGGGGTTTTTTTCTGATAGTGCAAAGTTGTGGAAAGCCAGAGTTCAGCACTGCAAAATTCCTGCAGTTCTTCATGATATTGCAGGAATTAAAATGGGCTTACTGCCAATGAAAGCTTGAGCCCTTGAAGCACGAATATCCACGTCTGCTTTAAATTTAAATACAGATTACAAGAATTGACCAAAAGAATGCAGCAGGAATGTGCATACAGGAAAGTACAGCATTGAAAGGAAAAGTAGATGAGAGTTCAAAAGAAATTCTCTTTTGCAAGTACAAAATTTGGACATAGAGAGTGAAGATTCGAGGAGTGGCAGAAGGCATTTGGAGGAGAATTTGGAATGTTTTGTATCCAAAGTAGAACTGCTAGTAGGGTTTGAGTCATACGGTATGTTTTTCATGGCATGGTAGGGTAAGTGAGTATGTAGTCATAGGTGTTATTTTTACTGGCTTTTTAATATGTGATTTTTTAAACTCCAAATATTTTTTCAGAGGCTCTGTTATTTTTACTTATCTTCCTTTCCAAATGCATTGAATGCAATCTGTCATCTGAATTTCTGTTTACTTATTAAAGGTCAGATTTTTCAAACCATAGTCTCTGGTTTTACAGATACAAAATGCAGGGGGAATAGGCATATTTGCAATTTTGCAGTGCAGATAATTTCTAATGGATGCAGGTGAGATGATTCAAAAGTCTAAGTATGTTTTGAATGAAGCCAGGTGTTTACATTTGGTGTGAATTGCACCAAGTTAAGGCTGGGCTAACAATGAGACTCTTGAAATGTGGAATTTACCATGTACTTAGAAGTTCTGTTGCAGTGCAGCATTTGCAACACAGTGACATTAAAAGAGTGTAATAGTGTGCTAAGATAAGGGAAAAAATGCTTAAACTTTTAACTGCTGTTGCAAACGTGTCTGTAAAAAGCGAAGTTAAAGAAAAACATTCTTAGTACAATCTTGCTTGGGACCAGCTAACTTGGTGCACTCTGTTGGCAGCACACGTTACTTTAAGGTCTAACTGGGCTGAAAAAAGGATTAACTTCAATGAGCGTTTAGAAAAACCTGTTGCTATATAGACTTTGGTTCTATTCTTTGCTATTTTCCACTTCATGCTGCATTCAGTGGTGAAGAATAACCTCCAGTGTGTTTGTTTTGTTGAAATCTATTCTTCATCTCTACTTAGGGAACGAAGATAGAAATCAAATGTAAAGAATCTAATGAACAGAGTTTACAACAGATCCAGTCTGTGGCAAGTCAAAGAGCAAATCTGTAGATATTGTAATGTTCTGTTGGTTCAGATATGCAGCAATCAAAACCACCAAATTATTAATTTTATGAGCACAGTTTCAGAAGGTGCCTAACTTTTATAAAGGGAATTAAATGCTGTTTTTCCATTTGGAAATATTTAGGTAAAATTAGGAGACTTTCTTTTAATATACTTTAAAGACATTGCAAAATGCCATTGATTTTTAGAATGGTAGGAAATATGATGGAGAAAAACCCCTCTAAAATCCACCTTGCTAATCCTGGATAATTCTGGCAGACAAGGTGTGTATGCTCTTTACAAAGATACTTGCTTAAATTGATTTGAGATACCCAACTTATCTGTCCTCTTTGTGGCTTTTCTGGGAGCACTTGGATGGAAATTTAAGGGGCTTTACTGCAAATCAGCAAGTATGTACACTCCTGCACACTGCTGAAATCTCTTCATTAGGAGCAAATGGGCGTTTGAAATCCTATCAGCAGCTTTGTAGGATTGAGTCCTTATTGTCAGAGGAACACAGGATCTGGCTCCATTTTCTTCAGTTTTCACTTGAGCCAGTATGCAAGGATTTAAATGGGACTTTGTTTAAAAGTAGCAAACATGAAGTATTATTTTCTAGTACTAAGCTAGTGGTTAACATGTCTATTTTTTGCTGTCTTGCCACCAATACTGTAAAAATGTAAAATCAAACCAGCTTTAATTCTTGTAAAACTGAAATTGGTTTGTAAAACAATGTATAAATTGTGTTTCATAGACAGAAAGCTTGTATTACTGAATGTAATATATGTGAAATGAATATATTATAGTCTATTTTTGCCATGGAAATAAATATTTGAAGCAATGATGAGTTTTTATTGTTCTATTATTAAAGGAAAAATCTGAGAACTTACTCTTCATGTGCAGTCCTGGGCTGGGACTTTCCCTTCAGTTCACAAAAGTGTGTTCCCTTTTCTAATTTGCTGCAAGTACTGGGTATACAATTGTGCTGTCAAGTGCTAATAGGTGTCATCTTTGTGGCAGGAAAATCTTGTGCCTGCTGCCCTGTCATAATTTTTTGCATTTTCTAAAGCTGTTTTTGGTACTGAACTTCCAGTTTCCCTCTAACATTTATGTGTAGGAAGGATTAAAAATTTTTGAAAGTTGCAGAACCCTTTCCAAAAGCATGTGAGAGAACAGTTGATTGTGTACTTACTCTCATTGGAGCTGCTGCCAACAACTAGCACTAAAGTTATTTTCATTCTGTAATTGGCATTGAGTTAAAAAGGGAAGTGATGCAGCAGCTTGCTCTGCACACCTGGTACAGCATGAGGCTTCGTGAGGTGAATGCAAGAATTGCACACTAGACATTGTAGTCTCACACTGGACAATTGCATTTCCTTTGTCTTTGCTAAACATCTAGAACACTGTCCACCTAGCTACATCTGAAACAATCAGGCTTTTAACTAAAATTTTGTTTTCTAGGTGTACTGAGTTTGAAGGAATCGATCAGCTTAAGGTAAGACAGATACATACCATAGATACTCCTGGACTTGTCTGATCAGTTCCCAAATCCTGAGGAAAGTCTTGTGTGATGTTTAGTGAAAGTAAAGCTCTTTTATTAGACATGGATTCAAAATTAGAAGAGGAAAATGGGGCTTCTGGGACCCAAGGCTCATGGTAAAGCATTCAGCAGTTTTGATCACACTTATTATTTATATTGCTTTTAGACCTCTGGCAAAGGTATCTTTAGAAACCTAAATTTCCTCTAAATCCAGATGGTTTTAAACTGCAGCTGTTGTTTTCCAGCCACTGTAAAATCCCCATTAGAGACTTCTGGTAGCCAGAGTTGCTGACAGGGACATGACTTGATGCTTGGATTTGGCACATCTGGCTGGAAGTTTTCTTGGGCAAGAGCTCCAGGACTTGGTACATGAGAAGCTTATGGGAGCTGATGAGAAAAGTTTCTTGCTCAACCAGAACACCAATAGGAATCAAAATGACAGGTATCAGATGCAGTAGCTTTGATGCACTACAAAAAAGCTCTGCCTACCCAAAATAAGGAGCATTGCTGAGTGTATCTACTCCCTTCAGGAGAAAAGGTCAGCCTGCACACTGCTGGTGTTTAAATAATGACAAGCAGAACTGAGGGTAATGGACATTCTGGAAATGCTGCACAAATACTACAGGTTGAATTTCCTGATATTTGGGAAGGTAACCTTGGCCACAGGCTGGCCCATCCTACCTCTCACCTGCACCTCAGCTTTGTTACTGGAGCGTGCCTGAGACAGCACCATGGGTATTTTATGGCAGAGCTGTGCTCTCACCTGCCAGCTGCTTCCTCAGGTAAAGGGAGGAACAAAGAGCTGGCTGGGGAGATGTGCCCAAAAATCCTCTGGGGAGATCTGATAGCACCATAAAGTGAATTGAACAGAGACTCTAAGATGTTCAAATAGTGAGGAGGAGCCCTGGAGAAAACACCCTATGGAAAGCCTTAGCAAGGGCCTCTAAGGACTGATGTTTAGGCTGAAACTCCCTGTATAAGACTAGAAACTGTCAGGGTGGGATGGGAGTAGCCATTATGCAAGCTTGTGTCTGGGGAGGGGGAAAGTGTGGAGGCCAGTCGGCCCAAGGAAACCAAGATGACATCTTCAGGAGCTCTTCTGCCTTTCTCTTACAATCCACTGTTATCTTAGATGGTTGTGCCCAGCTTTTGGGAAGCCTCATTGCCAGCTTTCAAACCTGTGGTATCTGTGTCAGCTCTGGTTTCACTTGTGTCAAACACTGGGAAAAAGCAGGGTGCCAAATGCCTCTGAGCTGAATTTCTGATTGGAGAGGTTACACCTCTGAGGTCCTGCAAGGAATTCTCAGACTGTCAGGAGAGCTGATGGCCTTTTACACATTGCTTCACTTCTTTGGCATGTGAGCATGCTTATGAGTGAGAGAAATGGATACTGGGAAGAGCTGGGGTCACCTCATAGTTGTGTTACTCATCTGGAACCAGTCTCTGGCTGCTGTGAGATGTAAGGTATGCTGCAGCCCTCACACAGATACTGTAAGGGGAGTCCTACGGGCTTGCTGAATTCTTTGGATAACTGCAGAGAGCTCTGCACCTCGTGCTACAGATCACGCCGCGAGAATGGGCAGCACAGCTCTGTGCCTGCCAGCCTGAGGCTCTGTTTGAGTTTCTCTCTCTCAGGTTTCAGAGGCCTCCCTACTCCATTTATGTAGCCTTTCCTTGCCCTTCTCAAGGTCTGATTTCATTCCCCCAATGAGGTTGGGCTGGAAGGATTGCAGGGGAATCTGTGTGTGCTGTAGCCTGGGATCTATGAGAGCAGCAAGGGCACAGCAGCAGCAGCCTATGTTGGTCCCTGTGGGCATGTCTGGCATTCCTCCAGCCCAAAACATGGTGTTGGGTTGAGAGCCTATGCTTTGTGCGGGCCAGTGTCATGGTTTCAAAGTTGAATGCAAGTGAAGTTTTGTGTGTTGTCACCTGGCTGTCAGGCACACCTCCTGCCCTTTGCTGTCAGCTAGAATTAGCTTAGTGAGTGAGCTAACAGGTATCACTAGGAACCCAGCTACTCTGGAGACTTTCCACAGAGAACAGAAAGTCCCATGCACAGTAGACACTTCATCCCTAATTTTGGTACCCTTCACTTGAATTAACAATTCTTGTTGCTACTCCTCAACTGCTTGACACCCTAGAGTCCTCCTAGGCTTTCTTTAAGGTGGCTGAAATGGAGATGAGCTATGGGTGCTCTACAGCTCAGATGATTTGTCATGCCAGTGGTAACTGCTGATTCTTCTTTTCCCTTCCCAGTGATGCTTTATCCCTGTGACATGCTCAACTTCCGCTGGCCCACGACCTGCTACAGGTTTTGAAACTGGATCCCTTGACTGGCTGTGACCCATGCAGGGCAATGGCTGGGGCAGATTAATTTACTGCTCACCTGTTGGCATATCACTCACTTTACTACTGGAATACAAACTGAAGGTGGTTGTTTCTGAATGAAGCAGATTTCACTAAAGGAAACAGGAAGATTGGACTGCTTGTATCTGTTTTGGTTGTTTTGGAGAGTGAGAAATGATTTTTGTTAAAACTTCTGGTTGCTGTTCTGTTCCTTGTAATCTGTGTACATACCAGATGTCAGATCTTGAGAACAGCAGGTTAAGTGCCTGGGAAGTGCCAGACAAACAAGTTTGGTGGCTTTGGAGACATCACACAGCTGCAGTGCCCTGCACTTGCTTGTCAATGTACGCTCCTGTCTTGTGTGGTTGAAAATTAAAGTGGGATACTGGACTTTCCCATAGCTTTCTGAAGTAGACCTTGAATTCCAATTCTGTGTTTTTTCCCCCTTTGCATAAATTTTTAGGTCTCAAATACAAGCGCTATGATACAAAAGTGGAAAAATTGAAGGAGCTCTAAAATACATTTGAAGGCCAATGTTAACAAGGGGCACCTACATCTCTACTCTACACCTGTGCTCTACCCAATAATAGATCTCACCCTTTTTTAAAAGATGAAATCAGTAACAATTTTCCTTTTTCCAGTTCTTCCTGTAGTCTCATTAACATCCATTTTTCATTGCTATTTCTACCTATCCCAGGCTGTGGTCTGGGGCTGCTGCCTCTCCCAGGTACTCAGACACAGGAACAGTAGCTGTACATTAAGGGGCATTATTAGAATGTCTTTTTGTTTGAAACTGAGCTGTCATCACAATGAACAGCCTTCCTTATGGGCCACAGATGAAACTCCTGGGCTTAATTCTTATTTATGCTGATGTTCTAGCTCTCTTACTCATAAATGTTGTACAAAACATTGCTGGATGGAGCCATTTGTACTTGAATCATGAAATGCTGTCAGCTGAGCTGCATCATTCTCACAACTACTCTTGCATAGCTATAAATGATAAAGTGCACAGAAATGCAGAGAAACAAGATCATGAAGTCATTCTACAGCTAAGGCTAAATGAAAACTCTTTAGGAGTTTTAGACACTGGGTGGATCGAGAATAAAAAGGATGGCTTGAAGGTGGTTGCTTTCTGGTCAGCCCTAAGACATGTAAGTACCTTTTTCTTTGATCCCGTTAATCTTTACTTCAAAGGACCGAAAGCCCCACTTTGCTTTGTAAATAAACAAAATCTTACCTTTGAAAAAAATCAGTGAAGACAAAACTGTAGCTTTAAAGTTAAGAGGCTGTTTTGTTAGAGCAAAGTAACACTAGCAGGCTTTTGTCTATTTGAAAAAAAAACATTGATGTTATGATGTATGTACTCATGGCCCACATGAATCTGGGCAGAAAAAAGTCTTTACATTGCAGATCACTGCTGCTGACTGCTCCTTAGTTTGTTACATCTAAATGAATCACATATTTAATGGTGTGTGACTGCCTTGTTCTGCTACTGCTTGTGCCAAGACTTGAGTATAGCACAAAGCAAAATATGACGTGAGAAAAAAACTCAAACCCAACCAACTAAAACCCTCAGAAAAAAATCCCCAAACCTTGCAGTGTTGATTTATCTTATCAGTGATGTGGGTCAGCCTTGCATATCAAGGTCTTTAAGCAACTTACATTTTAAGCACCACCTTAAAGTAAATGTAAATAGAAGAGAGAAAGTATTAAGTCCAAGGCAGCCCAAATTTGCCCTTGGATCTGCAGATAAACTGATAGGTAGCATTTATCTAGAATGTTTTTTCCCCACTATCTGATAGGAGTGCCTGTACAATGAGAGAAACCGGTTCTGTGGACTGGACTGATTGCTCCAGCTGCTGGATACTGGAAGGTGTGATTCTCTGGTTCTTCACCAGACATTTCACTGTGGATCCAATAAATGCTCACACTTATGGTTTAGGTAGACTGGTGCTTTCTTTGTGAAAGGTGTGTTTTAATCCATTTGTTTCCTCTTTTGTTGCATCTACCCAGAAAAAAAAGTCATTGATGTTGAGACAGTTCATCAACAGGAAATATGGTCAAGAAACTGTTTTTATTTATTTCTGTGTTACTTGTATTACAGGAAATGAGCATGTCATTAGTTTTGCTGTTCTGTGAGGTTCACTGCTGTGGTGTTTTCCTACAGTATTCTTTCATTTACACAATTTGAAGGTGAAATTCTTATTAATCCATAATCAGACTCATGTTGACAAGAAGCCAAAGTTAGCTGAGTGACATTTTTTACGATGTACAAGTCACAAGTGTAGAGATAGGTAGAGAAAAAAACCCTAAATTCCCGTTATTGACCAAGAATGAAGAACTTGGAATGGAGGGCCCCAAGAGTGGGTGAAGTCCTGTCAGAGGAGCAAAGAGGCTTTATACTTGGATACACCTAACCATGCTCTTTAGTTTTTATACCAGTCCCTCTGTGTCAGAATTTCTCATAGTGAGTAGAAAACCAACAATTTCCTGGGGCATCCCTTCTCTTCAGCTCTCTGGGGTAAGGTATAGAGAGAGCAGGAGTTTCCTTGAGGACTGGAGAAGGTCTGTGATCACCTGTGATTGAGGAAAAACACTCCCTGCACTGTACTGACTCAGCCCTGTGGCCACATCTTTTCAACAGGACCGGCTCTGATGGGGGGGGGATGAAGAAGTCCTCACATTATCTCACCTGCTTTTCAGTGAGCCAGAGCACTCATGCTGCAGGTCAGATTTACAAGGCAGCCAACTGAGTGTGGCAGCTGAAATGGTGATGCCCATCTGTCCAGTGACATGTACATTGCTAAAATAAACTGGTCTCCTATCACTATCAGTAAGTGCAATTTATTATTGTGACAAGGCACCCAGGAAAGTGCCTTTTGCTTTCTTTGGGAATTGTGTTCTGCATAGCAATGTTGTGATTGTGCCAGACGTGTTTTTCTCTGAGTGGCTTTCTCTAGCTGTTTTTTGACATTTCTTTTTGTCTAAAAGTATATGCTTCACAAGTGAAGCAGTCGTCTGTGTCTATAGGAGCTACTTGAAGCTGCAAAGGGTCATCTGGCTGATGGAGTCACAGACTTTGGTCGATGTCACAGGGGAGGCGGGTGGTGGCAGTTGTTATGAAAGAACTGGTACAACTTGGGCTTGTCCCTGGAGGAAGAAGCTTAAAAACTGACTCTAGAAGATATTCGGCGACAGGTTTATGCAAGTTCCTAAAACTTCTCCTAGTTCCTCACCTACAGCAAGACAATGTAACTTGCCAGCACTTCCTCAGAACCTGTTGAGCTTATTCTGCAGCAACGGGAATGTCAGGCAATAGCTGTACTCTGATTTCACAATCACATTTTGGTTGATTTCATGCAATGCATGTGCTAACTTCAATTTAAACTTTAACCAGAAAATACAGCACCTCTTTTCCATTTGCTGTACAAGGTGCCTTATGTGTCTTCTAGACAGTCCTAGTCATCAAACAGTAAGCAACTCAGTCCTTTTCCAGAACCAAAGCTTGATGCAGAATGCTATGCCATGGCTGTCAACAGTGCAAGAAACTGAACTTAGCAGTCTCATTCAGTTAAGAAACAAAAATAAAAAACTACAGTCATTAATCTACATAGATTTGTTAGAAGTTGGATTTTCTTCCTGTGAAATAGTTTGATTTTTCATTTGTGGGCTTCTGTGAGTGGTAACACAGTACACTACATGGTGGAACTCATTATCCATTCTGGAAGAGGCCATTGTTTGATGTTAAATTTATGTTGTTGAATTCTTGCTGACTACAAATTCTCTGATCTTTATAGCAGGACCATAACTGCACTATCAATTAACTTATTTAAAACAATAAATATTTCATAACTTATTATTGCAGCTCTAAAAAATATAAATCTAGTTTTAATATTCTCAAGTTTGTTTCGAGTTATACAATTATAGGCAAAATATACAAAATTCTTCTGTTAACTGACCCTTTATCCTTTAAGGTCTAATTTACACAGAGATTAATGCCCAGTTAATGGTATCCTGCTAGAGAGATCTTAGCAGTTTTTAAACAGAAATAACTGAAAATAAATTGAACAATTTAGTACTGGTTGACAAATAGCAGTTCAACACAAAAGGAGCTCTATCCCTATTTAACAGGTCAGTTTTGGTTATAGTTATGAATAGTTATGTGAAATGTGAAGGGTGTTTGCAAAATCTTCCTCAAATTCCTCAAGTTCCTTATTGACTTCCAAATCACTGTCACAAGTAATGAAGTTTAAAGCTTCCTCACAGGTGGATGAAATGTCTGGGTGTTCTTCAAATTCCACACCACAGATATCACATTCTGTCCCAGCATCCATAGTTTCTGTGGTATCTTCTGATAAGCACTCCGGACTCTGTGTCTCCGTTGACCTTTTGCTCCATGACTGTGATTCACATTTGTTTGGTTCCTTTAATGACGAGTCCATGGTCTCAAGGAATTCTTCACTTTTTGTAGCTTTCCTCAGCCTATGACCTTTAGTGCTAACTTCAAGCTCCTCTTTGTTATCCAACTCCAGTGGGTCTGAGGCTTCCTGGCTTGCATGGATTAGCTCTGTCTCGCTGTCCTGGCCGCAGCCAAGGTCTGATTTCAGCACATCCAACATCTTGCGCATTTTACCCTAAGGGATGAAGGAAGAAAAGGGTGACAATTCTCCAGCCCCATGGCACTAGAGCGCTGCTCAGACTCAGGGCTTAACTCTGACAGAAGGAAAGGGAGGCTGCCTGCAATCAAGTGACTACATTAAACACTGAGTGTCACCAAACTGAATTGACTGTTGTCCATTCTTTGTCACTGTACCTGTGACTCCTGGTCCGCCATGATCCATGAGTTTACAAATCTCATTTATGGAGAAAGAGAGAGAGGCTCCCCACTGAGCATTCTGGTTACCTTTACCCCCAAATATACCAGTACATTTGCCCTGCTCTTTGGAAACATCACCTAAAATCATCTGCAGAGACTATTACAAAGGCAGCACATACCTCATCAAGGCGGTTCTTATTCTCTTCTATATGGCACTCAAACAGTTCATCCAGAACCCTACAAATAAAAAATCAAATTATTTCACAGACGGAAAACCAACTTTTACCAGATGTACATAATCTAACAACTGTAGGTTTTAGCTGAAAGGCCCCTCTAAGACTGTTTCAATTCCACTCTGTCACAAAGGGCTACCTAAGTTAGCATGTTACCAGTGGACACATGCTCAGCAGGCAGACCTGGTTTTGCGCAGCACATGGCAATTGTGGGGTCACTTGCAGCACAACTACATGTGTTTTTGATCTGTTTGGCCTATGTGCTGGGAGAAATCAACAATCCTGTGGGGATTCTACTGGCATGCTGAAGTATCCGAAGTCTCTTGGATGCACCTCAGTGGCTGCTATACACAAGAATAAATAAAAAGAAGGAATAAAATCCAGCTTCAGTAAAAAAAAAATCCAGAAAAATCCTCAGTCCTGAGAGCTCTTCCATTTCCTAGGCTGAATGAGAAAAAAGATTCTGTAAAGAAAGTGTTCTGTGACAACTAAAGTACACAATCACTGGAACAGAATTTCAGAAAGTCAAGTGAATTTAACTTAGCTTACATAAGAAATTATTAAAAAACAAGTGTAAGAAGGGTTCTAATGGAAGAAAACCTTACTGTAAACGAGCCAGAGGGCGACTGCTCTCAAAATTTCTTGAAGATTAATTATTTTGCTTGGTGTATTTAGTATTTTCATTGGGACCCTTGAAATAAGAAGTAAAAAATAAGAGTGCATAGAATTGGAAAAACAGCTGGGAACATTATCAACCCAGAGCAAGATCAGAATATTATGAAATTAGACTGCCTTGAATGCATAATTTCAAAAATGGTTTAAGATTATATATATATATGTTATATATATATATATGTTTTATATATATATATATGTATATATATTCTGTGTATGTACAGAAATACTGCAAATTTTTTTGCATAAATTGAGAGATTTTATTAGAAAGAACCAATATTATATTGAAAAAAAAATCTGATTTAGCAGCTCGTGAACTTTTATCTGAAAGAGAATATAACCCTTGCAACCCATGTTGAAGACTGAATTCATACTGGAACCGACAGAAGGGGGACAAAGAACCTGTTGTGTAAAAGATAAGTAACTCGGTTTCTTTAGCAAAACAGATGTTACAGACTAAAATGAGTTCTTAGTAATATTCCACCTAAGGTTCCAGGTAAGTTTTTAACAGAAGCTTTTATCTCATGGTACACAGCAGCAGATCAAAGTTGATGACCCACAGGTATTTCCTACTTCTCCTTAACATAAAGCAAAAAAGAAGAGGAAACAAAACAAAAACAAGGGCTAACTGTGTATATGTGCGTATAAAGAAATTTTTACTAATCACTACTTCCCTTACTTATGGAGTCCATGGGTTTCTGACATAGCATTACAAAATTGAAAACAACTGTAACCTACCTGTTAGAAAATAACCCATGTCTAAGAATATCATTTGTTACATCTTCTATGAAAGTTAAATACAAAAGCTCCTCTTCTCTGCAGGAAGAACAGAAATACCCCAATGTTAAATGCTTTACTGTAAAAACACATATGAAATATTTTAATAGGTTTAATCACCTTCACGAGATACGTCATTAAGAAGATTTTATAGTTCTTGTATCAGCAGTTACTTTTCATAAAAGGTAAGGCTATCATGAAAAACTAAGCCTTTTGTTCAATCTGGACAACAATAAAAAACTGTAAAGCATGAGACAATTAGAAAGGTGCTCATGGTGCTTTCTTTATGCTAATTTCTGTTGTGGTATAAATTAGCACAGAGATCCCAAGTGAGGGAATCAGTGAATCTTGGCAAGCATTTAGAACCTGCATTGCCCTCAAAGGGGAGACAATTGCAAAGAAAGTGCAAAATTGCAGTGTTATGCTCTGGGTAAAGGTTTCCAAAGGAGCTTCTAGAAAATCTGACTGCAGCTGAAAATTGCTGATCCTAAATGGAAGCTGAGAAGGATTTAACTGCTCATTTAGCAGCATCCACTCATTTCAATGTATCTCCTTGATGTACAAAATCTTGTGAGATGTGACTTTCACCTCTTCTCTCTATTTTACCTGTATAAGAGTTGTTGATGCCAATTACTCTAAGCCAGACACTCTCCAAAAGTCTGGAGCTTTGCTTGAAAGACAACAGGAAAGAAAACTCCCCCCCCAAAATTTCAGTGCTGTTTCTTTCACAGCATTTTTCTAAGTTTCCCAAAGCATCCAAACTCTATTGAGTTATTCTCCAGTTTTAATAAACAGAAAATAAAACCCAGAATACATCTTGCATAATTTTCATTACATAAAATTTGTTGTGCTTAAAGGTTGTAATTTGCATTCCCTCTATATATTCCCTCTATATAATATATATATTATATATTCCCTCTATATTTCTATAGTCAAGAAAGTTACCTACAGCTGGTATTTGAGACCTCTATTACAAGCCTTAAGTTAGGTAAACACAAGCCTGTCCTAAAGCACACAGAATTAAAAGATTTTTCCAAGGCCACTTGATGAAGCATTAGTAGTGTTCCTGAATATAATTCAAAACTCTTAATTTTCATTAAATTTCAGGGCAGGAATGTGGTAAGAATGTCTATCAATTTGGTGTTTCATTTGCCAATATTTGCTTCAGAGATTACAGACCTAAAAAGAAATGGAAACTGTAGGCACTGAACAATTTTCTGAAGTTATAATGAAATTTGTTTTTAGACTCACATAAAAGTTTTCAAGTATTGTAGGTTTCAAGTTCATCAGTTTTGAGGAAAGCTTTCTAGTTTGATGTTGTAAATGAGCAGAAAAATGGTTTAAGCATACTTACTCAGCATCAGCAGCCCTTGGTGGAGACTTCTGAGAACACCTTGATGACTCTCTAATCAGAAAATCAGAAGGCAAGAAAAAGAACAGCATTCTAAACACCTTCTCTACTACCTTGCATGTAATTTTCTTCTGGACCCGTGGAGTGCCATTACATGATTTCCTTTTGCAAAAAACCCCCACCACAACACCCCTGAACCCTGCTCCAGTAGCAAAATCCCCTGCTGGCACTGAAACCTGGAAGACTATCGTTCAAGACTATTGTATCACCTCACCTGATGCAGTGCTCAGAAGACCTTGGTGCTACTTCAGATGCTATTCAATCTCTGTTATCCATAAGAATGCTTTTTAATTTTTTTTTTCTTCAGATAGAAATGCCTTTGTATGAAAAGGCCATAGAGCAAATCAGTGAGTCATGCATGACACTTAGGTCAGCAATGAGGAGAATCAGCCTGGAGCCCTTAGGTTCTGGCCTGATTTCCAACACTGCTCTTGTATTGTAGCAATCCCAGTATTAAGTTTTCAGAAAAAGAAGTGGAAAATGCTCCTGCAATGCAGTGTTTATAGTACTATATAGTCTGTGAGCTCAGATGTACAGAACTAACAACTGTATTAATGTGTCATCACTCAATTCTGACAAAAATACGCATGTATTTCAGAGCTTTCTTTCTTAACTGTCTTCCCAGTGGAACTTATCACAAGAAAATAATGAATTTTGAAGTTGGAAAAGGCCATTGATATAAAAAAACCAACAAAAGTCCTGTGAGAAGAAGACTTATAAATACTAGTGAAGACTTATGGCCTAAGGACCAGCTGTATAGAAAGGAACATTTCAAATATTCCCTCTCACTGTAAATCAGGCACCTTAGGATGGAGCATTTACAATCATCTATTTCTCCCTCAGGCTCATCCGAAGAACATATTTTATCTTCATCCTACAACACAGAAATAAAAATCTTTATTATCAGTGCAAATACACAGCAAATTTTACCATTTAAACAAATCTAGTAACTCTCTGTAATTAAGCAGTCCTAGAAATTCCATGTCTTTTCTGAGAAACTCTGGGTAAACAGACAAAAGGAACAACTTCTTCTGCTTGAAGGTCATGTACCAATTATCTATGATCTCAGCAGATATTAGATAGTGCACTTACAGAAACAATACAAAAATTTAAAGAGATCTCTTCATGCGCCTCAGTGATTTTTGTTACAGTTTCTGCTCAATGTTCTGAACTTCCTCTATGGAACTAATTCACGTCATGGCAATAGAAAGAACACCTAAATCAGCTGTTCACTGCTGTGGCAGTGATGAAGTGTATTACCACACAGCAATGATAGCAGGTGTGGGAAGAGTACCCAGATAACTGATAGATGCATTATTACCTGTGTTGTGATCTGCTCGTCACACGTAACTTTTCTCTCATACACTTTGTCTGCAGATCGAAAGCTACAAAATTTAGAGAGGTATTAGAATCCCAAGGAGACAACTTTCAAAATATGCAGGATGATAATACGAGTGCCACTGTGGAAATATCTCATCGGCCTGAACAGAATGTAGTACTGAACAGTTCAGAAAATTCCTGCCAGATACATAGGTCATCTAAATTAATTATTTAGCTGCATATTAGCAGGGGATAACTAAATTATTCAAAATAATTGTTCAGAATTAAGAATGGAGATGATCCTAAAATAAAAAATGCACCAGGAAAATAGAAGACCCACAGCCAGAAAATCAACAGTTGCAATACAGAGCCAAAGCCATTATAATTCCAGACTGGAGTTGGACATGCAGGCATAGAGGACACAAAAGGGAAAAGATTTCTCTTTACAAGGCAGTATCAGTAAAAAGAAAACTAAATCAGAACTGTACAATTTGCTAAGAAGTCAAATGCAAGAGAAGGACACTAATTTTTTTTAAAGTATTTTATACTGGGTATATCTAAAGGTATTTAAATTCAAGTGATAAAAACCCAATGAAGATCTGCATTCAAGAGTTAAAAAAGGATATTTGCATGATGTATTAATTAACAGACTGGAAAGTATGAGACTACAGGGGCAATAGTGGGGAACTATTTGCATGCTCATATTGGTTAATTCTTTACAAGACAGAACTATACATCAGACAGCATAGGGACGAGAGAGGGAATGATTATCACCAGATGTGAGATTCCACAGTTTGAATTTAGTGGCACTTCATATCCAATCTGTATAAATTAAATAAGTTGTTCAGAAAGAAGACAGCAAAATATGCCAGTGAAAAAAAGGATAATCACATTCTGTTCTAGCTTTTGATAAGGCATATCCAGGATAACGTCAGAATAATTATTTTGGTTTTATACAAACGTAATGAGAGCAAAACATTTTGCTTTAATGAAGATACTCTTATGATAACATCTAAATCCTAGAGTTTCAAAATAAAGTTTCAATCTCTGTACCTGATCATATCAGTCTGTGTTTCAGCTTCCACACACTGCTTGTGGCGATTTTTCTTCTTCCTTTGAGGAGGAGTGTAATACCTATAGTCTGATAGGAAAGATTTAGCATCTGATACTAAGGTGCGTGGAGTAAAAGGCTTTTGACACGTAGTAAAGCATTCACAGTGCCTCTCTAGAAGATCCCCACTGCTCGCTCTGGGGTTGCTTCCTTGAGTCTTCTGGGAACAACCAACGCTCACAAAACTCTCGGTGGAGCGACTGCGTGAAAGCCCAGTGCGTTTAGACGATGCCTTTGATGAACAGATATTTGAGTTTGAGTACGATGTCCTGTGCATATTCTGACAACATTTCCTGGTGTGTTTTACTGGACAGCAGTGAACCAAGCAATGCTCGCCATGACAACATGGTGCTCTTGACACGTGCTGTGCCTGCCCAGCACAGGGCAAGAGCCTGTCTTCTAATTCCAAGAGATGCTATAAAAGAATAAAACAACATCTGACTGCTATGCAAGTTACCTCCTTCGCTTATGATGGTACTCCCAGCTTTTACTGTTACCACCTTGGAGGTATTTTCTATGTAAAAAATGTCGAATTTTTGTAAAATCAAACTGGTTTCACAGCAGCCTCAGTGCTAACAGATTTAAAACCTAGTCTCTGGAAATAAGTAATAAGCAAATGGTTTGCTTCAGTAGCAAAACATTGGTGCTCAGTTATAGAATATTGATGGCTACATCAAACCAAGAGTTTAATAAGTCAAGAAATCATTGCACTGAAGCAAATTATTTTATCAGGATATGCTCTGTTCATACCACCTGGGCAAGCTATGGTAGAAATTATCCATAATTATCCCATGCTTAAAAATTCAAGATTATTCCTAAATTTTACTATGACACTGTGGAAAAGACAAATAAGACAGAAACACAATTAAATTCAAGCGACATTTTAAGGTGGAGTTTTTGGTTGGTTTGGTTGTTTGTTTGGTTTTTTTAATTAGAAAGAACAATTAATAGAAATTTTATTTCAGTCATAAGAGAGAGTAACATTGAAACACAGATCCAGTGCATTTTCAGTGGGACTTCATTGCCTGAGCACAATATAAACCTTGAGAAAATCCTCAAGAACACTACACTTTTTGAAAATAATCAGCTGATTGAGAGGTGGATTGAAGGCTGGATGTGGGATTTTCCCCACCAGGAAGTGACAATGGACTGAATGCCAACAAAAGTCACAAAAACAACTATACAACAAAGTGCCTGTGGGGATTCTGAAAGACAATCAATACTTTTTCTGAGACTTCTGAAGTCTCCTACTGGGGTGGGTAGAGAGAAAAAAAAACCCAATAACCAAAAATGGAAATCTTTATACGTTTATTGAAAATTCATGACATTCTAACCTACAAATAGATTGTATAAGACAGTAATATATTACTAGTAAACCAGTAGGATACAGTCTAGTATATTAAACTATATAATTGGTAGTATAGCTTGTACACAGATTTTCTATTCTACCATTCAACCCTAAAAAAGGTGTTTTTAAAAATTCTAAGCAATAGATTCTTACTGTGTAAATGCGCCATTTTCTCATAACACTACTTCTGTTTTGCTTAGAATCTACACTATTTCATTCTTTTTCCTTTCGCACACATTTTAAATTAAAGCTCAACTATGATGAATATACATTTTCGAGCATGCAGTAAATGCTATTTAGAGCAATGTTAAAAATGCAGGTATTTTATAATGAAAATTAAGTCACAGATCACACTGCTGTCATACTGTATATTTCCTTCACAACAATTTTCTCTCACATCAGTAAGACCTATCTAAACTATTCTAGTACCTCAAAATATTCAGAGTTGCTGGTGCCTAATGCAAAGAGGTCTTTTTTAGTTAGCTGATGCAAAATAAGCTCTTCTTGATGGTGTCTCATGTGACTCAACCGTATTTTACTACTACAGCATAATTAAATGCTGAACTGATAACGTGCAGTTACAATGCTAAACAAATGCCTGTGTTAGCAAGCAGAATAATGAGGCTTACTAGTGTGATTGTTTGCATATAAAGTAGTTGCAGTGGTAGCTCAGCACTATAGGAAACAGATAAGACTAGAAAGTTTCAGCATCCAACTATATAGATAAAAGCTAATTCCATACCCTTCAGTGTATATTATAAACAGCTTAACTCTTGTAAATGCTTTAGTCTCAGTGACTAAATCAGTTCATGGAGCTGCAATACAAATTGGACTGTAGATGCATTTGTGAGCATATGAAGACTGGTTTCCCGCATTATGCAAAATAATTATTAAAAAAGATACAAAGTTATATTAGCCAGTTATTCATCTACATCTCATGAAAATGATGTTGTGTTCTTCAGTAGTAGTTGAGTTGATCCAAAACAAGTCAAAGGGACAAAGCTGACATGGCAATATCCTAAACTGAAGCACTCCTTATATATGAGGAAGCTTAGGGCAGTTATTCTTCTTCTCCCTCTCAAATATTTCATTAGTAGAACAGACCAAGTAGCTTACCAGTGACTAGAGAACTGCAACCCAAAGATGCATCTCTCTCCACTGTGAGACATACTCATTCAAATACTGAGAAAAGAATGTCTTTCAAAGCCTGAGGCAAAACATTACTACTCAAACAGGGAGAAGTACACTCCAAGTAGACAAAGAAATGATATCATGAACAAGGAATTGTGTCGCTTCAGAAGATTTTAAGGAGTGTCAGAGAATGCTGTTTATCTGCAATTTGTCTCTTTTGAACTTTCAGAAAATTATCCTGTGTTGCAAGTAAACTGTAAGCAACTAATCTCACTTTCTGCTCTAGTCTGTTTTCTATAAAAACTTCAGATGTTTAAGTAGGAAACAACAAAAAAAAGACAAAACCATGCCTACAAATAAGACACTTATTAAACTATATTTAGTTCTATTCTTCAAATAAAATTTAAAAATTTTCATTATAGTAGCTGAACTTTAGCTATTAGAACTATCAAGAACTATACCTAAAGTAATTTGGAGTAAAATGTCTTGACTTATATCTTGCTTATCAATATATGTTTCTATTCTGTAGATTCAACCAAGTATAATCTGTTTTGAAAGATAAAAATCTATTCAATGATACATTTTAGCAACTCCTTAAAAAAGTATGTCTTTATGCTTCAATTTTATTAGTCAAAAAACTGTGTGAACTGAACAGTATTTTGCAGCAAGCATGTAGAGAGAGTACCTCTGAATTTTCATGGACTCTGTAGAAGAGAAAATTCAGTAAAAAGAGATGAAAGCATACTACTGTATCTGACAGGCAAAAATAGTAACACAGAGAAAGAATCCAGATTTCTCTAAGTTACTTTTACTTTCTACACGAAATTTAGTTTTCCAGCTGAAAAGCCACTAAAGTATCAGCTGCCTTATAAAAACCAAACTTGGAAAAGAAAGGTTGCTAAATACTTTTTCACATAAAAGGTCCAAGGCAGCTCTCACTGGTGTCACTGAAATTACAGTAAGATTAATTTAATCTGGAAATTAACTTGTTCTTGTATGAAAAGGTCTTCCAATAGAATAGTTCATCTACCATCATAAAATGAGATCAAAGAGATGTTTAACTGCACTGTTAGGAAACAGAAGCTGCAAATCTGCAACGAGTGTATGATTCTTTTAACTTGAGAAAGCCATTTAAATATTGCTCTAAGTCAGCTGAGCACCTGCTCTTTGCTGTCTGAACAGAGCAAAGGTATCCTATAGGAAGTGCCAAGCTTCTTTTAGAGAAAATTCATACAATATGTGAACAAACTGGACCTTCTATGAATATATTCAATTTGTACCCTGGTATCACTATTTTTCAAAACTGTGTTCCTGGTATGCTCTTTCATTTTGTGCATATGTGGGTGTGGGTATCAATTCTATAATGTGGTAGGTTCCTACTTCTATCAAATACTATGATGTTATTATTAATAAGGGGCAGTAATGGGTATGCATTAATTCAACCTGCACAAGAGATGATTGTTACTACAAAGCCTGAAAGGAAATCTGAACATTCCTAATGAAAAAAACTTTCTTTGGTGCTCAGAAGTTCTTCTGCTTTGTTTAGTCACTGCCATCTCCCATTATGACAGAGCTAATTTAAGCACCATACGTGTTCAGGCTGCTGGTATCCTAAGAGTATATTAAATCTTTAAATATAAAGTATTTGAGCAGGCATTTCACTCAGCCACATGTGTGTTGCATACAAAATTAAAAAGAGACTAGATAGAACCAGTTAATGGTGTTGCCCAATCTTTATTTCGTATGCACAAGCAGATGACCACAACTTCCATTCTTCAGAAAAAAAAAAAAAAAAAACCCTCATAAAAACAGGCTGAAAGGGATCTTGAAATGTCAAGGCAATGGCATACTTCAAACGGTTAAAATTTAACCTCCTATGAAGCAGCCTCCCTTCAAATGACTTTTGGCATGGATTAATTTAAAAAATTCATTAGCAGCCAGAAATGCCTATTAATAGGATTACTTGAACAGGAGATATGAAACACCAAGTGTTGCTCAAATAAGAGATCTCACTCATGGCCAGCTCAATCCAGGCAGAATTTTAGAAAATCTTATTTTGAAAAACAAAGGAAAAAGGAAGCTGCACTTTGTTACAGTGCATCCTTTTATTTTAAAGCTAGGAGTTCATGCAGTAATTAGAGACACATGTCACTTGGTTTTGCAATAAAACAATTTAAGGAACTATAAAAAGAACTTGTCTGCCCCAAGTTTGCAAAAAGTAACATGAAAGGACAAAAATAGTATTAATAAAAAATTAAATTTAGATTTTAAATACCGCATTTCCTCCCTTTTCTTATTCATGCCTGTGCTTTCATCCATAACTAAGAGCCATGTATTGAATTTCAAAGCATTATTTCTCTGCACTGCAATAAGGTCACACTCAGGCTGCCTGCTACAAAAATCAGTCACACAGAAAGAAACTGACAGTGTTCGCTGTACTACTTGGAAATGTCTTTTAGCTTTACAGATATTTAAACAATGTATGAAGCTTATACTGTTAGAGTGACAGAGTTAAATCATTATTCTGTTTTAAGCTGCAATTGTTCATTCACAGCGATGAACAAGAACGTAATTTATTGGACTATTTATGCATTTATTTATTAGTTAGAAATACACATATCTTGATGAAATGCCAGCCAAACTAAGTGAGCCTATGCATAAAAGCAAAATAGATACATACAGAGCACTATATTTTAGTCTAAGCACTACTTGTGTTTTCAAGAAATGCAACTGAATGATTTAGTATACTGTTATGTATTAATGTAAAATGTATTATCAACTAGGACTTTTCATTAAGAAAAAAATGAAAGATTCCTGATTCTTCTGCTTGGAAGGGTAGAGGTAACAGAGTTCTACCTTAGGAAATGGTACAAAGCTCTGGAGTGACAGAGGACAGGAATTTCAGCTGAGGTGAAAGCAGGAGAATTCAAGGATAATTAGCACTTATATTTACTGCAAGCACTCTTCATCCAGATACCTGACATCTTTGTCAGAAGGTCTAGACATGTATTTAGTGTTGGGCACACACCAGGAAGACCCTTGACTACTTTCTGCTGCTTGAAAGATGCCCGCCCTCACTGCTGCACAGCAGTGATCAGCTGTTACTATGGGAGGCAAGTATATGATAATATCTACTGAACAGAATTAAAATGCATACCTTTAAAGAGCATGGCAGCAGACTTCTGCAGTCTCTTGAACAGCATCCAGGGACAGCTTCACACACTCTCATTTTCTCTTCACACTTGGCTACCTTCTTTTTCATTTTCTCTCTTTTTTGCTGGTCAGCAACTTAAGGAACAGACAAAGTTGGTCAGATCCAAACTGAAATATTCTTTGTTACCATAAGCGCTTTGAGAATGTTGTAGTGGTTTCCAATCGCTCAGTAAAGTCAGACTACTGAGATACATTCCACTTCCAACACACAGCAGTTATAAAATTTATGTCTACTCTTAGAAGAAAAGTTATTAATAGAGTATGCTGATAGCTGAATCTTGTGCCTTAACTTTCCTGAAATTTTCTTACCTCACAACAAACACCAGCATACAGGACTTCCAAGATGAGTATTGCTAATAGAGAATTTTGCTCAAGAAGTTACAAGCTTTCTATCAGTCTTTTACAGCTAGAACTCCTTTGATTGTACTCTCATCTATTTTTTCAGAAAAAAACCCTGTGTTTATTGTTAGTAAATCTGACATGTAAAAAAAAAATCCATGCTTACAATATGGAGTTTCCTAAACATAGAAACCCAGGGCAGAACAAGTAAGCTTTTGTCAAGAATGCAAAAAGATGAAGGTCAGTTCTGACAGGGCTACTGTCAGATCAGGAGTGGGGGATTCTTATCAGTCCACACCGGTCTTCAGCCCAAGACCTCATCAGCAGTGCAAAAAGTTGAGTCAGGTTATCTATGTAATCTGATAAAGAAGCCCAAAAGACAGGAAAATTTTCTGTGTATGAGTTTGTCATCAGTCACCTACACCTTACATCATACAGTACAAAGTTTTTGCATGTTGTGAGCAGCCAGATTTCACAGATGAAACACAATATCATTTAACTTGGAAAAAACCTCCAAGAGTGAGTGCAGCCTTTGATTAATCACCACATCACCAACTAAATCACTGCACCAAGTACCACATAAAGTTGTTTCTTAAACACTTCCAGAGGTGGTGACTCCACCACCTTCCTGGGAAGACCATTCCTATGCTTGACAATCCTATCCATGAAGAAATTCTTCCTGATGTCCAACATAAATCTCCCCTGGCACAGCTTAAGACTGTATCCTCATGTCCTCTCACTGGCTGCCCAGCAGAAGAGGCTGACCATCACCTGGCTACAGCCTCCTTTCATGCAGTTGTAGAGAGTGATAAGGTTTCCCCTGAGCCTCCTTTTCTCCAGGCTAAACAACCCCAGCTCCCTCAGACATTCCTCACAAGACTTGTGCTCCAGACCCCTCACCAGCCTTGTTGCCCTTGTCTGGATACACTCCAGCACTTCAATGTCTTCCTTGAAGTGAGGGCCTGGAACTGGACACAATACTTGAGGTTCAAAAAGTTGAAAAATAAAAATGAGGTTGATGAAAAAGTTAATAATTCCATTTCCAAACAGGGAAAAAATAAGAAAACACACTTTTGAAGTCTGTATACCAAATGGAAATTTTCTCATTCACTTAACGTTTATCCAAGTGTATGCATCATTTGTTTGACAGAGACACACAAAGACCTTTGAGGATTTCTTCTCTGGTTTCATAATATATTTATATCATACTCTGGGAGACCCCAATCTCCACATGCACTGCTATATTTAATGCATGGAAATGTAAGAAACTTCAGATTGGTGTGGTACATTCTTCTACACAGCTGAGACCTATAGCAATCTGAGGACTTTTAATCAACCTTTAAAATGAATTCATCTGTATACACGTCTAACATACATGTTAATCTCCAAGAAATACTTAAGTAAGTACATTGATTGCATTAAACATTTTTAATCCCCTTTTAAGATAGAATTTAACATTTCAGATGTGGAGTCTTTGCTATCATTGCTCAGGAAAATCCCTCTCTTTCTTTTAATTCTTACAATCGATATGTAAAATACAGAGTAATTTGTATTATGGCTGCTGATTAATCCATCATATACTATTAGAGTACCTCCAATAAGAGACTGCTTAAATTACTGGGAAAATATTAGCTGAAGTTAACAAATGCTACATTATACAACTCTGATGTAAAAATATACATTGTAACAGAATGATAAAATAGACTGTATCTTAAATACTGTACATTATTAATATACTGTAATGTACTGTACATTAAATAATTAAAATGGAGTGTTTTTCTTTCTATACTGAGTTATTGTGTCTGTTCCAAATTACTGTTTTTTGTAATTGTGTTTTTCTTAAAAGTTACAGAGAAGCACTCAGAAATTAGCTACAGGTTAGACATTTTATATGTTTGAGAAAAATAATTACTTATTCTGGGCCAATATAGCATGTCTGGGTGTGCACATGCATGAAGGCTATAAAAACTCACATCTTGCCTACTGCACAGGTAAAATGGTGATGGCTAATTGAACAAATAACTAGAGAAACAGTGTGTGAACGAGGACCCTACAAAGCCAAAATGCAAATCATACAGAAGTGTGGGTAAGGAAGAGCAGGTGTCTGCTTAAACTCTGGTGCTTAGGGGAAAAGTGGGTTTGCCCAAGACAAGACAAGCTTTAACATTTTACTGCATGTCCCACCTGCACACCATGGCTTAACAGGAGTGTCTGGGAAAAGTGCAAAGTGTAAAGCAGTCTGCACATTATTGCAAAACAGAATTCCCATGTTGTCCTTATTCTTCTCTTTACAGGAGAAACTCTGAAACTTGACATACATGAACACTTTTGCTAATGGCATTCAAGGCTGTCAATAAAACCTCCTCCAGGACTGTGTGCAGCGACTTTTCATCCAAAGCATAGCTTATACCCAAGAATAAATAAAGAAAGAACAGTAAGTATTCCAGCTAAGGCTATCCTGGGATATCAGAATGACCTATTGGGACTACCCACCACCTGTGTGGGAAACGTGGAATCTTTGCCTCAAACCTGTCATACGGTCAGCTAAGCTCAGTTAATCCATTAAGTGTGCCCCAAAACCCATAGTCACTCATGTGTACTACTGAAAGGCAGCACAGACATGCAAAACAGAATGTCAGAAAACTCCAGTAATACACACATCTTATTGCCAAATTTTCAGGCTAGATCTGTGGTAAAATCTAGGAATTTTGAAACCAGAAGAGATACAGAAATCATCCTTTAAAAGAGTTAATGTAGATGTAAACAGACAGCTGGAGGTAAGTTAGGATAGCTCTGAGGCAGTCAGCAAGTAACACAGACAAATGCAGAAACAGGCACACTGCCCTACCTCTCCTTAGTTCACTTGTCCTTTAACCATGCAAAGACTGACGAATCCAGCCTTATGCTTTGACTTCATCCAGATAGAAAATTTGTGTGGAACTCTGAGGCACTAATTACAGTATTACAACCGAGATGAGCTGAAGATACTTAAGGCTGTCATACATAACCACTTGTGTTGCAGTGTGAATGCATTAAACATAGAAAAAAAGAGACCAGCATTCAAGAGACATCCAATTTCAGAGTGAGATTTTTAGCTTTTAATTGCAAACATTGCTCTCAGTTTAAGGTATCTTCTGCTTCAAATCCATTACCGATACAAAGTTTCATTATCTTTCAGTGAGGTTTATAATTTAAATTTGAAAGAAGTGCCCTTGGCATACTATCATAGACTAGCAGGAAGTAAACCTAAACTGCATTTGTTAACAGATTGTTAAAACAGTTTCACTGCAAGTAGCTTTTATGTGAACATTGGTTCCAGGAACATGTCACATATGTAGAGTTAAATATGGGAAAAGTACAAATACTAAATATCTTGCAACAAATACATGAAAAAAAACCCCAAAACACTGGGTTACTTATCATCTTTTTAAAAGAGGAAAACAAAATGTTTAGGAATAAAATAAAACAGTTACTAGAACCAAAAAATGAGTCCCTTTAAAACTGTTATTAGAGCTTTAGAGATTAATTGTATCTCATTAACTATTGTGTTCAAAACCCCACAGATTCATAGTATAGTAAGAGAAAATGTACTAGAATATAAACAATTTAGTGATTTTGTAGATCAGACAAATTCAGTCCATGAACCTAGGTTCCATAACTTATTGCATCCACTCCATGAATCCATTCTCAATTTTGTTGTCAGTGCAAGGAAGCACAAGAAATACTGAATTTCAGATGTTAAACTGCAGCACTCCTCATAGAGATACCTATAAAACACTGATCAATCTGTCACTTTTGCAAAGGCAAATACTCTTTGCAGAGTACACCACACTTCAAAGCAGCGATCACTTCAGTTTATTTCCCTTTTAGAATACTCCCTCTATAGGATTGTTTTTTCTGTAAGTCTAGACTGTAGCAGCATTTCAAGACATGCTTAGAGTTATAAAACAAATGTCATAAATCTGGAAGAAACAAACTAATCATATATATCACAGTCCTAGTCAGCTTGAAAGCTCTGTACTTAGAAAGACAGTATAATCTGGAATGCCAGTGGTTGTCCTTTGCTCTGAATTTCTAATTGCTAAATTTATCACATGTCATATCACAAAACAGTTGGCAGGTAAACCTCAAGTTATTTAATTTTTGATGTAAATAATCGATGGCAGATGATTAAATATAAGGTTAGATTTAAACTGAGTTCAGCTTGCAGAATAAAATATCTTAAAGGAATTACCCCACACTCAGAATTTCTCTACTGTGTTTTTATATATGTTATTTTTGCAATAACACCCCTGGAGTTATTATTTCCCTTTTGAATTCTTTTTAGATAGATCATTACAACATCATCTAGGCTGGTCTTGAAGTGCCTAGTGACCAAACTAAACTATCCACCAATATTATTTCTGCAAGCAAGCTCTTCCTTCTCCAAGAATTTTTACTATTAGTTTCCTAGCTCTATACGAATTTCCAGTATACCATGATTTAAGCACCTGGGGTGAGATCTCATCAAACACAAACTGAATTTTGCCATTAGCTATGAAGTTCAGGTTTCTTATAAGTCTACATCTAAATTCCTTTAAGACAGAAAATTTAATTGTCATAACTCTAAAAGATTATTTTGCAGTCCTTCTTTGCATCTGGTATCAGTAGCACTGTTTCATCAAATAAGGAAGGAATCACCATAAAAAAGTGCGACAAAGTTTTAATTAAGGACATGATAATAAAGCTTTCCTTGTATCAAATACAAAGTAACAGCTATATGACATGTACTTCAGAAATCTGATACTACTTGGCAAAGCTATTAATGGCAAAATTTGGTCATTGCTAAGACTTGGAAATAAAGCCTAACAGTGAGAGAAAAATCCTTCAAAGGCATTTCAGAAAAGGCTAGAAGCACTTTGGATTATTCTGAATCCATCCACCTCTGATGCTTGAGACCTGGTAAATATATTAGAACACCTTTCCAAAGACATAACACAGGCATTAGAACTACCTGAGTGTTTGAATTTAAAGAGCTTACATTAGTTGCTTATAACTTTCATTTTCAGAAATACATACTTAAGGACAAGATAAAGATAGGGTGATTTTGTGAAACTTCCTGTAAAATGGCAGCAACAACAAAACATGTAAGACAGCTTTCCATAGATCTCTGCTTTTTCATAATGTAAAGTGTAGAAAGATATAGGTGTTCATGGGAAAAAATAAGATTTAAATACAGAATTATGTAACAATACATATTTCTTGATATTTTTGCTTGAACTTAACCCCTTTAAATGGTAGAAAACCAACATTACTATCAGTCTGAATTGTTGCCTCTCCCCATCTCTCACCACCCTCCCTCCAAGAATTCAAGTTCCACCAGGCTAAAATAGATCTATGGTGGGTAACTTCTCAGAATATTTGTTTTCCTTCTTCTTCTTCCCCTGCCCCAGTACCAGAGACCTGCATTCCTAAGCATATTAATCACTCGGTTCAAGCTGTACTATCATATGCCTTGTGGAAAACCTCTAAACATATGGGTTGAAAAGCTAGTACTGTTAGAAACCAGGCATGTGTAGCAGCAGCTGTCTAACTTGGCATAGCCTTTGTCAAGTTTTCTGGCACAAGTTTCACAACCACACGCTTCTAATGGCCACTGGTATCAATCAACATGCTTGGACTAATTCTGAACATAGAAGTTTCACATTTCAAGAAGTTTCACATTTTAACAACTATTTTAAGTCAGTAAGCCTGATCTAATACACAGGAACATGCTCACTGCTAGCCCAGGGGCATGGAACCTTGCCTGCTTTGCTGACAGCTAAGATACCAGGAAAAGAACAGTGGAAACTAAATCCACTTTAAGGACAGAACACATTCAGTTGGCCAGGGAGAATGCCAACTACAGTATCATGTTTAATTCTTAAACACTAATGACTGATTCATGGCAACAACCCCAAAGGGAAATACTCACCTGCTATTCTAGCAGTACATGAACCACATTTTCAGGAGATGTTTTTTTAACACTATCTACAGGAATTCTGCTTTGTAACTCTATGCTATTAATAAATCTTATAATTTTAATCTAATTTACCCCCCTGCCCAAATCTCGAAACAGAGGGGGAACAGAAACTTTATTTGGAATGCAGTCACTAGTAAGACAAAGAACACGGAGAAAAAAGTAACAACATGCTTCAGCTGAAGCAATGACAGGCAGAGAACTACTGTGAGAATAAAGGTACAAACCTCTCATTCTCAGTGACACTACAGAGATACTGCTGATATTCAACTATATTGAAGTTAAAATTCTACCTGGATAAATCATGTGTCTCATCTTGAGCAAGAAAGAAGAAATGTTTTTGAGATTACAGTATTCTAAAATGCATTTTCCAATACTTTTCTTTCTCAGCACATTTTCAACATTCTTACTGTCTGAGCTATTTGCTATCATCTCCACATAATGTGACAAAATGACAGAGGAAGAAAAATGATTCTCCAGTGGTTTAACAGAGACTCTACAAATGGTACCTTGCACTGAGCTTAACACCTGAACATGTCACACTTGGTTGCATGGTTATTGCAGTACAGAAATGTGTATTTCTTGATGGACAATGCATAGAACTGCAGGAAAAAAATACAACCATTCTAATTTTAGGAACGAAATAAAAGAGATTTTATAAGGATAGTGCAAAAACTGAACAAGATATGCCTGAGTAGTCTTAACTTTAAATACCTTGAAGTCAGTGAGACCAATAATGATGAACTTGAAAGTAGGTGTTTCCCATGGAATTTACCTCTTTGATAACTGCAAAACTTCTAGCCTAAATGGCAGAGTTTCTTATATGTTTGTAAAGGAATCTCCATCAGATGGAACAGCATATAAAGCAAAGCAGGTCAGAAAAAAAATATCAGTTACATGCACATGTTAAGCAGTGAGAGAAATCCTCAAAGGCTTTTATTAAGAAAGGTCCAGGATTTTTGTGTATGTGTTTGTGCCTGATACTTAAGATTATCCTGCCTCTTGCAGTTGAGACATTTTTTCCCTTGACAAATGAACTGTCATGCTAAGCACAACTAATCAGTGGCAACCCAGATCCATGTCTCCAGCACTCCATTTGATGCAGACCAAATGCATCTACAAGTAGCTGAAGAAGGATGTGAAAGCTGAATAAACAAGCTGACACATGAATGCCCATTTAAGGGTTATGTGCTATTGTTACTCTTCACTGGCTCTTTTGCTAAATTAGTTTTACAGAAGCATTTGGAGAACCAATATTTAACAAATACTTACGTTTGATGCTGGATGACCTACTTTTGGGCGCTGAACAGTCTACAGCAGCTGAAAATAAGAAAAACATCAAATCTGAGTGATTCAGTATTTACTCAGTACATGG
Source organism: Certhia americana (assembly GCA_018697195.1). Taxonomy (NCBI): domain Eukaryota; kingdom Metazoa; phylum Chordata; class Aves; order Passeriformes; family Certhiidae; genus Certhia; species Certhia americana. Next base: position 45,449,488 of record CM031861.1, on the reverse strand, counting down.
GATAGCTAGAAAAATGTAGTAATAAACCAACACAGAACAAAGAGTAATTTAATTCTTCTCTATTGTAAAATATACTAGTTACTGTGTACTTAAAGTATTAGGTTGATATTAATATTGTCACAGGATTTGAGAGATAAAGCTCTCTGGGTAAAACACATATTTAAAGGAAGAATCATCATTTAAATAAAGACTCCTTTCAAAAGGTTTCTGTACATTTTGTTCTGATGGCATTTACCTGCATACCTGAGGATACTGAGCATGTTACTTGAGAGATAACATTGTGAGTGCTGTATTTGTGACTATGGACTCTGTCAGTAACATGATTTTCTCATTTGTAAACACACAGGGCAATTTTCACAGTCCTTAGAACTTGTTATTACTATCCATTCCAAGATGAACAAAAGATTATGAAGTTTTTGAAATAAAAATAAAAACCAAAAGATATCGTGATATGAGTTTAACTAGAAATGTTTTGCCTTCATTCCTAAAATAATTTCTGTATCTTTGCTGTTACGACTATCACTATGACTTTCAGTTCAGCATATTATTTCATAATTCATTAATTCATCAAATGCAGAATAAAGCCAGTACAGCACAAAGGGCTCTAAAATTAAGGTAGGTTCTTTGGTAACACTTAAGGAAAATGTTTTCATACAAAACTTCCCATCTCAATAACACAGAAGTATCATTAAATACCAGCAACATCTCCTTGCTAACATATGTTTGGGTAAGAAACAGAAAGAATAGTAAACTTCCTACAATCCAGTTCATTCCTTCTTGGTATGACTCTGTTTTGAGAGATTGAGCTAAATTTAGTGGAAGACAGTTCATTCATACATGCACATTTTTACCTTTGGCTGAAAGAATTTTGTTATAATGAAACACCATGTGATTTCTGATCAGGTATTGGTTGGTTAGATGTTGAGCGGAGTCAATGCAGTAAACTGTAAGATTAAAATACATTTAAACATTAGAAAGGCAGGCAAAAAAATACTAAAATTGTAAACAGTTATTAACTGCAATTCAAAGTCACAAACTTTAAAACGCTGTTTGTTTAACTTCTTTGCTCAGTATTTTTTTTACCAGTTACTATCACATGAAATCATCCTGTCTCCTTTTTCTTTGCCCACTGAGCCATTAATTCAATAAATAGCTGCAAAAGTAGCTGAATTGTACTGTGAAAATGTTAACATGGAAACTTCCTGTTTCTTCACTCTATGTATGTTCTTTTGCAAAAAAAAAGTATCTGAGGTGTAAGTACAGCACAGAAACATACACTAGCCCATGTAAGCTACTGACTCTAAAGGAAATCTACTAAACTCTACCAAACAAACATGTTTAACCTCAGGGTTTCTTTACTGTGGTAAACATATATATGTATATTACAGCTAATAAAGATGGGACATCTTAATATATTTGTTCATCTTGCTACCAATTTGTAGCCAGCAGTACAGTCAAGGTAAAACTTACTCCTTGAAAGTATTATCAGTAATGCATACTGAATATAAGTACTATTAAACTTCTCCAAATAAACTAGATGTAAAAGTTATAATAAAAACATTTTAAGCATAAAATCAATGAATTCACATAAAAGGAACCAGGTCGATCTTCTGATGAAAGTACATGTTACTTACCATTACTTTTAGTATTTAAGTGTCCTTTACATGGACTTGCTGGACAACATCTGGGAAGGACAACTGCTGAGCATTCATTAACTAACAAAACATCAAACAAAAACCAGATGTTAGAGAAAAATCCCCACACATATTTTTACAGACAAGATAAAGTCTTTCTCCAAAGAATGCATGACTGGTTCTAATGGATCTTTTTCAAACTCTTATTCAATCATTTTATAATAACTGAACTACATGTGTAGTAAAATAACCTAAACACCAAGATTCAACGATAGTGCTCTCAATGGTTCAGGGAGCTAAACAGCAGAACAGACCATCAGAATACTTTAGTCTGAACTTTACACTGGTCATTCAACTGTACAGAGATTCGGCCATGATTCTGTTTCTATGCTAACCTCCAATTTGTTTCAAAGTTCTGTTCATGGCACTTTGACAGACTGGGAACTCCACAGACAAGTGGAGATGCTGAAAAAACTCAAAACAAGCAGTTGCTCTGAAAAATGAAAGATGTGGATTAAAAGATCAGCATCTCCTCTTTGAAAACGACTGGCTGTCATGCAACCTAAGATTTAAAAATTGGCACAGGAACTAATTAAGAATCTGCAACACTTTTAGAACAAATTTGACCAAGAGGTATGTTAGGACTACAAATACTAGTGTATACAGAGCATTGCTTTAAGGCATCCAAGGTATATAAAATGTAAACCAAAACAAAGAAGACTTTTTAACAGGGAAAATATACCAACCACACTTAAGATTAATTCTAAAACTGTACAGACAAGTTCTACAAATTTTTTACTATCAGCTATCAAAGTCCACATGGTCTTCCCATTCCCATGGTACTTCTCAGCTGTCAGTTCAAGAGTCTCCAACCACCATGGAGGTGAAGTGGGTAACTCGACTGCTCTACTGCTCCTGTTGACCTCCAGCTTTCCCCCTTTCATCACATGAAGAAGCACACTGGACCTACCCAGTATGAGCAGGAATGTCTTCCCAGTGACCTTAGCTGGGGGAATAAAACTCACTGGGGGGTGCAGGAAGCCACGATGACAGCCATGCTACACATGGTAAATGCTCTTAATCCCACCTCTCATAGCTTGCCTCCTGCATGCACAGCACCTGGCTGTCTAGGGCTTCTTTTTCATTTCCCACTGTTATATAATGACTATTAAAGTATTATTGTTTGTACAATAGTTACTAATAATTAAAGTACTAATAGGTAAAGTACTACTGCAATTACATATATAAGTACTATAGTATATAGCTCTGCTTTTAAGTTCAACAGCATGTTGCACAAGATGGTTAATATGGTGTCTTAAATATTAATTAGAGATTTCAGCAAAACACATCATTCATTTAACAACGTTTTAACATTATTCCTCCAAGGTTTTATAAAAAGCCACACTCCACTAAATTTTGAATGACTAGGACTAGTATAGAATGCCATAAAAAGTACCTTAAGAAAAAAAGAAGAAAATGAAAATAATTTTACCCTGTTGTGAAAAGTCACTAAATCTGGATCAATAGATTCAACCTCTTTTCTCGCACAACACAAAAATACCAGGGCAATCTGGAATTACTTTCATACTTTGAAAAGCCAGCCTTTATACATTATGGGCTTCTGTGGATTTACTGTATTAGCTGTAGTATTTGCAATAACAGTGCTCCCACTCCTTTTGCTGTGAAGTTGCCAGATTGGCAGTTAAAAAGGGACAAAGGAAAAAACCCAAGAAAATGCTATTGGAGATTTTTTCAATGCTATCCTGCAATTGTTTTAACATTATACTGTTCTCTTTAAAGCCAAAGGACAACATTCCTGCTCATCTGTATCTCTTTCAAATGGATCATTCCCCTCATGGTACAATTCTTCCTTATCTCTGTTTGTGATTTAAACATACATAGGGACAAACAATAAATTATTTTTTAAATATTAAAATTCCAAACCGCCAGAATTTATTTGATTTATTAGAGTCAGAATGTTTCCACAATGACTGTAAACCTTTGCCAATAAAGCCTTTCTTTTCTGTTAAAATACTGTATTTCTTTACCATACATTATTACATACAAGTGTTATTCACAGTTTAGATGGATCCACCCTGAAACTTGTAACTTCTGGAATTTACAATACACAGGTGTTGGAAGAATGCAAGTCTTTGGGAGGACTTGAATGTTAGATAATAAATTTCAGTGGATAGAACTTTCTCTAATGATAAAAACCTGCATGAATATATACCTGCAATCTGGATTACAGCAGACAACTGAGAATCAGAAGTGTTTCGTTCAAAACTGCTGAAATAACCTAAATATTCCACTGTTTTCTGTGCTTCAGAGCTTGACTATAGTTCCAGAGGGAAGTTCCTGTGTTATTGTTAGGTAAATGCTTACAGAACCTCCTCTAACTCACATGCTTGTCCTGTCTAGGATGTGACAGAATCCTAGAAGGCAAGCATGACCACTTTAAAAAAAAACCCAGACATTGTTCTCTTTCCAATTGACTCTCTTCAAGTAAGCTAAATGACTTTGTCCCGCGTTAAACACCATCAGGGACACTCAGAAACCCGCTGCCTTTCCTGTCCTCAGCTGGAGACACAGCCGCTGAGCACTGCACGAAGAGCGGACCTTACAACGTTCACTAGCTTTGCATCACCAGCAGGTGGCACAGTGGAAATTCCACCGGAAAATCTACCGTCCGCTGCTTTTGTCCTCTACGATTAATTTGGATCCGGCTTGCCGGGAAGGAGAAGGGAGGAAAAAAGGAACTCGGCATCTGTATTTCATAGGCAAAAAAAGCTGTTAAAGCGTGTCAGTCGGGAGAAATAAAAAATATTTCCGCGCCCTCTATTTTGACTATGGACATGTAGACAGCACAGAAACTACTCTTATCATGAAGAAACACGTTGATAATGTCACAGAAGAAACTGAAGGAAAATTTGGTATGCGCAGGCTCTTTCTATCTTACTGAAGGTATAAAGTGCTAATGGTCAAAAGTTTCCCAACTGTAATTTCAGGTTGTCTTTCGACTTGAATGGCTGTTTATTTGGATTGAGGCTGTGTTTTCACAGTCATTTGCACAACAGCAGAAACAAACTGAAGGCTTAGATATGTGAAGAGAATTTTAAAGGAGAAGGTGGAATTTTCAGTAATTTACTGTTAATCAAATATTAACCAGACAAGGGGAGGATAACTATGAAAATATCTTTGATATATGACACTACTTTGATATATGTAACTATCTGATCTAAATGTAAATTTCCTTACAGATGTAAGTGGATTGTCCACACTGACAATAAAATCAAGATTTTCACACCGAGTGTTCTACTAAAGTATAGAGACCAAACAAATGAAATACTTATAAAAATTTATTTGATCTTTTAATTCCTTCTGTGACACTAAGCAACAATGAAGACAAAACCAAAAAAGCTTTCTCTAAAATTTTTCAAGCTGGTATCTAATGTAAATAATAATTACATTATTCCAAAGATAATTGAAAGATATTTTGTTTAAATTATATTTTGATTTTAATTTCTGATTTTACAGTTTTAGAAATTATAAAATTTGGTGGTTTACTTTGTTTCCTGATTGTTAGTGGATATGCAGAATTTATGGAAATTATTTTTCTACAGAGCCATTTCAGGTTTGGAATGTGAATGTACACTGAAAAGAAGCCCAGTCTTCCATGTTCTCCCAGAAAAGATTTTAAACACAAGTATTAGACTATTTTATAATAAGTGTGAGTCAAAGCAAATAAAAATTAAACAAATAAATAAATCACACTACCCTTACCCATCAAGATTTGCTACTTTAAAGATAATCCATAACAATACAGAGACCCTAGGTAGGATATTGGATATAGGCATCAAAATCCAGCATTAAAAGACATGAAACCTTAACTCTGTAGAGACCTGTGAACACTCTAATTTCCGAAGGGCAGCTCCCAGACCCTCAGGTCTCCCCAGCTATTCCAGAAGAATATGCTTATAACTGTCAATATTGACCTTTTGTGCAGTAGTTTGGTTCCTGGTGGCTCCAGGACGCTCGCCTTCCTAGCTCTAGAGTGGCCTCCTCTCAGCTGGCACTGCAGAAAGCACCTCAGTGTCCAACAGTCTAGAACTGCATCATTTGTGTGAGATTTGGGCATCTGATCCCTCTGAGCCTGATAAGGACCCAGGCTGAAAAATGCTTTGCAAACACTCTAGCCACTACAGTGATTTATAAAGGTCTGCTATTCTTGCTTCTTTCACTGCCAACTCTTTTTCTTCCTATTTTTCTTCCCTGTTATCTCAATGCTCTAAACCAAAAAAGAGACATCTTTGTACAAGTGGATAATTCAGGCAACAACATGCAGAAGGTTTGTGCTGTGAATTTCATACAAGTCAAGGATGTCTATCACTACCACCCTTAATCTACCAACCAGTTTTATGATCTTTTCGGTGGTCTTCCTGCTATGAATTAACTCTTCTAACTCTATACAACTAACAGTACACTACAGCACTAACAGTGTACACAAGTTGAGGAAAGAACAAAACTGGTTTAAATAATCTCTGTGAAATCCCAAATGGCTTCAAGCAGTGATGGAAACTCATTTAAGCATCTTATCTAATATGTCTGACAAGGTCATACTTAAAGGAATTAAATTACGACCTGAAATACATGCTTCTCTCCTTTTGGTACACGGAGTGTACCAAACCAGAGTATTTTCAAACCAGAGTATCCATTAATTCTTTATGCTGCAGAAATTGTTGTATATATGAATACAACACAAAAATACACAGAGTAAAGACTGATAGCTCAGAGTACATTAAAAGATTAACCTAGTTACTAAAATCCACACTGGATTTAAACTTTATTTAAATAAGAAACTAAGTTTTTCTATTTTTAACCATTTTCCCTTCATATTAGCATGATATGCTTAAAAAACCCTCATATTCTATTAGTAGTACTACTACTGAGGCCAGCTCTTCTACTCACATAGCTTGCATCTTTGTACCATCCCTCCTAAACTCCTTTCAATGTCCCCAGTTTCTGTCTCCTCCTTACCTGTGGTCATTCCTCCCCTCAAACACCCTCTACTTGCTCAGCTGTGGCTGACAAGGTGCTATAGGAACTACAATTGGTCATCTAGCTTAAGCTTCTCTGGTTGCTTATCCTTAGCTGCCTAGTTCTTACGCTCTACTTACATATCAGATGAAAACAGTATAGAATGCGCTTCTCTAAAAAATGTGTAGATGTTTGTTGGGTTTTCTCCTACCCAGCCACTGGGTAATGCTAATGCTCCTAGCTCTTACTCACAGATGGGTGAAGTTGGCAAATGGATGCAGAAATGGATAGACGAAAAAGCCAGCAGAGAGCAGTGACCCACCCACAGTTCTTAGGTGAAGAACACAGGTGAAAATCTGGCAAGTCTCCACTACTTTTCTGCAGCACCTATGCAATCATGAGAGACCTTCAAACACAGCTTTAGATTTAGCTACTTACTGAATGCAGATAGCACTCCATTTTATTTGAAAGTACAGTGAGGCAAAACAAGCACGTCACAATCACACCTGTATTTTCTTGTCTGATCTTGAAACAGAAGCCTCTTGGACCTCTTTCTGGTTTCACTGATAACAAAAAGCTCTTATCAACCTTGGGAGTAGAAAGTCTCACATGTGAAGCCGTCTTTAAAAGAATCACATTTAAGATTTGTTAATAAATAGCAGAATTCACCAGCAGAAAGAATAGTCATTATTATCTAAGTTTCCTGAAGCAAAACCAAATGAAGAGAGATCCTGAAAATCACACTACTCCAATTTTGAAATAAAGTCCCAAATGTACCATCTGAATTTTGCATGGGATCATGCCACCCTGATCTTTGCAGGTTTTCATAGCCTTCTGATGTTTTGCATTTCTTGTAGTCAAACTATCATGCATTTTCATGTAAACAATGATTGTTTTTGCATTCCTCTCTAGAGGCAGTGAGAATTGGTAGACTCTTAGTTTAACCTGTGTGGTTGGAGAGGTGACAACCCTCCAATCCCTGGTCACTTTTAGAATTTTATATATATATATATATATATATATATATATATATATATATATATATATCGAGGTCAAATAAACTTCCCTTCTTTTCCTCCTTTCTCTGCGAAGAGAGTTGTCATGTGTGTGTGTCTATAGCGACAGGATCATTTGTGTCAGAGGCAAAATATAATGAAAATTACACACCCCCTGACATGCACTACACGTAACCTCCTAAGCCATTAATTAGATGGGTGCTATTTATACACTTACTATGCTGGATTACACAGAAGCTCTTCTTTACACATACTCTCAGTGTCTAAGAGTTAGGTCTCTCAGACCTTTAGATGTAGTAATCCTATGGTATTCTGTATAAATTAAAACAGTGCAACCAAAATTGTATTTCAGTTTCAAGAGTCAAACCCTCCTCTAAAAAATTTAAGGAATCTAATGAAATAGTACTGTAGCCTTGAGTTATATTTGATTAAATAAATTCTGAAAAATATTTGTTAAAATTTTTCTAGCTATAGGCTTCAATAAGGAAAGTTTTGGGTGCAAGCTATTGCTCTGTTCATACTCCAAAAGCAGAAACAAATAGCTGTGTGTGTCAATAGCACATTTTGTGATACAAACTGCAGGCAAAACCAAATGAACTTATGTCAGTTTGCTACAACTATCTGAAGTGAGTTGGGAATCAGACTCCTCCCAGATAAGAAGTGACAGAATGAGAGGAAACAGCCTCAAGGTATGCCAGGGAGGTTTACATTACATATTTGGATTTTTTTTTTTTTTTCACAGAAAGAGTTGCAAAGTACTGGAACTGACTGTCTGAGGAAGCTGTGGAGTCACCAGCTGTGGAAATGTTCAAAAAGTGTGTCGGTATGGCACCACAGGACAGGCTTTAATGGTGAACATGGTGGTGTTAGGTTGATGGTTGGACTTGATGAACTTACAGGTATTTTCCAATCTTAACAATTCTGTAATCACTAGCTTGGGCAGCACCTCCAGAATTTGCAGTGGCACTAGCAGTTTCTGATTTTCTAGGAGGGGGTGTGAGGGGTGGTATTCCAGAAGAGAAAGTATGCTGCTACTCAGTGATACATGAACAACAGTCAATATTCCTATCACAATTTAGAAACTTCTGTCCTAGAAGGTTACTAACCTGAGTTCCCTGGACAGCTGTGCCTGCATAAGGCACTCATGGTAATCCAGGAGCAGACACTGCCAGGTGCTGTAACAACTCCCTGGTGGGAATGGTGCTATTAATTCAGGGTGGTAGAACAGGCTCGTGAGCACACCCTACACAACAAATGTGTGTGCTGGCTTCTACTGCTACATGAAACTCATACCCATGAAGTTTAAAGTTGTTTCAATATCTATTGTCAAACTGGCCAATAGAGAAAGCAGGTATTTAATACCTAAATGTATAGACACATTATTTATAGATTCTTTTACATATGTGGAAAAAAAAATCTATTTTGCTAGTATAATCTGCACCTACAAGAATGCCCCCTCCCTCATCCACGAGCACCTATTTCTACCTGGAAATATGTTACCAAAATCCTAATGCACAGCCAGCCTCACCCAGAATGGAGAGCAGGGAAATCCCGATCCACTCTGCTTCAGAGAAAGTTGCAGGACATAATCTGGAGCAAAGAAGCTACTAGAGTTAATGGTTTGAACATTGTTCACTTTAATAGATATTTCACTTGTAGCATGGGGGAAATCCTCGACAAAATGGAACCAATTAGGCATTTAAGTCATTATAAAAATTTAAGTTATTTGCTGAATGGAGTCAGGATTTTAAGCACATTAAGTGACTAAAACTCACTTAATAGACTATTTGACTAATAGTTAAATTAAGGATAGGTTTTAAGAGATTTACTGAGTGAAGCTTTTAATTTGGTGAAAAATTAAGAACAGTGATTAACATTTTCCAATTTCAGTTAAAATGATTGTGATTCAAATAAAACTTCTAAATATCCTTCCTTCTTTGAAGATATAACTAGATTATTTTTTATCTTTCTTGTTGGTCAAAGAAAACTTCAGCTTCTAAAGACTGGTGCTACCAAACTAATAATTCAGAGAGTTTAATAAGCTGCTTGTTCAATGAAGGTATAATTAAAAAAAAAAAAAAAAGTAGTTCACAAGTCTCTGTGTTAACACTCTTCCAGCTTGAGTCAGATTAATGCAAAGACTTCCTAAAATGCAGGAAAAATCTAAATAAGATGGTGTTGCCTATAAACATGTGAAGCATTTAAATTTCGTTTTAAAATCCTGGAAGCCTGTGTAACTTGCCTAAACCTAACAGCAGCCTCCATGCAGCAGTAATGATGAGTTCCCCACTGCTGTAAGATAGAAGTGGCACAAATGTGTGTCACTGATTAACAGTAAGTGCACAATGCTGTTAGGTTCTGCTGTTCAGGTACGTGTTCCCACTGGCAGCAGGAATTAAACAGCCCAATGCAGAAGAGTGGATTTAAACAACAAAGCTGGTTTAAAATTATAGTATTCAGATGATTTGAGGTCATACTATAAATCTGTGAGTATATTAACTGACTCCTGAAATTACTACAGCAAATAAACTCAAGGTTTATACCCGGAATTAGGGAAAAATGTAGCGGATTAATTCTTTAATATTTCTAGCAGGGTAAAAAAATCTCAGCCTTATTTGAACTTTAACAAGACCTACACGAAAACCCTATATACTCCAATATATTAAAAAAAATATATATTTTCTCAGTATTCTCTCTAGACAAAACAAGGCCTGATACAAACAATTGTAAAGTTTTGGGTTTTCCTTTAAAATGATGAGACTAAGTCTGAATAATAAACTTTGCACAGCATACAACCAGGACATGTATCCCATCTTTTCTGTATTAACATTTTCAATACAACTTCTTTGAGAAACTGTAAATATGATGTGTTCTCCCCCTTTCATGAACTGCAAGCAACCCAGTGGCTGTTCTGCCAAGTGTGCTCAGGCATTCAGATTTCCAGCTCAGTTCAGGGTATTAGTCTCTCTGCCTGTGCTAATCCTTGCTTTCTGTACGGATCCTTCCTGTGTGCCTGAAAACCCTCACACTGAACTGTTCAGTCACACATTCTGTCTCCACCATAACCTCCTATGCAGACAAGCAATGGGTTCCCAATTTAACAGATACACAGTAATTCTTCCCTACTTTTGAGCTTTTCTGTTAAACAGAAGTTGTTCAAGCAAAACTTGCCCAGCCTGAATGAAATTTAGATACTGTATCCGCTTTGTTTTCCTTTTTATGGTCAACAGACATTGGCATGCTTTCTGATTGTCTATAAAAGTATTTTGACAAACCTAAGAATAGTCAGAAAAAGGATGTATTTGTCATAGAATTGCCTTCACACTACATAAGACAGCATATAAAGTGAGTGCACAAGATACTAGATTTTGCTCTGAATTTGATAATCCCATATCGTATTAGAATTTATGTTCGAACTGTACTTTGATATCAGAAATTTTCTGAAATGGCATCTGTCACTGCCTCCACAGACTGGAACTGACACCAAGATGCAACACAGCAGCCTAACGTTAACCTCAAATGGCTCTGATTCTATGCAGCGATGCATGATCTTGACATTACAGTGCAGCACTGCATAATTCCTATCACTGTCTTACATTATGCATGCAATCCACTTCATATCTAAAAATATTTTAGGTATTTTCCAGGAGCGACAGTTGGCTCACACAAGCATTTTTGCACGTTTGTGCCTTTTTTTATCATGAATGACAAGTGCCCCTAGGACTATCCATAGGAACAGGGCACCAGAGCAGCCCACGGATGGTTAAATGTGGGTAAGGAACCACTTTATAAGACCTTTAAAACTTTTGAGTCTTTTATTTTTCAACTACACTTGCATTAAAATCCCATCAAACCACAACACTTGGATCTACAGCCAAACGCCGCGGGATGTTGTACACACAGGGTACAATCTATTATAACAATTTATGAATAACAGTTTTGGAGAAGACGGCTCCAGAAGGCGATAGCTGACTACGAAAAGAAGCGGGCACAGAAACCGGCCTGGCAAACGCGGCCGATCGCGGCAGCCTGAAGCGCTGCCAACAGCAGCGCCCGATGCCGGTACAGCATGGAGGCACCGAGCGATGACGGCTGTAGGAGGCACAATCCCAGGCCCTGATTCCCGGAGGATTACAGCCCGTCACGGGCTGAACGTGTCCCCTTTCAGAGACACGGCACTCGGCTCTTGCCACCGCAGCGCCCGCTCCCCGCGCGGGACGGACGGGCCGGCACAGCTGCGGGCGGCCGCGAGGGCAGGAGCGAGGCGCGACCCCCGAGCCCCGGAGCGAGGCGCGACCCCCGAGCCCCGCTGCAGGAGCCACGGCGGCTCGGGCGGCCCCCCGGCCCCGCGCCGGCTCCGTGCCCGCCCACACACGCCAGCGGGGAAGGCGGAGGCGCCGCCTGCTCCCAGCCCCGGGCGAGATGGGCCGCGCCCCGCACCCCCACGGCCGGCAGGGACGGGGGGAGGCCGGAAGGCAACTCGCCAGCCGCGAGTCCCTCGAGCCGCAGCCCCCGCCCTGCCGCAGCCAGCGCTCCCCGCTCCTCCCGCAGCCGCCATCGAGCCCCTCGTACCTTGGTT
>CM031861.1:45231318-45436905 GCA_018697195.1 Certhia americana | reverse complement strand
AGCCGGGCCCTGCCGTCCGCACGGCACAGTCGGCTTCGTGGAGGTTGCTGAGGTCGATGGCCCTGCGGGGCCGCGGGCATCGAAACGCCCTCACGGCGGGGCACGGCAGAGCCGGGGAGGTTCTGTCGCCGTCGGTGAACGGGCCGTCATTATCTAAGCCTTTTAATTGTAACTTGACAGGAAGTTGAAGAATAATGAATGTCCGGGAGAAATTTATACAGCAAATTGCTGATATTTCAGTGGACGAGTGACAAAACGGGAGCCTAGAGCGTTCCCAGTGCGTTGCACCGAAGAAATTAATGTTTTTGAAAACGAACAGCACCTTAAAAATGAACCAAAATAACCTTTTGAAAAGCAGCCTTTGGTCCCATCGCTGATTAATGTGTGCATGCCGATGTGCTGGATTTGAACTTTCTGAAGAAACAATAGGGTGGTATTTACAGTTTGTCTGACAGGTTGCTATTTTCCCTAACGTGAAACCTGTGAGGGCTTTTGTACTTTTTGTGTGAAGATTTTTGTCACTGACCGGCCAGGGGTACTGCAGTCCCCCTCCATACCTTGACCTGTCAAAAAGGGGTGCATGTCCCAGATGGAGGGACATTCCCCTTCACTGTCAAGAAATGGGTATTAATTACAGGCTAAATACAGCACTTTATGTGATTTGCCACATTTCTTTACATGCTGGAAAAATTAATTTGAATGTAGTTCAAAATCATCGCGAATTCAAGGGGATGTTACTTGAAAACAACTTTTCTTCCTTATTTCTGCGTCAGTCAATGCTCCCACTTGATCACACAAACATACATGCCGGATGAAACCAGTAGCTGATCTACCCCAGTACTTAGTGCAGACTCTACCAAATACTTCAGAAAGCTTTTCAGTGGTATTCTGACTATTGAATGCTGTGATGTCCCTTTTAATTTTAGATATTCCAATTAGCTATATGAAGTACTCCTTTGATGTGGCCTCCGTTTCTGTGCTTCATGTTGTAATGATTACTTTGGCAGTCTAATTCTATTTTCTGTAAAATCAGCCTTAAAAATAGTTGATGTTAAATCTGGCTGGGGGACGTCAGGGGAGGGAATATATGCCCTGGAAACTCATTTGTCCTCCATCTTCTGGTGGTCCTCTGTCTTTCTGACAGCTTTTTATATAAAAGCATCAGTTGCTGTGGCATTTCAACTGCTGTCAACCATAAGGCCACAAACACCTTACCTTTTTGTCAAATCAAAATAATCCAATAGCATTTTGTCATTTTTCTTTATATCTCTTGGGTTTGAGGTCAATGTCTTGGAAAATATCTGCCAGGAAAAATCTACAAAACCAAAAAATCACAGTCCAAGAGTTTGGGTGTGGGGTTTATTTGTTGTTTTTTTTTTGTTTTTTCTTCATTTGTTTGGTTTTATGGTTGATTTTTTCCTTTTGTTTTAATTTTTTGGGTTGTTTTTTGTTTATTTGTTTTTGCTGTTTTTTCTCTGAAGCAGATTTTGTGTGAAATTAGAGATTTGGGGAAAGGGCTTCAGGAGACTAGTTACCATTGTTCTTGTGTTTCAGTGTCTCTAGTTTATACTCTGATACAATTCAGATTGTTAAATCTGTAGATTTTAAAGGTAGAGATAGTCTTTAAACTAAACAGTTTCCATTTCAGATACCTGAAGATACTGGAGAGTATGAAAGTAAGTATACAAGATTCTCACCTCCACGTGGTTGCCCATAATACTCTCTACTACAGAGATCATATCACAGAAAACACTTGTCTCTGTTTGCTTTTTCCAAAACAAAATAAAATAAAATGCTGCTCGGAGTTACCCTTCTATATTTTTTAAAGACTGGATTTTTTTGTTTCTTTTTCTGAATTCTGGATATCAGATTCTCAATACTCTGTTTGTCTGTACTCTGTAGTACTCAACGTACAGTGTTAAGCTGTTCTGTACAAAACCATATGACAGATTTCTCATAGTCTCCTCCCTATTGTTCGTATGCTTTTCCCCCCATGTAGATAATTAAAACACATAAATGTAAGTAAGCATTTTTAGAAATATTCCCCTGGTTTCTAGGCAACGCTGAAGGAATGTAGAGATTTCCATTTGTTCCTTCTCCCTCAGCAGTCACAGCATCATAGAGATGTTCTGTCTCTGGAATTTTTGACCACCAGTGGCAACACATACCAAAGCTTTATGTATTTCTAATAGGTCTCACTTACGAGCCTTAGGCCTTTAGTGGCTTTTGACCCCCTTTGGTCTGTAAGACTATATATAGTTTGAGTGTAAATGAAAAGTAGCACATTTTTATAATGGCGTGCACATTAAGTGCTGTAACATGCATTAAAAAAAAAAAAAAAAAGGCCTTAACAAAAATTGAATTCTGGATTTTGATTCACTCAGAAAAGTATAGAAATAAGTTATAAAGATCACTGCAGAGATCTTATCGGTGTTGAAGAAGCAATAGCATGTCAAAACCTGTAAGATTTGTCCTTTCCCAATCTGAAAAGAGGAAACATGGCAATCACTGTTGCTATCTGTACTTTTCAGCAGGCATTTTCCCTTTTTCCTTAGAATGCATTACAATGGAACATGGTTTTAAAATGTACCTTCACTGGAGGGAAGGAAAGCAGCAGGAATATGAGAGTCACATTTGCAATTGTAGGTGGGCATCTGTCCCCACCCTAGCATGGACTTTGGGAACAATTGACTTCTTGGCTACTGCCTCTGTTCTCTGTATCATCCAATGTAGACACCTAACTGCTGTGTAAATGTACAGTTCATGGTATTCAGCAACAAACCAACACATCGAGAAATATGTGCAATAAAAGAGAAATACCCAGTAAGATGTCCACTTTTCTCTTGCATTCTTGGTCCAGACAAGTTTCCTTTCCTCTGAAAAAGATGGTGTTTCTGGCAGGACCCTGAATGGTTACCTGCTCACTTGGGACAGAGATCTGCTCATTACATCAGAACTTCGCTTTTGAAGGACTTGTCTTCCTTGGAAAAATAGTTTGTGTAGACCTTGAAAATTAAAATCTGCAGTTCTTTGGAGAGTCTGCTCCTCTTTCAAGCCATTGATTTTCTTTCATGCTTGCTTTTCCTTATAGCAGTCTAGTGAGCATGCATATGCAGGCAGGAAACAGCCCAACAACCAGATCTGCACACTCTATTCACAGAGTATTCTGGAAAAGTCCTAAATTCATCACAATATGTACTTGATCATGGAAATAAATATCCTGGGTTTACTTGAGTATTAATTTGGCATAAGTGCCCTATCTCAGTTCAGATTGTCACCTGCCTATGCCTCTGTGTGTCAGTGTTCCAAATCCCTCGTGGCAGCTCTCAGAGGGCTGTCACTGAATTGCAGCAATTCCCACCTGGCACATTCAGACCATCAACCTTGCAGCCTATTCTCCTACAATATGTGGAAATAAAAACATTTAACTGAAAGATTAGAGGATACTGTACCTTCTAAAAGCATTTAAACAGACTGGCTGAGCACTTTTGCTACTTACTTAGGAAGTTCTTGTGTAGAAACAACTGAAGTAGCTTACAGACAGCTGGTGTGAGGGGAAAAGAAAGGATTTAATAGCTACTGAAATATGTTGTTTGCTTGTTTTGGTTTGTTTTGATTTTTTAAAAAGGATTACTTTTCCAGGAGGGATGGTAGGATCTTTTCTGCCTTGTGTTTGCTGCATTTTCTTTGGTCATATGGTTCTTCAAGTTATTTAAAGTCACGTGCAGTCTTGTAATATCATTGCAGCTTTCTAAATGATGGAGAGTTATGTGTTTTGGCAGGGCTGCAGTCTCCTTCGCTTTCTTCATGGTAGTGCATTTAGTTGTTACGTTATTGTTTGTATGGCAGCAGTAGTCATGGATTGTTGTAAAGCTAGGGCTCCAGTGGGAAAGATGGTGTAAAAAGAACTTCAGAGATGATCTGTATCTTAAAAACTGTAGTTTTTAATACCTTGTAATTTAGAAAGCAATAAAGGAGCTAACCTATAATGAGAGGGAGTGTGATAGGGAAGATGAGGCCAACTATTGGAATATATAATAATATAAAGTTTCTATGAACACAGTATTAAACTTCCATAAAATTTATCAGCATAGAATAAAAAGTCTCCCCTGCAGCATATATAGAATAACTACTACAAAAAAACCCTCAGGAAGCTGATGTGCAGATGTACACTATACAACTATTCTTTCTTTTTAGATCTATATAGTTTTATGATGCATCCATACTGTGATACAAGACTATTTTTAGATGTGTCAAGAAAGACACCTGTATAAATTATATGAGATGTTATTCTCAACTGTAATGTAGTATCTAGTAGCTGGGGTGACTCAAGATCTGCTTATATTTCTCCTTATATTGTGTCATTTTGTGTTTATCTACTGTTCCCATGCAAGTTTGCAGACAGAAGACTTGTAGGTGAAAAATGTCCTTTAGTAGGGCTGATTGCTGAGGGCTGTTCTTTTCTCATTACTTTAATTGAACTATTAGGTATTAAAGAATGTACACTGGAATAACTAATGAAATATATTGGAATTTTAAAGGGGGAAAAAAAGCCCATGTAAATGCCGTAACTCTGTTTTCTAAGCCATAAGAAATTCTTTAGTTTCCAGCTGATTTACCTACTGTGATACATAGAAATGCTAACTCATACTAATTAATGAGAAACAGAATTTTTTTTTTTTTTTAAATATTTCGGTGAAGATCAGAAACCTATGACTCAGATTAGACATATATAAATGATGCAACTCCAGTAAATTCAGTGAGGCTATTCCTGCTTAATCTGGATGGGTCATCTGTCTCTATCTAGCCCATGTCAGGCAGACAGTAGAATGCCATCGTGGCATTTTGTGTGGCACATCCACTTATAACACAGCCACTAGTATGCTCAGGCTTACCTAGCAACATTAATCCATGCACATGCTTAAATAAATGGGATCCTCTGTGCTAAAGAGAGTTCTTCCAGCTTTGTCAAAGTCAAGAAAAATTCTCAAGTGTATCTTTAGAATTGCTTACAAAATGAGATACAAATATACTATGATTTTTCAAAGCACTTTGATACATTTTCAATATCTGCATGGATGCGAAAAACAGTTTTACTAGAAATGGGCTTAAATTCCCGCTCAGAAGAGTGTGAGGGTACTATTTATCTTTAAAATACATTAACTTCATGAAAGCCTGTGAGTTTATACAAACTGGAAGGTGAAGGAAACAAACTGAGAAAATAGCTGGCATGCAAATTTTCATAAGTGATAGCAATTTTGGTCACATTAACCACTTTTAAGTATGTGTGAAAGAAAGCAATAGCCAAGAAAATGGCCAGAATCAAAGTGGAGTTTGTTGAGTTTAACTATTGCAATGAAATACTTTGAGAGTAATTTTTCTGTGAAATCATTTTATTAATACTTAGGAAAAAAAAATCTTTGGAAGAATTACTGTAAGTACTTTCAGTTATATACTTTAGGACTTCCTTTCATCTAAAAGTTATGTTCCAAGGAAAACATCTACTGCACACTAAACTTTTTTGTTTTTACTGACATAATAAAATTTCAGGAATATCCAATGTTCTGATTTAGACAGAACCTGAAATTTACTGGTTTAAAATTTGATATGCACCATTTTTGCCCCCTCTGTCCATTAACATGTTAAATGTATCAGAAAAGGAAGGAGCTTCAGTTTGATGGATGTATCACAGGCACAAGGGCCAGGATGCTCAGGATCTATTTATAGCTTTGTCAGTGACACATGTGACCTTGTGTACAGCAATTTGGGTGTCTTGATAGGTTGCAGAATCAGCTTAATTCATAGTTGGTAGTAAAAATGGAGACATTTAGAGTTAGTGCATTTGTCTGCATTTTTGAGATGAGCTTTTTTACACTGTGCTTATGATCAATTGGAACAGAAATTGCACTTATCCTTTGAATAATAAATATCAGAAATGCATATTACATTATATGGATGAGACCTAAATGTAGAATAATATTTATCTCTAAGAAAATGTCACAGAAGCCAGTAGGGCCTGTGATTTTTAATATTAAACATCTGTAACGGAGTCTAGCAATTCCACACAACACTAGAAGAAGTGGAATTTACTCTGAGTAAGGCAATCAGTTATACAATGTAGAAAGAAAGCAAAATACAATTAGGATGGAAAGTCTAATGTGTTATAATGGTTTATTTAATAAAAGACATCATCATATAAATCTTATTCATAAGCTGTTTAATCTCTGTCTTAAAAGTTGCATATATTTCTTCTTGTAGCCCTCTTTAGAAGTTTGCTCAAAAATTCAGTTCCATAAAGGAATATAAAACATTTAAATTCATGATCAGTGTATATGCAGTTAATGTTGTCTGTTAGTCTCAGGTGGAATTAATCTCATGCTCTTCTGTTCGCTTTTGAGAAATGAACATTTCCATTCCCCCCGGTTCATGTTTTCCTTCATATGTTCTACTAAGGTCTGTGTAAAAACCTCAACCTGGTTGATATAAATCTTATTTTCTAAGACTTTACATGCTCATTTAATATTCCTATGTCTCATTCTTCCTGTGTCATCTGCTTTTCGTAACGACAATTCTTCTTTCTCTTCCAAGTCATGCCTCTGCACTTGGTGCTGCTAATACCAATTGTTTTCTAATCTGTAACCACACAAGTCTGCAGTATTAGTAAACACTCTTCAAATGATAATATATATTGGCAATACTTTTCAGTTTTTGTTATTTCCACATTCCATACATTTGCACAACTAGCTATTTTACAGAATGTACTATAATAGTATCAAAAGTTTTTCAATATTGTTTTGCCAGGATCCTCACTAACAATTTCAATCCTTGTAGTTTAGCCATCAAGAAAACATGTTTTGTCTCCCTTTTAGCTAAGTGCATCTAAAACCCCCTCAGGTTCTATTTGATTAATAAACCTGTTGGGTTTTATTGCATTTACTGATTACTTCTGCAAGTCCTTTGTTTTTTGCTTTCTTTAAAACACATCCTTGAAGAGTGTTGAGGTCAAACCAATAGACTGTCCTACTTGGATAATTTTCTCCTTTCTCAGCTGTACTGTGTTCACAGTTTTCTAGCTATTTAGTATCCCCTTGAGCTTGGTTTCTTTGTTGGGCAGGCCATGTTTCACTCACAAGTTTCTTTTTTCAATTTGCTCAGAACTATGGAAGGATTTCTGGAGAATCTTCATTGTGTTATGAAACTTCATAATCTTACTGTGTCTGATAGATAAGGACCTTCATCTGTGAAGGGCTAAACCATCTGACATCCCTAAGGCAACACACTCTTCAGTAGGTACCCAGTGAATTATACATTAATACCATGGATTAGAAAATACTAGGAGGTTCTTTTCACCTCAGTGAAAGTTATTGGAAAAGAATTTCTGTTCACTTTGCTGGAGGTGTAGTAATTTCATTCTTAACAATGAATGTTCTAATCACATCTCATAAGTAAAGGGGTTTAAGAGACAGCAATTTAAGACACAATTTGCTTGACTGATTAAAGCTTAATGCAAGTTTTAAGTAGCCCTAGTTGGTCTTAGTGGCATAGCAATTTTTGAGGTGGAATGAAATGTCTGAGAAGGAAGATAGCATATAAAACAAAGCACTCATGATAAAAATAAAATGGAAGCAAAGGCTCCTTGTAAGACTTTAGAATCTATAAAAATGTTTAATTTACAATTAAACTAACGTTAAACTAAAGTAAGATTTCTTTTTTTTTGGGGGTGGTGGGGGCAGGCAGTACTGGCAATTTTCTTTAAAGATTTCACTGGCCATTTCTGTTGAATTCTAGAAGATTTTGAGGAATAAATTACTGGTAACTAACTCATATTTGCTGTGTTATGACCGCTGCAGTGATACTGATTTGAAAACTTATTTGTCATAATAATAAACTAATAAATAAATTATTTATTATTTTATTATTATCATAATAAAATCTATATCTATATTGGTTTACTGTTGTCAGTTCCCATGGCAGCCTCTCCAGCTCTAAAGATGGTATCAGCTGGCAGACTGTTATGCATCCAATGGTTGCAACAGCTGGATTTTCTCCTACCACTATGTGTTTGTTTTAATGACATCATCCCTAAAGCCAAAACTGAAAATTACTCATTCATGACAAAGAGCTACAATCTTAGAGAATATTCATGCAAAAAATCCTAGTTCCTGTATCTCAAAATCTGTTGGTTTGTGTTCATTGCATAATGAAAGAAAAAACCCACTTGTTTAAATATCCATCCCAAGTGAGTGAAGTAGAATGAAGTTCTATGTGCCATGAATATGCTACAACTCTGAAGAAAAAAAATATGTTTGAAGGACAAATACTAAGTATCACCTCATTTATTTTAGAGCTTGTAACTTAAGTCATTACTGCTTTCAGCATTTCCAACAATTTCATACAAGAAATGGGCAAGCAATAGGTTCCCAGCATTTCTGTAGTTTACCTTGAGTGAATGTCTTTTCCCAGTTATCTAAGAAGCAAAAAGAATTATGATGTTTAAAAGCACTGAGAGTAATGCAAAAAAAGTTTGCTTTCTAGTTAGATACAGTTGAAATAGGTCTTTAATGAACATACCTGTGTTTAATTCAGTTTTGACCACTGCTTCTCAAAACAGTAGAATGAAGATCAAAAAGACAAAGAGCATTATGGGATTCAGAAAAAGGATGTTGAGGCATGAGGTTAAATTGACAGGTATAAATTTCTGTTCTTGCACAAAATAAAAAAATTAAAGAGCCTTTGTATTTTATTCTTTTTGGACTGTTAAAAAATCAAGAATGATATATTTATTATAATTATGAGATGATGCTATACTGCCAAAAATTGATATGAAATTGCCATCATGTATTATAGAGGTTTGTGGTAATTGAGGGAGAGTGTAGTTTTATGCAAGGATTTACTATTGAATAAACTTCTGGAATAATAGGTATAATATTATCAAGCAAAATGATAATTACAGTTATGTGTATGTCTTAATTCTTACACTATTTCTTTAACAACAGTGTTTTACAGTCTACCAGTCTGGGTTCTTAGATCATAAAATTACCCTTTTTTTTTTTTTTTTGTAGAACCTCGTTTTCAGTTTGCACTGTATTGAGATTTCTCAAGAAATTAGATGAGGTTCTAGACCATTCCATATAGCAAGTAAATAATCTGTAAATGGCTATAATAACAACATTTAATATAATATAATAATATTTATATATAATATAATAATAATATTTATTATAAAGAGTTTTCATGATTCATTTTACCTAGTAGACTGTTTTCAGATACTGAGCTGGAAGATGCTAAAGAAAATAAGATTAGTTGCATTATTTTTCTCCTTGAAATATCATGTACAGACACTGGCAACAACAAATTATTGATCTATCTAGCAAGGACCTGTAAAAGCAAATTTCCATGATTCTTTATATATTTAGTAGCATCTAATGTTAGTTGAGTCCAATTAATGCAAAGTGTTTTATAACGACAGCTGCTCTGAGTTCCAACTCAGCATTCAGAAAACTTGTGCCATGAATGTACACATGTGCACTACTTTTGAACTCATTGATGATAGAGTTCACCAGTACAATTTTGTGCCGATAGAGAATTATGATGGTGACAGAGCCTTCATTCCATCACCTTTCTTTACTCAAAATGCTGGTCATTTAGAATGCTGCTCTAAATTCTTTCCTTCTTTAATTCCATTAGCATGGTTACTGTACTGATGCATTAGGTGATGTGTGCTTAAGAGATCTGCAAGATGTTTATATGACTACCTAACTGCCATTGACTCAGACCAAGACAGTTTCTTGCTTAATGACATTGCTTGCCTAATTACCTTTGGGAACTTGTGAAACTTATTTCTTTGAGATAAAGAAAAAAGAAGGAAAAAAACATATCTGGAGTGTTTTCAGACTGCTCTTCTGAGTTGTACATGACTTTTGTAATACAAGCAATTTTGATCTGACTGTTCATTAATGTTTTTCAATAAGTTTCTAGGATCTAGATATTGCCTAGATCACATTATTTTATATAATAAAAAGGCAGATTAGAATTACTAAGTGGGATTTTATAGACAAATACGACGTAAAGATGTAAAAATACATAGTGATTTGTACTGCTCCTTTGAAACAGAGGATCTCAAGGCTTTTCTATGCATTACATACAGAAGTAACTACAGCTGGTTAGAGCTGTATGGGTGCATTCCTGAATTACTCCATAAGAAGCTTGAAGGAATTGTTCATTCAAAATGTAAATGTATAAAGGAGGCTGCCTGTGGTCAACCTGCAAATGTTAGCTTAGGAAATTAATATACATTACATTTTTTCCATTCTTCAACATGAGGATATGTTATCTTCAAAGATATATTATAGTTCCCAAATCACATAAACTTTCTTGTTTTATTATATTATCATAATACAAATGCTCCAGAACCTTATTATAATTATGTACAGTGACATATTTCTTTTGATGGGTAGCTGAATGAATGAATGCATGTCACCTCTTGGTCTGTAGGCTGTAGCAGATCTGCTAACTATGAGAAGTCGCTGCCTATGGGTTGATTCACAATGAGGTTCTCACTTTGCTGAGAATATGTCACGTGTGAATAACACTGCATTCTCTTGCCATGTTACATCTAAACTGTTTTAATTCCACTACTTCTTCTCCCACAAAATGAAACAGTTAATGAAATGGAGAATGGTGATTGTTCTAGAAGGTGACATTAGGCATTAGGATGAATCTAATCTTTCCAGTGCTCTCTTTTTGCCAAATCCACTAGGTTGGTTGGTTGGTTTGGGGTGTTTTTGTGACTCTAGATGCATATGCATGCACAATTTGTGTAGAAACTCAGACTGGGATGCACCTACTGTTAGGCTATGCATCTTCAGAAATGCAGAAATAGCTTTTTCCTTGTGAGTAAATTAAGACAGTCATGAGCTGTTTTCATGATTGTTATGCTGCCTGACACACTGTTCCTACTATTAATATTGATGATTTCTAACTTACACTCAGAACACAGCCCTCACTCTTCCTACAACAGAATAATAATTTATTGATTTGCTTTTGCTTAAAATATCATCATGTTTCAAAGTAATTTTCCCCTAAGAGCTCCTGCACTGAAGGTGGCAATGGTGTGCAGATAAAGGGACACAGGCAATTCCCAGTGTTAATCTTCCAAACAATGGCTAAACTAGTGATAGCAAAAGTTCTACATTTGGCTGAAAAAAATCATGTCCTGGACAACAAGATTGAGGAAAAACATGGGACAGTTCTGGAAGTGAAATACAATAGAAAGCCTCATCCAATTCCTTATTCCACAGCTCCAATCTCAATTCCATTGCTTTCACGTTTTGGGAGCTGCTTCTTACTACTCGAGCCATGTGAGAAATATGTTACTGAATTTAGAAAGTAGTAAAGCTTTTCTGAGTACTGTAAAAGTGATGATGATTAATGCAAGAGTTGTAGTCAGCCCTTCAAATGTTCAGTATAGCTTCTTTCTTCCCTTGCTGTTCAGAGTAGAAACGAAAAAGGCACAACTGAAAGCTATAGGACGACTGGTCACAGTGAATGGTGTTCGTACAGACTGTTCCTCCCTACTTTAACATTAATCCCTACATTTAATAGGCTGCTGATATGATATACTGCATTGCAAAACCCTGAAAAGAACAGCTGCTGTTAGTGGAATACTTAATTCTAAGAAATGTGGAAGTTTTCAGTCAAAATGGGTGGTAAGACAATACTTCTGAGACCAGCATCAATATCTTTGGTGTGTATGGCCCCTGATCCTGCCTCACTGGCTAATGACACCACTGTCATGTCCGTGGGAGGTAAGGTTGGAGTGCAGGATAAACATTCTCCCATGTAGCTGCATTAGTTCTACTGGTCCTGCTGAGTAACAAGCAAATATGTAGGCTAGACAGCAACACAGAAAATTATCTGAACTCTTGCCCAAGATCTCTGTGTCTTCTAAGTGCAAAGATTTTTAGGTTTATTTCTTCTGTCTGAAGGCTTTAAACAAAGGAACATTAGTGCAACAAGCATATCCATAAAACTGGGGGGGGGTTGGCTCTATTTTCTTTTCCTTTCTACTCAAGTAGTGCAATTTCGCACCTTGCATGTGAAAGTGTGGTTTAATATATTTCTTCCACTCATTTATCCCTCATTCTCTATTCAAGCTAGAGAGTCTGTCCCACCTATTTATCCTTACCCTTCTCATGTCGAAGCCATGTATTCTTCAATCTTTCATTTGTATTTCAAGTGCTGGGGTTTTCCTGTTGACTTCTGACCTCATCACTAACATGGTTGTCCTTACTTCTGTCACTATGCTCCTGATATTCATCGCACTTCAGCTGCTGCCTTTCATTTTCCCTGTCTGGATATTTTGTGTGCTACTCTTCCTCCGTGCTTGCTGCTGCGTTGTTTCACAAGGTGAAAGTGCCACTGCACTGCCTTGGCAGGCGGGACTCTCACACGGGGCATGGTCACTCATGCCCAGCGGGGCTCACAGCCCTGTTTCCCCTCCCCAGCCAGCCCCAGGCACTCCCAGCCCCGGCGCCGTGGGACCCGTGGGTAACACGGCCGGGGTGACAGAGAGTGTCCCTGTCCAGGGTCCTGAATGCTGGCTAGGCCGGCTCCTGGCACCTGCCTCCGCCCTTCCTTTCGGGGCTCTGCTGCAGGTGTTAACGACAAAGAAACGGAGGAACCGTCGAAAGCTAACTCCCAAATTTCCTGTTTAATATGGAGGAAAGTTATCAAGTAGCTAAGATAGAGTTTCATGTATCTATCAAGTAAGAAACCTTAGAAAAATGACATGAGGGTAGAGAATAGTACTGCTTAAAATGAACTTGCTGGCTTGTTTTTATTAATCAGACTTGCCATTTTTGTCAGATATCAGCCTTTGATCTTATGAGCATTCTTCAGGGAGATAATGGAAAAACTGAGAGGCAGATTGCAATTCTCTCATGAGTATGATCCAGGAGTAATTGAACTGAAGTCAAATTAAACTAATCTGAAACAGATGTAAGTGGGTTCATACAGACTCAGCACTCTACAGCTTTAGATAATATTTTCTTACATGGCAAAAAAAAAAAAATCTACAGTATACTAATACACTAATAATGCAGATGTACTTTTCCAAATGGAACAAAAAAGTGAGGGTACTACTACACTATAGTCCCTGCTGGCCATACAAAGGGACTGATATAAAAGGTGTCTGAAAGCTGGAGTCTGGCTAGTGAGGAATGGGTACCAGAAAAAGTCGAGAATGGTGAAGATGATTGCAGACTGTGAACCAGATACTCCCTGTTCTCTTCTGGCACTTAGATGATTAATGCGTTAGGATGTGAGAGGCAGGATCATAGCGTATTCTGTTTAGTGTCACTGGCCAAAGGAACTGCAAGCAGGCCATGGTACCATCCCAGCATAGTATATTGCTGATGTGTAGTTGCCTCAGGCAGATTCACCATTTTCACTGAAACCATTTCTGCCAATCAGTAAATTCTGTTCTGTGCATTAATCCATGAAATAAGGAAAACATGGCACAGCATGCTATAACTTAAAAAGTGGCAAGAAACTCCATACAATAGAAGACAATAAAAATAACAGGTTGCCTTTCCTTACACAGTCTTGACTCTTAGTTAACTCTCTGATTCCTAACAACACCAAACCTTCTGAAAACTATTTGAACAAGAAGTCTTCAGTTCATCCTAAAGAGAAGGCTTTAAATGTTCTCCTTCA
The DNA here is from genome assembly GCA_018697195.1 of Certhia americana. Lineage (NCBI taxonomy): Eukaryota > Metazoa > Chordata > Aves > Passeriformes > Certhiidae > Certhia > Certhia americana. The sequence continues at coordinate 45,423,189 of CM031861.1, read as the reverse complement.
CAGAAATCTTCCTAGAGAATAATGAAATTATAAAAGCCTTCTGCCCTGGATCATGTCCAAATTAATACTACTGCAGAATGGGTCAATAGAACATAAAGAACAGGATGCAAATCACTTGAGTTGCTCTCTTGGTCTTAGTGTAAATAACAGCACTCCTGTGGCAATAAACTGAAAGAAGAATAATCTTCACAATTAGAAATACCAGATTTCAAACAACTGTATAGTTAACCATAAACTGAATATTTATATGCAGAAATGAGTACATTGTTAAGTGATGACACAAAGACTGTCTTAACTTCCATCTAGCCCTGTCTCATTTCTTCAGAAAATCTAAGAAGTGGAAGATACAAGTTACAGATGATTTCTGTCTACTATCAAGGATCAAGTAAGTTTTCATTCCTGCTCACTAGATTTAAATAGTTATAAGAAGTATTTATTAAGCTGTTTTTCTATGGCTTTCTTTGAATTCCATCAAATTCAGTTCTAAATCACTCATGCCATATTACTAATGAACAGTAAAAGGGTGCTTAGGATTTTATTCTTTTTTCAATGAGATGGCTTGTATTAGAAAGCCTTTTTTCTATTGTGTTGTGACTGTGACAGGCCCTGTCCTGTAAGGGGATTAGTTATTCTCAAATAACTTCAGCTCTGAGGACATTAAGTCTGAACAATAAACCCTGAATGAATGAATGAATGAATAAATGAAGAAAACCCTGAATGAAATAAGAATTTAGGAAGACCAGTCAAATCCTGAAAATGCTTATCCAGGTATTAAAATATATTTCTTTTTCTTGATGATCTTTCATTTAAACATTAAATTAAATATTGAACATTTCATTACTGGTTCCACTTAGCTTATAAAAGTTGACAGAGTAGCAGCTTGAAACACTATAGCTTCAAGGCACCAGTTCTCCCTGTCATAAGAATATGACATCACTGAGGGGTGAAAGGCCTTTTATTTGCATAAGATAATAGTTACGTTTCTATGCAGCAGCTGTGCTGTCAGTGAAAGATGCCAAATCTATCTCTGGAGTAGCCCCATTGATTTTAAATGAGTTACTTCGGGAATTAATTGGCCCACTCAATAAAATTACAGGTTTGAGGCATTGAAATAATTGAGCAAGTTTTCCATGATCATAATATGGTTAAAAAACAATTGCAAACAATTACATGATGTCATGAGTTTATGTGTTTGATAGACCACAACTGATTTGCCACAAGATTTTTCAATCATGTAGCTAGAGCAAGAACGTATAGCTTACAGATATTTTTTTGGATTATGGGAACATTAATAGAATACAAAAAACATAAATATGGTATTGTGTCATTATTATCTATTTAGTATTACAGTAAGTCAAACAAATATGAGATGTCTCCATCATATCATTTTCATGACAATTCCTCTTCTTTAGACAGTAACAATCAGGATGTGTTTCTGCTAATGAACCTGAAGAACTCACCTCCAAACTATAGACTTCTTGCATGTCTTAGCAGGAATTTAATGCTGTCAGCTTATCAGTGGACTGTTTCAGTTTGATTATCTTAGGTGACTTCTCAGTGGACAGGTGTCTCTGGCAGAATACACACTTCATCAGTTAACTGCTGATAGTTATGGTGGAGGGACAAGGTAGTGCTTGGCTTAGCACTACCCAATAATTGAGTAATATTTGTCTGTATGTTAGGTTTTCCCTGGTAATGTGCAAGGAAGATGCAAGTAATCTGGAAACTTTTACATGCTAAGGAAAAGTTATTTACGTGCATATATATAATAAATGTGTGTGTATAAATGCATGATTTGTTCTTTATTGGTGTGTATTTGATAACTGATCTTGTTGGGGGTACAGCGAGCTGCTGAAGCCTTTTAGGTTACTGTAACCCTAATTCAAGTGATTATACAGCATAATTAGCAAAGCCTACCCTCACTTTTGCTTCCATTCATTTTGCAGAAGTAATGTCAACAGAAATCCTGAAGCGTGTTCAGAATGCATCATGGTTTGCTTGCAAAGGAAATACCTTGTGCTCCTGATGTCATCATTGCAATCATCTCAAATTCAAGTCTGACTGAGCAGGCTCATTATCATTCTCACCATGTCCTCCCTCGGAGCAGCCTCTCCCTCCTCCTCCTGTACAGCACAAAACAAGAGCCACAGGGGTGCTCAGATTAGGGGAAGGAACGATTCCTAGCACCCACCCTGAGAAAACTTGCTGCATTACTTCCATCTAGTTTCTTCAAACTACATGCTGCTTTACAGGACCTTGCACACCACCACTAAATGAAAGTGTGGATCTCCAATACTGATTTCCTCTTCCTGTTTAGGGTTGAACAAAGACTGGGAAAAAGCACGGATTTAGTTTCACAATGTGGATGTGAAAAGAGTGTGCCAACATTCACAGTAAGAGTTTCCTGAGGAGGGTCATACATTTTGGACTGTTTTGGGTTTGTTTTTTTTTTCTTCACCAAGGCAGATTTCTCCTTTTTGGTCATACGACCTGAGCTAACATTCAAGCGACAGATAGAAAAGAAAACCAGAAAAAGGGTAGTTGAGAAAAAAGTACAGGGAATAAAGCAGGGCATAAATTATCACAGGCACTAGGTTTAGATCCCAACCACATTTCCTGAAAATTCAGGTCTATGGAACTCTGGACTGATTTTTGCATGGGTCTCTGACCATATTTTTGGATCTCTCCATTAAACCATCCCCCATGGATGGTCCCCCTCACACAAAGAGTTGATTTCCACTGTGGAAGAGAATAGGCAGGACAGGGTTAACCTCACACGGTTTTCCTTCAGGCCCCCAGAGGGGCTGGGGTTTTGTTTTCCTGGCTAAGGGAGGGGAGCTGGGGCATGTATTGTAAGTGGAACTGGAGACCTTTCTGGTGTTACTAGCCTGTTTTGGGTTTGAGGGAAAGCCTGGAGAATGAGGAAGAGGAGGGAGAATGCAGATCTAGGAAAACAGAAAGTGCCTGGTAATTGCACAAGTGTCCTCCGTTTCCCCGAAGGCCCCTGAGAGCTTAGGGAGGCTTCGAGGAGTCTCCAGCCTCCTGCCCCCTCCCTGCAGCTTGGCCACATTTTACAGCCCCGCTGTGCCCAGGACTGCCTTGACGCGAAGTGTCTGTCCCTGTCCACAGTGCGGGTCGGGGACAGAAAGGGGAGCAGGGGTCCGTTGGATTTCCTGGTCCTGGTCCCCAGAGCTGCGGGGGCTCGGACGATCCGCTGCCCTTCCCCTCCCCCTGCGCTGCAGAGCCTCAGGATGCTGCCTTACTCCTGCCATGTGCTGCCGCCGCCGCTACTGCTGCTCGTAGCTTAGCCGAGCGTGTCTCCGGCTGCAAACTCCGCCGAACAAGCCTGCATTCCCCTCTCGGGAAGGATACCTCGTGAGTACCAGCCGGAGCCTGCCCCCTCCCTAGGCACTCGCCACTGCCTCTTACAAAGGCACTCGCAGGCTCTCCCCACCCCCTTTTTATGCCAGCGCAGAGAGGGGCTCCGTGAATTCCCTCCAAAGCTATAGGGTGGCTCCCTCCTCCTCCTTCTCTTTTTCCTGCTCCGGCTCTCCTGGGCGAGCCAGGCTGCTGCTGCATTGAGCCGGGGTGGTCCCCAGCCTCGCCCCTGCCTCGCCCCAGCCATGCTGCTGCGGCTCACGCCCCATGGCTGACTTTTGCTACCTCTCTAGTGCCCGGGGCTGAACTGAGGTGCGCTCATTTTTGGGGGATGGCTGAGGCTAGGGAGCCTGTGCACGTGTGGGAGGTGTCTCTGGGGGCGTGGGGGGGCTGGACGACTCCCCGATCCTTGCAAGCCTGCGTTCTCTCCAGCCCGGGTCCCCCTCGGGTGGGCGCAGCAGAGGGGCCGCGCTGCAGCGGGGACTCCGCCACCCTGACATCTGCAGGTGGACGGGGCGAAACAGCTGCGGGAGCCTCCTCAGGAGCCAGCAGCACCCTGGACCCGTTGTCCACCTCAGTCTGCTCCGTTCCTGCTCCTCCAGATTCTCTCCGGTCCTCAGTCCATCCCTTGTACCCCTCTCTGTGCTGGGGTGCCTGCAAACCCCTCCACTCCACTCCCTTGCCTGCCCCTCCCCACCTTCTTCGATTTATTTGTGTATTTCTTTCCTTGGCAACCACCAGTTTCCCTCTGTCAAACAGCGCAGACTCCCTATAATTTGAAATTAATTTGTTTGACTGCAGCATCGAGACAGGAAGGTTGGGAATTTATTTAATTCTTTTTACTCCCTTTGCAAAAAGGAAGCGATGAAATTTCCAATTGAGACTCCAAGAAAACAGGTGAACTGGGATCCTCAAGGTTGGTGATTCTCTATTACTATCATTACTACCGTAATAACAATTATTATTCCTTGTGTCTATTGACTCATAGGAGACTATGTGACTCCAAATGGGAGGAGGCATTGGATGTTTGTCTGCTTTCTGTGAGCACTGCTCAGTCCTTCTTGCTCAATCCTATAGCAGTGCATTACAAAACGCTACTCAGATATGGGGTTGGGTGGCTGCATGGCTAAAACCTCTTCTAGGTCTAAGTTTTACAGTTTTATATTTGATATCTCTCTTGCCTCCTCCTATCCCTTTTTCCTGAATATTTTCAAGGCAAACTTGGCTGGCATGTCAGTGATCTCTGGCTCACAGCATTGTTTATTTTTTCAGTGGCTCCTTTGTTGTTCCTAGTGATCATTGTCTCTGCTAATTGGGTGGTAGAGGAGTGGACACAGATGTGAGTGCTTGTTTAGGGCTCCTCGATGGCACTTGTTTGTTGGCAGGAGCAGAATGCTGCAACAATATAACCTTGAGTCTGGATGGTATAAAACAACACATTAAATGAGGGAGCCCCAAGGGACCTTTACACTCTTTACTGTGTCCTATTAACAACTGATCAGCCCAAGTGGATAGTTTGATTAACTACATAGGTAGGTTTGGACTCAATCTTAGGGAATGTGTTTGTGTGATGGTGGAATGAGATTTACGCCAGTGCAGGGGTTTTCAATAAGATCATCCAAATAGTATTTAAAAATAAACCATAGTCAAATACTCTCCTTGCCTGATATGGGGAGGAGGTTCATCTGCATCCTACAGAAGTGACTGAAAAAACTATTGGTAATTTGTACACTGGTGTGTCATATTTCTGTGCATTGGTACAGGAGCAGAACAACTTGAAGCCATTGCTCAGGTTTGCAGTAGAACTGCTGGCAGCCAGTTGCTGTACAGCAGTGGTTGCAGGAATTATGAAGTGATAACACGGGCTTTGATTATTCCTCTTTATTCCACAGGTTTGGTTTTAGTGGTCAATTTGCCTGTCATCTTCCATGCCCTCACATTTAAGAAATGAAACATTAACAACTCTTTCTCATGTTATAGAAGGAATACAGGAGAACAATCTGCTGTACACACAATTCAGGTTTAGTTTAAGCCTTAGTACGTCTTTAATTAGGTGAAGGCTGAAATCGACACATCAGCCTCCTCCACCCTCATCTTCCTAATGAACACAAGGATAGTAGTATGAACAGAGATTTGATTATTTAGATAACAGTTATTTAAACAACTTCCTTATCCTAGGGTCTAAATTCTTTGTGGTGAAAACTTGCTCTACCCAGGTGCTTTTCTAAATGTGTGTTTGCTGCAGCTTAATTCAAATCCATTTTATGAATTGCAAAATATCTTTTAATGCAAAAATCTCTTTCCTTCTTTTCTCTGACAAGGCACACAGGAGAATGTAGATTCTGTCTGCAGCTCCTTTGCTTGGCAATCAGCTTGAAAGCATATGGATCCAACAGGTGGTTGGCCACAATTTACGAATGTGACAAAACCATAGAGTACTGTAGCAGTTAAAAGACCCCAAACCCAACAGGTTTCCTCTCCACCAAGCTGAATGCCTGTTAAAAACTCCAGAATCCTACCAGTTATTTCCCCTCAGTGTATTGACTTTTTTAGGCAGACAGAAAAGATGCCGATGTATTGCGAAGGAGGAAGTAAAAAAAACTTATTTTTGAATTCTCCAAGAGAGAGAAAGATTTTTTTCTTCTCCAAGAAAATAGACAATTTGGTGGAATGGAAAAAAACACAGTTTGGCAAGGAAAAGCTGTCTAAGTCTCAATCCTTTAATTATGTGTGTAGAAAACAAGGAAGATTAGAGTTATATTATTTTTGAAACAAGAATGTATTTATGTAGATATAAACATTATCAATGATCTATGTGAAATAACGGAAAGCTCCTAAATATATTTGATTTACAATCACATAGTTTGTTGTCTGCACACACAAGAATGATGTTATATTTTGCATACTACATGGTATCTCTGGAGTTAAGAGCTGAAGTAGCTTTTCTCAGATACCAAGATCAATATGTAGAAAGTTGGTGGCAAAGGGATGCAAAGAGTCCTAAGTATTAAAGCACAGCACATGTCCCGTATTCATGCTCTAATACCAGGCTCATTTCAGAGTGTATTTTATGATTGTGCACTGTTCTGGTTGTCAGCCAGAGAACATGCAGTTTCCATAGTTTTGTCTAGCAGGAATTGTAATAACTTGTGCTAACAGTACTTGGAATAGATCAACTGATGCTCCTGGCAAGCAAACTAGCAGCCCAAGGACATAAGTGAGAGCTATGGCATCTCAAAGACTGTTTGACCTGGTTATTCCAGGCAATATTTTATAGAAACATTTCTAAAGGTTGGGACCCTTTTTGTGAAGATATGGCTGGCTTGGAATTGATGATATTGCTGGTTTGAACCCAGATCAGAATGATAGTCATTAAAATGAATTAATGCTCAACTCCATAATGCTGACTAAACTATAAATTTTTACACAGATAAATAGATTAAGGGCTGCTGGTAACTTTCACCTGGCATAGAACTGGTATTCTCTGTTCACATCAGCAAAGCCCAATATACCATAGAAAGACTGTAGAGAGAAGATATTTAAAAGAATAGAACTGTCACAAGAATGGTCTGACAGGTAATGGGAGACTGATTTCTTAGCCATTGAACTGGTACAAGCAGGATTTGGAGACTGAACTGATTTTATCATTTTATGTATTATCTTCATGTGTCTTGGGCTTAAAGTATCTGTGTTACATGCAAATGCTGAGTGCGTTTTCTAGATAAACAAAATATTTCATAAATCTGGAAGTGTATAGGGTCCAGATTCCTATGGTGAAGTCCCCATACTACATCTGCCAATCAAACTATATGAACCCCTTAATGAGCAGATCAAACTCAATCACAAAAGTCTTTGGAACTTGGCCTTAATAATCCAGTGTGAAATACGCCCTAGAATTTGATATATATTGATTAGAACGCATGTAATTTATACAGAGTGAATGAATAGGGTAAGAAATTACTAAAAAAATCACAAGCAGGTACTTCAAGAATGTTTTAGGGAGCTGGACATGTTGAGTAGGAGTAAAGGATATCACAGTACCTGGCCTTACATTTTGAAAAACAAGTCTGCTATTTTGTGCTACTGGTGGAATCAGTATGTATGTACTCAAACATTTGATCTTTTATTTTCACTTCTCACATTTGGTGCAATTCAGGTAAAGCAGTAATAAATGAAATTAGTGAAAGACCAGATTTTCAGTTTCACACTTCATACAACCTCCCATCTATATTTTACAGAGTATGAGACTGGATTTTTAACAGCATATGAAGACTTTAATTCTCATAATTGTTGTTCATATCTCTCCTTTCTTGCAGTCCTCCTGCTGTTTGTTACACCCACCTGTTTTCTGTGCTTGAATTAGCTCATAATGTCTTTGAACATATATTTTTATATAATACCTAAATCAGAGTGTGTCCCTCATCCTGTCTGAGACATCTGGCTATTACAGCAATATCAACTTTTTTCCTAAAAATTATCTGCTTAAAATTGATGTTTCTTTGTAGGGAAAAAAAGTATGGATGAGATGGTTCCAAATATACTTAGAAATTGTCCCCAAGTGTGACTGTCTTTTAGGGTGAGGGTGAGATGTCTCTTTTTCAAGGAAAGGATGTCTTATGATGCTCTTAGCAGGGAGCAAATGGAATTCAGTCTTGTTTGTTCCTTTGTGCCTGCAGTTTCTGCTGTCTTTGCAGTAATATGGATTGTCAGAGCCTTTTTGATATCCAGCTCAATGTTTACCTCAACACTAAAGTTTTGGAGCTCTGAAGTTTTCATTCAAATTCCTGCATCCTTTCACAAATGCAATTTTTGCAGTTTGAAATCACGTATTTACATTTAACATCCTTACATTTAACATGGGAGTTAATGGTCTGTGGGAAATTCAAACTGGCTGAGTGTTTGAGAGTGGTTGAGAGTCTGGAGTTTCTCTTCAGACTTTGCTACTGACTTACTGTTTAACCTTCAGGAAGCCACTTACCCTTTCTTGTCTTCCCTTTTTCCTAGGCTGGAAAACAGGAATATTAATATTTCCCTAATGCACAAGGGTGTTGTGAAATATAATTAACTTGTTTAGAGCAATCTAAAATCTGCAATTGAAAAAAGAGCTTATGCATTGCAATTAAATGCTAAAACAATTAGGAGGGAGAAAAACAGCCTGTCATCATACACAGATCACATTAATTAAGAAATAAGGTTGTTTCTGCACTTTACAACTAGAGGAAACTAGTATCACGCTTCTTTACAGACACTGAACAGTCACTTGAGTTTCTCATTAGAAGTATCTAAATAACTTTGATATTCCCCAACTGCTGCTTCAGAAAGGCTCAGATCTTCCATAGGTCCTTTGTCACTGGCCTTAGGATTTCTCACTTCACCTGACACATCTCAAGCAGCACTGGACACCTATGTGTGGGACAATGAGCTGAATCTCAAATGCTTTCATTCAGGTATCATGACTGGACTATCCCTTGATGACGGTTTGAAAAATCTTCTACATCAATACTCAGGACAAATTAGATTGATGCTACTGGTGAAGTGTTACAAATTGCTGCATTACCTGCTTTTTCTGTGCTTTTGTTTGAAGAGACCAATGCAGGAGGTAAACTTGATTAGAAAGGCATAGATGAGTAGAATAAAGGTGTGAGTTTCTTCCTCTGTTTTCAAGAAGATATGTAAAAAGGAGTAGAATGCAACTGAGTTAGACAATATATTTCTGCACTAGCAAGTTGGTTGTTACTAGCTCAGTAGATGAAGACTGTTCTGGGAAGCTGTAATGTGTGAAAAAGTAGATATGATCCCAGCCAAAGACCCATCATCAGAGGCTACCGACCCTGTGCTAATTGTATCACAAAATCATATTGGCTACTTAGCCACCCACCTGATAGACTGGGACTCTGCTGTGCCTAGTGAAGTATGGATTGTAGAACACTGCAGGGAGTTTATTTAAATGAGATATCTGAAGGAGGATACAAATTGGACAAACAAGAGGACACTCCAGGAAGTGCATGGTGTAGGCACAATAGTGCCAAATACAGTAATACAGTGGAAAATTCAAAGAGTTTGGATAACAAATAGAAGAGAATGAAAAAAATCAGAACTTTACTAAAGGCTATGTGGAGCCTGCAGAGAAGAGAGATGAGTACTGTGGACACCAGTGTGGTAAGGGAAAGGTACATTGAATTAGGAGGAGAGAAAGAAAGACAGCAGACAGCTATTACCTTTTTCATTGTTGTCTTTAGGATGCCCTCATAATGGTAAAATAAAGGATTCAGAAAAGTAAAACTAGCAGTAAGAAAATGGCAGAGCAAAAGACTTGACAGCAGCTTTCTTAGAGTAGTGAAAGATGACTGAACTCTAGTCAAGGTAAGAAAGTTGGAGGGTAGGTTATCATTAAGATGTCACCTGTAGTGTGAGGAAAAGGGGATGAAAAAATCAAAGGCAATAGGAAGCTGTAAGTCTAAGATAGGAAGAGCAATAGAATTGTCATCAGTGGGAGAGGTTAGGACAGGATTATGATTCCAGTGAAGAATACCAGTACTCTTTTCTGCTGTCTATGTACAAGAGTAATCCGTTAACAGCTTTTGGACAGAAAAGTCCCTTGGGCAACTCTTGAAAAAACAGATGCTACCTGAAGTGATGGAATTTGCTCTTGGGATGAAGATAAATGATACCAGTTGTAATTGGGCAGGTTTTGGTTCAGCTTTTGGCGTTTATGTGGATTTATGAAGCTAGTGTGTGTATCTGTACTGTATCAGCTTCAGACAGAAGAGTGCATATAGATGGCGATACAGTTTAATTCTTTCCCTCTTTATTTAATACAGAGCTAGGACTTTTACCACTCACCTCAGTGTGAGCAAAATGCAATTCTTCATTTTAAAAGAACGGTATTGTTGCCACAGGCTTTACTGAGTTAAGAGTAAGGGAGTGCCTGGAATTACTGGGAAAACAGAGGCCCTAGATTTTGTGCTCTAAGTAGGGTAAGGACTTGGAATGAAATGGGAAGGGAAGAATGAGGAGGTCGATATAAGAAATGGATGTGCAACACACTATAATTCAAGGTGGAGTATTAAAGAGTTCAGTGTGATGCAAGTGCCTAACCTCTATTTTATAATAATCTCAGTGTAATAGCAAAGGCAGAAGCAGAGAATATGAATGCTGAACAGTTGTCTGTTTTTTATATAAAAGTTTTGTGTACAAGAAGTGACATTCAGCAAAAGGCTAAATAATACCTTTTAAAATACCTTTTTCATATGAATATCTCTGGTCCTTGTTTTCTGTAGGAGTTAAAAACATCCTGGGACCTGGCCTTTGTCAGACAGAGGCTGCTTATATCACAGTTCTTAAGACATTGGTTATACTTCTGTTGTTTGTCTATAATGTGATGGAAAGCATGCTCTAAGATGAACTTGCTGACTTTCGTAAATGATGTGCCATGCTGTTTTCACTGGTCCCCCAATGAGATAAAACAACAGGTGAGAACAGCATATATCCTACACCTTTGTATTCAGGGGGGTAGTACCAATCCTTTTTAGTGGATGAACCACTATTATTCTCCAAACATATTTTCTGTGCTGCTTTTCTTACAATCAAATATCAACTCGGAGTGTTTAAACAAAAATAAACTTCAAAACTGAACTATGAATCTCTTACCATGTTAATGAGTCACAGAATTTAGGGACTGTTTTCTTGATTTGGGAATGTTGAAACCAAGAATTCAGATTTCATCTTTTTCTTTATTTGCTGATACAATTCTTGCGCTATTAGAAGTCTTACTGTTGGCAAAGTGTCTCAAGTACATGTGTTACTGTGTGTTATCCAGTTGTCCTAAAATATGAGCATAGGAGAACATTGGTACAATTTTGACATTAGGGTAGAAATTTCAAAGTGGGTGTATCACGGTGTTGGAAGTTGAAATGAAAGCTAGTACGGTGATAGAATCTGTTATCAAAACCTGCATGAGGGAAAAAATAGGCGCAAGAGAATGCACAAGCCTGGCTTAATTTTATTTTTCTACTTTTAAAGTGGAAAGGAAACATCCTGCTGGAAGCTGGAGTTGTGACAAGAGGCATGAGATAGAGCATATATGAAAGGGCTTGAAACATGTTGCACATAGGAACTGGAGTCTTAAATGGGAGTAGTAATCAGTTGCAAAATCTGGGTGTGGTTCAATTTCTTTTTTGAAATCCAGACATACTTAGGTCTAGCATTTTGTGAGAGTTTGCTATTTGAAATTTTATAAGGCATTTGAAAAGAAATAAAGACCTAACAAGGAGTGACAAAATAAGTTTCTTCAGGAAATATGAATTACAAAAGTGTGAGTCCAAAGTGTGACAGGGTCAGATCTGCTGACAGAAGTGCAAAAATTGCAAAATGAACAATGTACCTGTGGTAAGGCTGAAAATGCTGTGAAAAGAAAATAAATGTGTGGACATAAAGATGAGTTTGGCTGCCTTCAACTAGAATTCACTGTTTTCAAGTACATGATGTAATTTCTGACTTTTAGAAGTAAGCATGTATCATAGTTAATTTAAAAAAAATCTGTGAAATATCTTTGTGTTCTCTGTTGGTGCCTCAGACATGTATCAAGGTCCTCCTCAGTGAGCAAAACTAAATCACATTATAAATAATCTCATGGACATATTACAAATTATTTTTATCTCATGAATTATCTGTCATAGATTATGATCTGTTTATTTGACTAGTCTTTCATTGGAGAAACATGCTTAATATTTCTTCCATTTGTTCCAAATGGATGCACTTAACAAGCAGATCTTTAAATTGCTTCAGTTCTTTTTCTGGTAATCTGTGTATTATGCACGACTGTATGATACTTTTTTTTGCTGAAGACAATAGACTGTTTTGCTATCAGGGGATGAGAAAAGACAACACCCTAAAAAATCGTCTTAAAAAGCAATACAAGTTATTATGGTATCACTGTCCTACAGGATCATCACAGTGCTTTAAGCCCCAGGCTTTGAGTACCTAGGTTTGTTAGAGCCATATGTTCATATCTCAGCAGGACTGACTCATCTTTTCTTCCCTAGGAAGAAAAAACAACATACCACTGACTTTACTGGATGAGGGTTTTGGCACCTTAAGTTTGTGCCACTGAGCTTTTGAAGATTCAGTGATAAGTTGTTGAAGAGTGTTTGGATTATTTCTTACTTGATACTTTAGTATAATAATATTAGCATGATTTGAAAACAGAAAATACGTACTGACAGCTTCTCCAGGGCATTTAACCTCTCAAATTTCAGCTTTTCATCTTAGACAAAAGACAGTCACTAGCTACTGTGTGTGAAAAACCTCATTGATGAAAGAATTATGAAAGAAATGGTACTGCAGAAGCTCCCAGCTGAAATGCAGGAAGCAGCAGGAACATCTCAAAGATGTTCTTCTAGGTCAGACCAGATCTATCACTGATTACTTAAATGTTAACATTGCTAAGTTTGGATTGCACAAGAAAGCACTGGGCAGAGAGGTCTTGAGAGCAGCAATTGTGACAACTTCAGGAGCAACCCAAGAGTCACTTCTTCATGATCCTACAGCCTAATTTGTCTTCACAACAGAAATACAATCTGTTTATTGGGTTACAGTGATTTACTGACATGTAACTTTGTGATGTGAATTTCTCATTGCTACCAGATATTTTTTGTTGATTCAGTTTTCTAAAATTAGGCATCTGCTGACATTTAATGGGCTTTAAGGTAGCTGAGATATTTGTATAGGCCTGATATCTATGATAATAGATCTGAGGGAGACTTCTGCCCTTCTGGAGCACAGCTTAAGGTCAGTTAGGTTATCCCATAACCTCTCACCTGGTAGTGGGATGGGCAACTGAATTACACCATTTGAGTGTTACTTAGTTGGAGAATAAAACAGCTAAATATAAGTAGGTATCTGAAATTCTAGGGTATTCTAAGTTTCTAAGGACCTGCTATGGTTGAGCGAGCTATAGTCAAATATGGTTTTTGGAGCCAGGAGAATTTTCAGTAAACATCTGGTTTAAGGTCAGAATATCTCTAGGCTGCACTGATTTGACCACATCTGTTATGACAGACTAATGGAATTGTGTTCCAAGTTACAGCCAAGAAAGACCTTGAGGCCTTCTTATGCTAAATTCCAAGTCTTAGGTTTCCTTGAGTATTTGGTCGGGCCATGAGACCATTGGCTGAATTTCTTTTCTGAATTTGTGAGATAGGATATTTGGAAAATCCCAGCAAAACCACTGACCCTACATCATCCTGTGAGTACTTTGAAGGGGGACACACTGAAAACCTGTGGAGGGAGATTTAGACTCTTCCTACTGAGGAAAGCTAAACAACTTGTTTCATACAAAGCACATAATGATGAAATGAAAAATTTTGGTTTAGTCTGTAAAAAGATTATGGATAAATAGCAACATCACTGTTCAGCATGTCTGTTGTTCACTGAAGAGTGAAACCTACAGAGAACCAGAGAGCAGCTGCTTATTCCTTGGTGCTTTTACCATACTGACAAAAAAATCAGTTTTTCTATATGTTACCTAATGAGGGAAAACAATGGTATGGTCATTTCTTTTGACAGGAACTCTTTTTCATGCAGTCATCTCTACACCTCAAGATCTTGAGCCAAAAGCACTTGCTTCCTATCTGGCAGAGCCAAGACCTGCATGAACTAGAATTCTCAATTTTAGCAGGAGCAAGAATTACCAATCTATTGCTAGGGAAACAAGTTTTAGCATGATTTATTGTTTTAGTCTTCTTTCAGGAAGAGAAAGGTGAGAATTTTTCATGGGTTTCTCTGTATTCAGTTTCTCTATAAATAGCCTCATAAAGCTGATGATAGCTCTGCTGCCAATGAGTGTGTTGGAACAAACACAGTCACCAATCTTGAAGCAGGAGGGTTCCATATTTGGGACTTGCCCCTGTCAATCACTTCCAATCTCCCCTCAGTACTTCCTGCTCCTCACTGCAATGCTCTTCTGCTCAATTTTTCATTCTCCTGTTGTTCATTGATGAGCCCTGTCACACATGAACATGGGCTCAGGTATTGGGGGCTATGGGAAGGGTAGTGCCAAGAAGAGGAACTGAACAGGGAGTTAGGGGTGCGCTACCTCCCACGCTGCCAGCACGTTTGGAGAGAAGTGAGGGACAAGAGCAGATGGATGAATTTGGAGGAGGGCAGGGTGGAAGAGAGGTCAGGAGAGAAGGCAAAACCGAGGGAAACAAAATCCAAACTTCCCTCCAGCAGTGAGTGTACAGTCTCACTCCAGCACAAGACAAACCTCTATCAAGCATTCGTCTGGACTTGGCAGCTCTGTAAGTAGTGCTACAAATGGTGTCAGCAGCAGTGCATCTTCGAATGAGAATGCCAGTATTAGCTAGGAACCCCCCTGAGGACTGCTGTCCTGAAGCCAAACTAGAAAAAAACCCTGATGCTTTCAGCTATTCCTGGAGTTCATGTCCTGCCTTAGCACATCCGTTCTTTTGACCAGTGAACTGCCACGTATGCATTAGAATAGTGAAGTGCCTGGGAGAGGGAGGAGGGAGGGGAAAGTGTCCCAGCATCCCATGACCATGACTTTTGCAGAGATTTTTTTTTAATGTCAGTGGATAAGTCCTGGCAGATACCTGCTCAAGTCAGCCTTGGGCTTCCTGTTGTTTCCCTGACATTTGCATAGCCTCAGTAGCAAGAGCTCTAAGGCTGTGTTTGCAAGAGGGTAACTCTTGGGCAGCCCATTTTAAGTTCACGAGCACACTCAGTCTGCAGTTCTGACAGAAGAGAGGCTGGGTCAGAATATGGAAGTTGTTGTAAATAATCATCTAGAGCAGCTTACACTTGGTTATCATTTTTCCTTTATAACCAACAAAGAAAGGAGTCTGATTTATGCCTATCTACTAATTTTGTAACAGATAGAACGGCATTCTGTAATGTATAGTGGAAAAGAGCATGTGCCTTACAGGAACTTGAAAATTTGCTAATACATTGATGAAAAATCATTGTACCTTTTTGATGCACATATGACAGAGCTTGTTTAATCATCTTTTGAAATTACTCTTGCATTTAATTAATTTGCAAAGTTCTTTATGGCAGTGTTTACATGAGGCAAACTGTGAGCACATACAGTGTTGTTTCTTCTCAGTGTCACAGGGGCTTATCTTTCATTTGTGAAATGCTATGAGATTTGGCACAACTGATACAAAAAGGAATGTTGAGGTGTGATTGACTACTTTATGTTGAAGGGGAGGAAAAGGATTTCAAGAGCATTTCCTGCTAGGAGTTGAGACAAGATTGTCAAGATGAATGATTTTTATTTTTTTTTTTTTAATATACCTTTAACTTTTCATTAATTTTTGTTTTTTACAGATTATGGATGTTAAATACAACAATATTAGGCTGTTGTATTTTTTTCTCTGCTACCTTTCTCTTACCTGTTTTTCTCTATTTCCTTTCACTGGTAGCTTTTCTTGCTGAATTCACAGGGATATGCAAGACATGGATAACACTGACACTTTCTGGCAGGTGATTTTATGCCCTGTTCTTAGATACTTCTAATAAAGGACATTTCAATATATTAATGACTGTTCCCAAGCTTAGATCTCCTTGTAGCTAGACTTTTTCCTAATATATATTTCCCTACTTCTTTGGTACAGATTAATCAGTTATTTCCTGTGCTCTTCTTAAGACATCTAGGAAAGAATTTGTCATTCTCTTTAGTTACTCAGTGTCTTATTTTCATTTGTGAGATTACACTTCACCATTTTACATATAATCTAAACAGCATTTTCAGGTTTATTAAGCAAATACTTTGGAAGCTGCAATGGAAATTCATGTGGGATGTTGGAAAGATGACTGCAATGACTATTAATAAGGACATATACAAATACTAATTTAGGAACAAACTTATTGGCATAGTGAGATTTTCTGGGGGTTATATGGTTAAGGGCACTTAAATTTTAACCCTTCAGACTTCTTATTTTCTTTCATAGTCCACCATTGTGAGTTTTCCTTTTCCTAGCTTTGAAAGCTCCTGGGAGATGCTTGAACTGGGAGATGCCATTCTTCTGTGCTTTGAAACATTCACAATTAGAAATGGCTTTCAGAAATAGAATAAGCATGAAAATGGTATTCAGACCCTCCTCTCTTACTAGAATTTCTTGACTAAAATTAAATTTGCTGATACATACATTTTTCTATCTCTTTAGGGACAATAAGTTCAGAATTGTTAAATTATAGAATAGCAGAGAGTTTTACAATAGCCTCACAAAGCAGAGGGACATGGCATAGCTCAGGGGAATGATAATTGCATAGACTTTTTAATCATGTGCATACTTGTTAAACTGATTACAACTAGATTAATAAGTAATCCAACCTGCCCGTGTAACCAGCACCCAATTTCAAGCCATTTAGCATCTACAAGAAGATTGAGGTTTACTTATACTTTTTTAGAATTGTCAGAGACATCATGTTGTATTGCTACTTCATTGGTTACGTATGCATGCACTCCCTGCCAGCATGAAATATTTAATCTATCTGCCATTTAGCTTTATGTGAAAATGTATGCTGCTGGTATCCATTTTTCTTAAATGTGTGTAGAAAGTAAGTGAAATAAAATGTTTATGTTTGAGAAGGGAAAATTAGAATGAAAGGTGATAAAAAGTGAAAAAATCAAATCCACTCAACAAGACAAATTAATGTTTTTGTTCCAAATTGACCCAGCTCCGGTAAAGAGTGACAAAAATGCATTATTACTGGAAGGATGTTTGCTGGCTCTGTAGCTAACTCCTGTTCATCATTGTAGTTTAAATCCTGATCTATACATCAATATTCTTAGTGCTTGGACTGATGCCTTTTTCACCAAATCCATATGCAAGTAACTGGTGAGACTCAGAGGAAAAGTGTTGCTGAACAATACAGTCTGAGTTGTGTCCTCATCTTTATTGCACCACAGTCTGAGTTATGCCCTCATCTTTATGTAAACTCTCTGTGGTGGGTTGACCTTGGCTGGCTGCCAGGTGCCCACCCAGCCACTTTCATGCCTCCTCCTCAACAAGAGAGGGGGAGAAAATGACTGGAAAAGTTCGTGGGTTGAGATAAAGCCAGGGAGACCAGTTAGAGATTGCCATCACAGGCAAATGAGAGTTGACTTGGGGAAAATTTTATTGATTTATAGCTAATTAAAATAGATTTGGGTGGTAAGAAATAAAGAGGAAGGTTAAAATACCTTCCCCTGCTTTCCTTTTTCCTAGCAATTTTATTGCTTCATCCTGACTCTTCTTCTTCCTCCTGACCTCACATAGTGCAGGGGAGATAGGGAGTGGGGTTTTTTGGTAGGTCTAGCTCCTCTAGACTGCACCTTTCTCCTTATACTTTTTCCTTGCTCCTGCATGAGTCCATACCATGGGCTGAGGTCCTTTAGGATAAACCTCCTCCAGCATGGTCTCTCCACAGGCAGCAGCACTTCAGGAAATATCAATCTGCCCTGGACTGGGATCCTCCACATGCTGCAGTGTGAATATCTGCTCTGGTGTGATCCTCTCCATGAGCTCCAGGGAAATAACAAATCCACCATGATCTCTTCCAAACTCACAGGCTGCAGGAGAATATCTGAGCTTCTGGAGTGCCTCCTTCTCCTTCACTGACCTTGGTGTTTTTAGGATTATTTCTCACACTTTTTTCCTCATTCTTCAAAGTCTGCACAATATTTTCCTTTTCTAAAGTATGCTTTCACAGAAGTGCTACCAGCTTCCCTGATGGGCTCAGCTATGTCCAGTTGTGAGTCTGTTGGAATCAGCAGGAACTGGTTGTGTCCAGAAAGAGGCTGCTCCAGGCCTTCTGCAGAGACTACCACTGTAGCCACCCTGCTCCCATCACCTTGCCACCTATGCAAAATACACTGTCATGCAGACCAGATAGACAGGTACTTGTTTCTGTCAGGCACTTGCTGCAAAGGTAAATGGGAGCAGTATAGTCTGGTAGCATGGACAGTAGAAACTGGAGAAGATTCCCTCAAGATCTGTTCTTTGGAAAAAAACCTGGTTTCAGATAGGAGAGATACTATTCCTCAGTGGAAGTAAAAATCCATTCTAATTACTTACTGCATAACTAAACTCTTGTCTGACACGAAGAAGTTCTTTGTGAAGAGAGAAGAGGCTTGGGTTCTCCTTAGTTCTGATGATTTACAGTGCCACCAGCACCACCACTTTGTGAAGATTCTCATCACTGGAAAGCTCTTTCTAAAGTATGGTCTTAACTCAGACCATACTGATTTCTTAATTTCTATCATGCTTCAATTTAGGCTATTTAAGATTTTTTATTTTTGCCTAAACTATAGTTTTCTAATGAAAAAGAATGAAAAACATTATGAAACAGTGCCTTTTTGTTTTCACATAACAACTGTGTTCCAGATTAATTAAGTAGCTGGGGTATGCCAAGAGCTATTAATTAGTATGTTTCAATTATAACTGATGCAGCAGAATTATGTAGATTATTTTGGAAGCTTACTGAAAATCCTTATTTTTAGCACAAGGTGGGAATATATGACAAATGGTATAGAAATTGCAGAACCCTTTTGGTATGACATACTTCCCAAAGCTGCTGCCAGGGATGGCAAAACAATGGTCAGATATAATTCCCTCTGATACATATTGCTGACATTTCTCTCCCTCCAACAGAGACAATTCATTATTATGAACTTTTTAATACTTTAAAGTATTATGAACTTTTACTCTATTTCATTAACATTACCTTCTAATAGGAAACAAACAGTGCCTTTATTCCTTATGCAGATTTGTAACCTAACATACTCCTCCCTTCTCACCACCCCACTCAGGGAAAGGGGCAATTGGGAGGAATCAATGCTACTTTTCTTCTAACAGCACATCCAATCTATTTTGTTTAATGTGTATTGCCCTTTCTGCCTTTACCTGTCTCTCATACTCCATGGAATGCCTTGCTGCTGCTGACTACATTTGCAGCAGAAGGCTGAGATGTTGCTGAAGTCAGCAGCACTAATGCTGCATTAGAGAATCCTCTTCAGGGAAAACAGTATTAGATTTAACCCAGGGGGTGCCACTACAGTGAAAAGATCTATGCTCAGAAGCACTCTATGCTTTCCTTACAAGCAATATGTCAATCTTTGCCTTCATGAACAGCAAATGCAATAGTAATGCTTCTCACTTCAGTGGCAGTTCTCAGCAAAACACTGTAAAAGCAGTAGGGAGAAATTCCCCTTGTGTGGTAAGCTTACGATGACTTTCACTGCTCAATTTGTGTGCCTTGGGGATAGGCAGAAGGACCAGGGCCAAACTGGTGTAAAACATGTCAACACTGATAACAGTTTTCTTGATCCATGTATAAATCCCATGGTCCCCAGACAGCAATTCTTATTATTTTTATTCCTCGGTCCAGAACAACTGCCACAAGGATACTAGTGTTCTGCCCCAGATGTAATCGTAGCCTGCAGGCAGGATTTTTCTCCCATTTCTTGATCACAGCTGTAATGTTACCTGTTAATTAGCCCACATTATGCAAAGATGCTGCACAAACACAAAGGCAAACATGACCATTGTCTACTGGGATTTTTGTTCTAAAAGCCAGACTTTCTAAACCAGCATCAGATTTTTGAATGCCCAGTTATAAAAATTCAACATTCATTGTGCTGGTTAAATAGATGCTCTCTACAAAACCTGTTAAAAACCACAACAGAAAGAGATGAATGGGCAGTGATGGGGAGTGGCATAACAAGCAAATGAGGTAGTAGGAATGATTTTCCATGTCCTCAAAATGCAAAATTTTGATGGTTTAATGATTTTTTAGTCAGAAATACGGACAGAAACTTCAGTGTTTCATTCCTTCCACCTGCATCCTGATAGACCATCTAATTCTCTTCATTCATAGATCTGCATACATTTTCTGTTTGTGACATATTCTTGAGAAGTTTATATAGGTAATGGCTTAATACACTGATTGCCTCCACTATTTCTCTATCATACCTCTTGTATTTGCTATGACTTCCAGGCACAGCCCTGCTATCCTAACTCCAGCAGCCCTTATCTGAAAGAACCTGGGGAGTCTCTGGGAAAGATCTGAGATTGGAAGCAAATGCTAGATACCCACATCCCCCAGGAACATCTGTTTGGAGATGAGCAAGAGCCTTGGAGTGAAAGATTAATATGTTATCCACTGGTGGGCTGCTCATTTTCCTGCCTTTCCATATTCAGTCAGGAAGCCTTTTAATGTTAAATTCAGTGTGTGGCTATTTCAGAAGAGGGACTGGGGGAGGAAAAAATCTGTTCAGCTAAATTGACATAAATGACTTTAAAACAATTATGGCCAGTGAAGCCCCTTCATCCCCCAGTCCTTTATGATCCATTCTGAAGGTGGATCCATCTACTCTTAGTGGTCAGTTCAGGGAAGATGTAGTGGACTTGTTAACACCTCACAGACATTTTTGAACCTTTTTGGTGCATGAGAGCTCTGTCCTGCAACTTCATGCATTTGACAAAAAAATCATATTTCTGTATTAGTTCAGGAAGGAATGCTGGCTTATTAAGTAGTGCTATGGGAAGGATGTAGAAGTGCCATTAACCCAATGCAGGATCTTGAAAAAACTGTAGGGAAGACTGTTTGCTCCTGAATTTTCTCAGTGGAACTGGACTACATGATATTACTTTATAGTTCTAACTAAATTTCTAGTTCAATATAAACATAAGAAAGGCTTAATGGGAAATTTTGGATGTCTGACTATGAACATGTCTGAAGAATGCATAATCTCCTTTCTTTAAAGAAACTTCCTGTTGTATTGTGAGGATTTGGGGAAAAAATATTGGTACGTACCTTTAGACATGCATCAACAAATCTTTTTACTTAAAAGTATTAAAAGAGCTGAAAGTATTTTGTTTCTTTATTTTGATCGCACCACTAAAATGGGAGATAAAATGTGCAGTTTCATTTTTGATCAACTCCTGTTTCAAATTTAAAGCCTGTTTCTGTGTTTATGAATTTGTAAGTGCATATGGCCTCTATGTAATTCTGTGTTGAATCCTGTGAAAGTAGTATTTTTATTAGATGTGTCTATTATTCACTCATTAAAATGTACATACATTCTGTGTGCATGTGTAACACAGGAATGTGGAAGAAAATGAAGTACTAAATAAGACACTATTAAACCTGACTGCCATTTTTTTCACAATAGAAATTGTGACAGCAGTTACAGAGAAGAGCAGGTTTATTTTACGAAACTTTGTTTGGTTTAAACCATTTAAGAAACTCTCCTCCATAACCAGGTTTCTTTGTATCTCTTATGTTCTTAGCATATTAAGTAAGAGAGTTGCCAGGATACAGGTCACTGTGAAAAGCCACATGTTGATGTTTTCATAGTCAAAAGTCAGTTGAACACAGGCTGTTAATGAAGACTGAGGCAAAAAATTTGAATACCCTAACCTTCTCCTCATCTGTTGCTAACCAGTCTGCCAATGTTGTTTATCAGGGTGCTTGTTTGACTTTTCTGATTAACATACCAGTAGAAGCCTTTCTTGTTATTATTGGTGTCCCTTGTGAGGTTCAGTTTCAGCTTTGCCTTAGCTTTCCTTACCCCATCCCTTCATTGTTATACTCTTCCCAGGTTAAGTGTCCTTGTCTCCACTGTCTGTGCATTTGTCTCTTTATCTTTAGTGCGACCAGCAGTTCCTTACTCAGCCTCAGCTATACCAGTCTCTTGCCTTCCTTGTCCAATTTCTTGCCCCTGGGGAATTCCAGGCTGCCTTCCTAGAAGAAAGCCACATTATTACTTTCAGATATTTCCCTGTTTTTTATGCTGCGCTTCTGTTAAGACTCCCTGGCTCATGTCCCTAAGACTGCAGGTATGGTTCAGGGTGGCTAGCACAGTTCGGAGTCACTGCAAAGAACCCTCACTAGCACCCCGTCCCTCTATCTGTATATTTTCATATTTTCTCACATTTGCCAGGGACAAGCCTCATACTGCCCTTCTACCCCCTCACACCTAGTTCAAAGCCCTACCAGTGAGCCACACTAGTTCCTGAGTAAAGACTCACTTCCACCGCTGAGAAAGGTGAATCCCATCTGATGCCAGCATGCCTGGGGCTCTGTAGAACCATTCCATTGCCAAAACCCAACATTTTGATGATGACTGTCTGTGGAGCCATAGCCTCAGTTTGTCCATTTCTTCCCGTGTTGCTGCCTTCAACTGTAACTAGAGAGGAGAAGTAGAGCTCCTCTAGTTTCAGTTGAAGGCAGTGAAGATACCCACACCCCAGATTCCCTTACCAAACATCTGAAGGCCCTGAAGTCCTTTTCGATCACCCTTGGACTATGCGCTGCCGTTTCCTCGTCCCCTTACGTGGTAGCTCAGGAATGGGCAGTGGTCTGAGGGCCATGCCATGCTGGGAAGTCCCCTGGTGATGTCCATGACCCAGGCTCCAGGAGGCAGCACATGGGCCCTCTGCCCTATGGGCTAGGCCTGGTCAGCATGGTGGGCCCTCTGCCCTCCAGAGGGAATTGCCTGCAGCTTTAACCAGTTAAGCTTTGCCCCATCATCCTGATGGCGACTGAGACTTTTGCTTCCTTAATTCTCATCAATATTAGCAGAAATCTGAGGTAATTAAGCTCCTCACTCATCAGTGGGAACCTTGCCAGCAATGTTCACCAGTACAAGAGCAGGTAATGTAGTGATTTCAGATGTGAACAACCGTACAGATCCTAACATTGCAATTTCACTTGTAACATTAATATCTTCAGTTGTTTCATTTTGAAGGTTATCGAAACAATCAGGAGTTTACCTGTCTTTGCTCTCTGGCATCCTGTTACTGGGATAAGGCCTGTTTTGAAACACCAGAGTGTTCCTTTGAGAGCTCCTGTACGTGTGAGATGAGCTGTCAGCTAATATAATGCATGCATGTGAATGGATATCTATCATTGCTTTCACTGAGGCTGATTAAGTCTTCTTTGACATGATTTAACAAACATGGATGAGGCTCTGTTTGGGGAAAAGCTTGTTTTGACAACAGCTTGTTTTGAAAAAACATGCACAAATGAAGTAGGGATTGTTCTGCATTTATTGTATTTTGCTCTATGTTTGTCCTAAACTTTGGTCTAAGCCATCTCTACAAATGCAAGAATTTATGTAGTCTTTTTTTTTTTAAGCTGTATACCTCTCCAAATTGTTGAATTCACAATGTAGTTAATCCTTTGATTTTAGTAAAACTACTTGTTAAACTTCTGGAATTTTATGTAGCTCCTTTTTTCAGAGATGGACTCTCCCAGGGCACTTGTAGAAAAGTAAGCACTATCTCTTTTTGCAGTTGATGAAACCATGGTCTAATGGCAAATGGCACCGCTTTTGTGAGAGTACAAGCTCACAGAGACAGTGTTACAATTAGAAATCAGGACTTCTGACTTTTTACCACGTGTTCAAGTTACTAACCCCACTGCCTTGTAAACAGTGGGATAACTCCTAGATGGAGTATCTATACTCTTCTTCCAATACCTGACTCCTATTACCTGCACTATTGACTGCAGTTGTGCCTTGTGCATTGGCTGTGTAAGAAGACTATTTCTGTTACACACCAGTTGCTTAACTAGCTGCTTCAGTACAGACTTCCTTATAATTTATTTATATAATACAAAATACTTTAGGATCAACAGTTCTACATTCACTTAGGATAGCTATTACTAATAGCAGAAAATGAGAAACTAAGACAGTTCTCTTATTTTTAGAAATAAGCAAGCTGAGAACAGTAATCCACTAAGCTGTTTAAGTGACAAAATATTTATAAGAACATTTTATATTCTCTACTGTGAACTTCCCATCTTGCTCGTAAATCAGTACAATACATTTTCCTTAGAAGACAGAATCAAACAGACCATGATTTTACTGTAAGGCTGTTACTAACACTTTGCCAGAAACATTATTTGAATAAGAAAAAACATTTATACTAGCAGAGAAGAAAACTCACAAATGCTGTTTCAATGATACCAGCTCTTGACTTCCATCCTCTTGACTTATTTGTGTCATATCAAAGGCAGGTATTCCTTTCTACTGAGAGGCTACCCAGTCTACACTGGACTATGTCAGATGTGGTAAGGTGGATACCTGTTTCAAAAAATTGTAGCATTCTGTCATGTGAATTCTGCTCTCTTCTTACCTGATCCTGATGCTGGGTAATTTGAAGTGTAAAAAATTAACCCTCAGGCTCTCAGATTTTCCGTTGGTTTACAATACAGACAGTAGTTATGGGCTCTAAATAATTCAAATTGTATGAATTCTGCTGAATCTATGGAAGATGTGTTACACTGAGTTACATCTGCTGAGCCACTCAAATTTAGTAAGGAGATGTGACTCAGGTTGAATCTTGCCTATAGAGAAAGGGAAGTTCTAACTGCTTCATATAACCTCAATATTTTATATTTCTGGTGTTTCCTGCTGAAATTCACTGTATTTATTACAATAATACTTTCAGGAGACTTAGAGAACAAATATACTGATATCTTACTAAAAGTGTGACTTCCTTCTAATACTGTTACTCTTTTTCCTATTGTCACATAAACTTCTTAGTCACATGAAATATATCTGGAGGTAAGAGAAAATATCCTTTTAAGTTTGATGTCACCCCATCCTGGTTAATAAGTGTTGGGAAACAAAGATTTTTTGATGGTTAATCTGAACAGCTGTGCCTCAGGGTGTTGCAAAACAAACAAAAAAGGGAATCAATCACAAAGGCTTTTGCTCTGATTCTGGATCCTTTCTAATCTGTTTGGTATCTGGAACCTCTAAATCATATATGAAACAAAATATTAACTGTAAGTGTAAAGCAACTATAGATTTCTGTAGTTTATTGATTATCAAGTAAGCTGGAAGCTCTATCCTCCATGCAATGCTTCAGATTTGTATTGCTTGTAGGAAAACATGACTCTAGTAAATGCCCAAGTTCTGAAATTATTCAGTATCATGAAGTGGTTTCTGTTGGGAAAGAGTTGTGGCCCACTTCAGACTCAAGGTCTAATCATGTTGTATGTTTAAATTTTAGAGAATGGGGTTACCATGCCACTCTGATGAGATGTTATAAATCTTTCTGGTTTAATTTCTAAGTGAAACAGCAAAGACACATTGTGAATCAGTTCAGAGAATGCACCTAAAGTAGCTGTATTTTAACTGTAATCTGATTTAGGTCTGCTATGCAAAAATTAATCTGTTTTCAAGGAAATTACAGGTCAGTGGCAGCTGCACCATGGTAAGATTACACAGGAATTTGGTTTAAAATGAATCCAGAATCTTCAAATGCTAAATGTGGTACCATTATATCAGTGGATGGTGAGGAACCTGCCTCATCTTGCCATTGGTAACAGTAGCAACAGAGAGTAGGGAAGTGTGATGATGAGACACCTGAATTATTTGGAGGTGACCCAGCTTTGACTTACATGCCTTGGTAGCTTGACACAGTCGGTGACACAAACCTATGTTGGGCTATTAAATCCAGCTGGAGGTCAGGACTTGCTAATACAATCAGGCTGTCATGTATTATAAAGGTCATCTGGGCTATATAGTGTCTCAGTCCCAAGGTGAGAGGGCCATATTTGCACTTGGCATGTAATTTTGACCTCAGACATCTTGTATCCTCTGGCTGACACATGATTTATGCTAAACTTTGTGAAGCTTCCAGGCTTTAAGGATGTTTTCACAAGTGATGGTTTTGTGAATCCAGGTAAATAGATGGGCCAGTTTATGTTAGTGAACCAAATAGCACTGTGGTTTGCAAAGCATTTTCTGTTTCTGTCAATACCAGGTCAGGTAATGATCATTGTTCATTAACACTTCAATTACTTAGCACTATTAATACTGTTAGTATTATAATTTAAGGACATAAATCACTGCCAGAGTTCTTCACCAAACACCACCATGTGTAATTTATATCCTAGCTGGTCGGAATTTTCATGTTCGTTTTGCATAAATGGTTTTCTGCATATTTTTGAGCTTTTTGCACATATAACTAGCCGGTCCAGTTCTAGCAATAACTTCATCTAGAGATGAAGTTCTACAGATACAGGGCAAAAAAAACCCTTGAGGTGTCCATCGTGTACGGATAGACAAAGCAGACATGGAACCTTCCAGATGAGAAGAACCATATCTGTGTGAAGTACATGATTTATGTAAAAGTCTTTGAAATGTTATTAAGGGAAGTTTTTAAGAAAATCAAGGTCATACACCAAGACATTTGATTTTGAATAAGGTTTTTTGCTTTTTTGTTTCAGTGGCTGTTCCCTCCCCAGTGCCAGCTTGTGAGCCTGAGCCCAAAATTAACAGGCATTACCCATCTCCACAATTTGCCTCCCGAGCCACCGTTGTTGCTGCCATGGAAGCCCCTTCTCAAGGCCGGCAGAAAGTCATGGATTGGAGAGCAGTGGTGGCCATCTTTATCGTGGTGGTAGTTTACCTGGTGGCAGGGGGACTCGTGTTCCGTGCCCTGGAGCAGCCATTCGAAAGCGAGCAGAAGAACGCAATCGCGTCAGAGAAGGCTGACTTTCTTCGGGACCACGTTTGTGTCACCGAACTAGAGCTGGAGACACTGATTCAGGTAGGCCATGTGAAGAAGACGGTACTTCTTGGAAGTTATGAGAAACAGCTCAGTGGTTTATTGAGCAGCTGAGTTGGTGAGGAACAAGATTGTTCACAGAGGGCTTGGAATGGGCAGCGCGAAGAGCAGGCTTTTTCCCTGTCATTTTAACGTCTCAGAAGCAGAAACTATGTCTCCAAAATATTGTAAATATAGAACCATAGAATCATAGAATAAGCTTGAGTTGGAAGGCGCTCATCAGGATCATTTATTCCAACTCCTCACCCTATGCAGGACACCCTAAGAGTCACACCAAGTGTGTGAGAGCATTATCCAAATGCTTCTTGGACTCTGTCAGGTTGGTGATGTGACCACTTCTCTGGGGATCCTGTTCCAGTGCCCAACCACCCTCTGGGGGAAAAGTTTTCTCCTGATATCCAACCTAGATCTCTCCTGACTCAGATTCAGGCCATTTCCTTGAGTCCTGTCCCTGGTCATGAGAAAGAAGAGATTGGTACTTGTATTCACTGGAATAATGAAAGATGCATGCAAAGAGAAGAACCTAATAACTGGAAAAATTTTTTGAAAGAAGTGACAGATTTGCAAGACATACACCCTCATTTCTACAAATTTTCAAGTGGTCTTTACGTTCTTAATTCTTTCTTCAGAATTAAATACAGCAACCAAGAGGACACATAGAACATGATGGGTGGGATTTTTGAAATAAATATTCAGCCAAGAATTCTGAACTTACAGGTTTACTGTTGTAATTTTTGAAATAAATGAGGGAAGATGAATTATACAAATCAAAATAGAAAGTAATTGTCATTTAAAAGCTTTGGAAGTTTTAGTCTGATGTAGTATGAAAAGTTGTAGGATCGATTTTGAAAGAAATGATCCTCAAATTTGCAAGGATAAGTGGAAAATGTAATAACATGCAAGAAAGATCCATCAAGATAGATTTAGCTCTCACTGATTAAAACTCTAGACAAGGAAAATATTATTACTCTTACAATATTTCAGTAGAGTATCTTCTGGGATTCCATGTAGAAGCCTATCAGCCCGGAGAAAACAAAGATTAGGTAAGATATGTGACATACCTAAGGAAAATATTCTAACTTCAGCCTCATATTTCAGATTTGAATTTGTGTCAGTCTTCCAAGAGCAGTGTTTCCCTTTGGAGTGTTGCACCAGAGCTCTGTTGAGTTCAGGCTGTTTGAAAGAACACAGAGCTATCTCCTGAATTCTTGTGTCCACCTAGTCAGTTGTGTTAAAAAAATCTTTCTGTAGGTGAATCAAATTTATAAGCTTATTACATGTTTTTAAAAGCAAATTATATCAAGTAATTTTATTTACTTCTGTAGTTTTGTCATTCTCTTCACTCCTACCTGCCTGTTGGCTTCAGCATACATCCATTACTTGAACATCCAGAAAGACAATTTCAGCCCTTTGAGGTATTTCAAATGATTGCTCTCCCTGAAATGGGTGGCATTTCAAAAGAAAAAAATACCATATCTTGGTAGTTTTTTAGTAAAGAAAATTGCCCCTTCAATTAATAAACTATATTGAAAAAATATTGTGTACTTGTATACTGTGCTTGTAGCTCCTCTGGAGAAAGAAAAAAGGATCAGGAAAGGAGAAAGTGTGAAACAGCTTTACTTTCATGACCTGTTACTTTGAACAATACTTAAAGTATAAAAATAGCTGAAACTACTAATTTAAAATATCTTAAATATGTGAGGTTTGTTAACATAGTGTTTAGCACCCTGGAAATTAGGTTTTTACCTATTCTGAGATAGCCTGAGGATGTGTCTCTTCAGGTCATTGCTGCAAAGCCTGTCTGAAGTTTCAGATGGGAAACTTGTAAAATTTCCTGTTCTGTGTGAACTGGGAGAGTCTTGCCAGTAATAGTATCGTTGTTTGAATTTTGTGTCAAATTTTATCTAGCAGGATAGTTCTGTGTAGGTGGCCTTGTGCTGGTAGTAGTAAGGCGTCCTTTTCTCATGCATAAGCTGAAATTGGTTGTTTAAGTGCTCTTTGCTGCAGGCTGCTGTCTGCTTTTGTTTTGCTGCTCTCTTTTTGTCCTCCATCGCTGTATGCAAAATACTGTGTATTAAAAGACGACATTGGAATAGTTGGATATTTATAAATGGATGATGTCAGTGAAGCTTTAAGAAAAAATGAATTTGTTCTGGATGAGAAAGGAGCCTGAGGATCTCAAAGCTATCTAAGGCAACAGGATACTCCTTCACTTCAGGGGTTAGTGCTTGGCCCTGAAAGACTTGCTAAACTGTGTAAACTCAAGTGTGATTTAAGTGTAATTATCTTGCTGACATTCACACACTCAAGGGGAGGGCAGACAGCATTCCTTGGCAGAAGTAACCACGGTAGCTGACAGTGTGTCATGGCCTATTTAAACGGGCAACCTGTCTGTTATGCTGATTTATGCTGTTCTGCATAAACCAACACTCTGCTTTCACACCACCTGCAATATGCCAGCAACCGGTACAGAAACCCTTCCAAAGGGATTGGTCTGAAACACATTCTTCATATTCCTATTTCTTGAGGTATGGACATGTGTTGAGGAGTTCTGGCTTTCTGCCCATATGAAATGAAACCAGTCCAGTTTGGAGCTTGCTCATGCTATAGTTTCAGAATCAGCTTAGCCTGGCATGTAGTAGCTCTACTTTTAAAAAAGGCTGTCCTGTATTGATCTCTTTAGATGTAGCTGTCTCTGTTCTTGCCCATACGCCTCTCCTCCCACTCCTTTCCCTTTTTATGAGGCAATGTGATGAATAACTAAAAGCTGTGAAACAGATTAGCTGAAACTTGCCCAGTCTGAAAAAGCAGTAGAGGAACATTTATGACCATGAAGTCAGTCTGAAATATAGGCAAAAAATGGGTGAGAAAAATGGAAGTGGAAGAAAAGAAAAATGTGGTAAATAAACCATTGGTGGAAAGAGATTAATGAGGAGAAAAGTGTATCATAAAGGCTAGGGAGAAGATCAAGAGAGAATTCATATTCATGATCAGGTAAGAAGTGGGACAATGGTAAAATAGAATGGCTAACCTTGCTTTGCACATGTACAGGAAAAGGTGAAATAGAAAACCATCATGACAATTCATAAATCATAAATCAGAGAGAAAAGAGAACTAATTAAAGAAATGGAATAAGAAAAGTCAAACCTGTGTTGATAGGTGGGAATTCCATGTTGAACAAAGCCAAAGAGGATGCAAGAGGTAACACTTTGCTTCACTTGTTGAGGCGAGCAGTAAGTTCACTCAAACTACCAAGGCTAAAGATTGGTGGTAATATTTAGAAGGAGGAGGAGCAAATAACAGAAAGAGAAGGAGAAGGTCTGGCAACAGTGTGAACAGCTGATAACAGCAACATGAAGTGAGGTTGGAGCAGAAAGGGAGAAAAGCAAAGAGCTGGAAATGTTAGGAAGCAGAGAAAGAGAAGCTTGGTTCCTCTGCAATGGTTTTATGAAAATTAGACTCAGCTGGAAACATTTGGAAGGGAGAAATGCAGTCATTTCAGCTGCTGTTCTAGAGTGAGGTCTGAATGTCTCTATGATGAAGAATAGCTTGCATAAGATCTAAAAGCAACTTGAAAATACATGCTGAAGGGCATCTCAGAAGTCAACTTAGAGCAATTGAGGTGAATATACCAGATGCTGATGAGAGATTTATTTCTGTGCTTTGTAGACTGATATATTCAGTTCTGTTTTCCTTTGGACTGTAAGGCTGCAATGAAAAGTGAATGTGTATGTTCCCATGATACAATATGGTGCATTTTTAGAAATTCCCAACAAACATTCAGGAGGCTGACATGTCTGCCTGGCTTGATTTAGTACTGTGTGGAACACAAGACAGTGACTAGGAAGCAGTATAGCTACCTCAGCTTCTACCTAGGATATACTTCAATCACTGTCTGGGAGTCTCTGTATCATGCTGTATTTGTGGACGTGAGATCATGTGCAGTGTGGCAACTGGGAAGTTTGAGCTGATCACAAAGGTTTTTTCTTGGGTTTATAAAAAATATTTTTGTGTGTTTTTCTCTGCTGGCTGTTTACCAGAGAATGTAAAGGTTTTTTTTGTTTACCAAAGAATGTAAAGTTACCCGAGAATGTAAAGTTTTGTTTCCCCAGCCAGAGAGTTTGAAGAACAGGTCATGAGCTGTCTCTTCTTATGTTTTCTTCATTGTTTATTATTTCTTATCAATACATTCTTCTCCTGCCCTTCAGAGATCTGTGCAGCCTGTCACATTCAGGCACTCTCTCCAAAAACCTTCAAATACCACCCACACAGAGTGGTGTCTACATTTTATACTACAATCTACGTAATCAGTATTTATAATACTTCTCCAATAACTATTATCCATGTTAGAAAGTTAGACTCTGTTCTAAACCAACCATAATGTGCCACCTCACTGCAGAACATGGAGTAGGTGAGGAAGAAGGAGGAAGCCCAGAAGCCACGTGGACCTTTCCATCTTGTCTTCACTTGTCTGCCATGCTAAAACCCCCACATATATAAAATTCTCACCCTGTGATAAAACTATACACTATTCTACTATCTAATACACACTCTTGAAAACTCTACTTCATTCCAGAACCTAAAAGCCCTTTTCCATGAACAAAGGTTAAAAACAGTTTGTCAGAGATCTTAAAATCTCTTAAACATGCAAAGAAATATTTCTCATAGTTCCAGACTCCAACAGTTTTTTTATGATGTTTCCATAGGTATCTTATTTTTTCATTTCAAATGGGGTATATGTATGCTGGGATTTTTCTTTAGTTATCTTTCTTTAGTTATTTTCTTACTATAAACTATAACTAGTTTCTTTAGTTATTTTTCTTTAGTTATATAAAATATAAATTACTTAATCAATTACTGATTGTCTGGGAATTTAAATCCTTGGCTGACTAGCTTCAGTTGATTTCACAAACATTATTTTATTTACCTCCCTGCTTGCTGTTTCTAACATGAGCTCCCATTGAGTAATTTTTCCTTTGGCAGTAGTTGCTACAAGAACAATATTTATGGATGAATTTGTGGTGTTGGTCCTCTACTTCTCAATTGCTCTGTATCTTTTGTCATTTGTTTATGCATTGTATCTTTCTTCCACCTTAATGGATATTCAGTTTATTCATATATTCAACTTACATGTACAGAAGAGGCTACTGTACTTTGAGCAAATTTTAAAAACTTAAATTGAAGCTGTTTCCACAGTCCTAGAAAGTTCCCTTTGGAGCCTATTCTTGCATAGGATACAGTAAGACATGCATAATGCTGATTCTTTGTATTTCCTTTGCAGCATGCTGTTGAGTCTGATAATGCAGGAGTCAGTCCCATCGGAAATTCCTCTAACAACAGTAGTCATTGGGACCTTGGAGGTGCCTTTTTCTTTGCTGGAACAGTCATCACGACTATAGGTATGTTTATTGCTTAATTTTTAAAGTACATAGTCATACTGAGACATGGATAATGAAATAAATTCAAGGAAGGTAGACAACAAAGAAATAAAGTAGCTGAAGTGTATTTCTCTGTTAGCAGAAGACATGACTCCAGCATGTATCAAGGGCACTGAGTCTTTGGGAAAGTGTCAGAAGCTGTTTACATAATTAGGGTAGAATAGCAATGCTGAGCTGAAAACAGGTGACACTCATGCAGGCTTTATAACCCGGTTCCTGATGGAGACACAGATGGTCTCAATTTTCACTAAAAAGATCATGGAGCTGTACCAAATGAAATATTTTATGGTTTCTGGGAATTTGGATTTTCATATTACAGGTGAATTTGCCCAGAAGCGTAACTTTCTTCCTAAGTGAATCAATTAATTTTGGCTTATTCTCTGAAGTTTGATAGAAGCAATTCTTTTCATACCCTACTCCTTGTAACTGGAAATGTTTTCTCATAACTCTTACATCCTTTTTAAAGTTCTTACTTGCTTCTATACTATCAATTGGATGGAATTCCAGAAATGATACATTGTGTAAAAAACCCCACCTTTTTTTTCTTTCTAGAATTCATGGCCTTGATTATTGACACATTTCTCTGTATTAAATGAAGATTATACTAAACTGCTTCATTCAATTTTCTTGAACCACTAATTTTAATAAGATCATTATTCAGGCCCTTAACTCTGTCCCCATGCATTGTGTCCAATGTACTTAGTATTTGATCTCTGAATGTTGGCCTTAGATATATTAAGGTTTTTAATCTTTCCTCTCTGAGCCAGTTCCTCTCTTGAAGAATGTTCAACAAGCTTGGATTTCAGAAGATGGTTTGAAGGAAAAAGAAAATAAACTAATAACATTGTTGATAAAGTTAATCTGCTGACAATTATACAATAGTTTTTCAATTTTTAGTTTGGTTTCAGTGCTGTCGTAATAATCAGATCAAGAGATCTAATTATTTGGAAATCACTGAAAAATTGTTGATTTTTATTTGCGTTTTCTATGAGTACTGTTGTGCTTTAAATTTTGTATGAAGTACTTCTCCACATTACAGCTGTGATGCACTCACTGGTGACTGTAAAGACAAATAACTTGATAATCACATAACCCTTTAATAAAGTGTGAGAATCTGACTAAATTCTGTAGGTTTTTTATTCAGGTAATATGATAACAACCTGAATTGTTATCATATTTTTTATTTGATAAATATATCAAATATATATATCATATATATATTAAAAAAAAAAAAATCCTGTGGCAGTTAAAAGACTTTCTGATTAACAGTAGAGTCAGTGCCTTAGGCTCTGCCTTTTCTTTGCTGTCATAGTGAGGGGGAAAGAGTGATTGTATGGAGTGTACAGTCTGTGTTCCTCTATATTAAGCTACATTACCATGTATTTTTGATGGCAGCATAAAACCAGCGGGTGGCAAGAAAGAAAACATTTCTGATTCATACGTAAGAAAACCCTCCCTTAATATTTGTTTACTCAAGAGACCCAAGTGAAAAGCTTTTAAATTACTCATTAAATAAATGCTGCTATGTAGGCATAGTTTATGCAGGCATACTCATTGACATCTGCTATTTAAATAACTTATTGAAAAGACCTTGTATTTTTGTCCATATTTGTTTTAAATTCTCCATGAATGAGATTTTTATAGGCCATATAAAGTCTATATTGTGTCAAGTCATGAAAATGGTTTTAGTTTATCCATCAGAGGCCTGTTAGGGCTCCTCTTAGGCAGGAACTCAGCAGATTGCCTGGTGAACCTCAGTCCAGTGGCCCATGGAGCCTGGACTTTCTTAGAATTTTAGGAGAAATGATGGATGCAGCTGTGAAAAGGACAGAAGGTTATGGGACATGCATAATTATGTGTCAGCATATTTCTTTAGCATTGCATCACAGAGAGATATATCTGGTGCCAGTGTTGTCAACCCAACAGGAATAGGACCTGACACTTTCATAGATTTCCTCCTCTCTGGGTGCTTTATTGATGCCTTAAGTTTTAGCTTTCATATTTTCCAGATTCTGTACTGCATTAGTATATAACTCTGATCTTCATATAAAGTGTTAGCAAGGTCTCCTCACAGTTTAGCTGGACAAAACAATCCTTTTCCAACCTGAGAACCAAGGTCACCATTGCAGCTTCAGGCACAAAAAGTATAAACAACAGTGAATTGAGGAGAGCAGTCTGGGAGGATGGGACTTCATAACCTGAAGCTGTAACTGGACAATTAACCCCAGTATGTAAATGGACCAAAACTTACAAAAGTGTGAAAATGTGTGACCTGTCGTCCATCTTGGGTGTAGCCTTGGATTGTACTGCCTCAGGTGTATCCTTTGAAGGCCTTGTAATAAATACCTACTTTATTCCTTTAACACTGTCTAGGTTCTAGGTAGCTTCTCAAGGCATCATTGTTGCATCAGTGATTTGTGATTATGTGACAATTTTTAAGTAATTATGTATAGTTGGAGTCAAAATCTCTATGACATTTCAATAAAATACCTGGTCTTAAATAAAAAGGTGCAAATATTACTGTCAAAATTCTTGGGTTTTTTTCTCTTTAACATTTTAACAGAAATACCATGTCTAGTGGAATCATAATACTTCACCGATAAAAGAGTTCAAGGGCAGATTTGCATAGTGTGGGTACTGTTTGGAGGCTGAAGCGTCAGTATGATGAGGGGCTGAGGAAAGTATGAGCTAACCACTGAGAATGAGTCTTGTCAGGTGAATCACACTCCCCTCAGGAAACCCTTGGCACAGGCCAAGAGGAGCAACAGCATGTGGGCACCATGCCAGCATGGAGGGGTGTGGAGGATGATGAACCCTCTGCAGGAGGGCCCCTTGCCCTCCCATGGAGGAGTCAGGCTGATAACCTAAAATAAACAACTCACCTCAAGCTCGGGGTGTCCCCAGTAAAGGACACTCAGCATACCTTGTTTCTTTCATGCAAATAGTCTGTATCCACCCTTTGTCTGTCCCCATAAAAGCCCCAGCCTCAGGCTCTGACTTTAGGAGCTCTCTGTCCCTGGCTCCCTTTCCAGAGGCGCTGACAATAAAGCCATCCCTGTTGAATTGCCACACAGGCTCCTCTCTCTCTCTCTCTCTCATTCCTTCATTGGCCTGGGGATTCCAACATCAAGCTGAAATCACTATTGAGCTGAATTCACTATCCAGCTGAAATCACTTGCTGGAATCCCCTCACAGCCAAGGGAGTGGCTGGATCCATAGAAGGTGTTCTCCTTCATCTCTGTGAAGAATACAGGTCCCTGGGAGAACTACTTGCCCAACTTTCCAGCTGTTTCAGAGGGGTTTTTGTGCTGTGGCATCAGCTAGATCAATTAAGCAAACAGCAATTTTAGATAGGCTGAATCTACAGAAAATATGGGTAACTGAGCCTTCAAGAAAAGTGGAAAAACAGAGGATGCCTTGCCCAGGAAATGACATCATGTCATTGAATGTCTGGAAATAGGAATTATAGGTAGAACAAAGGTATGCTTGCAGGAAAAGCAGTTTTTTAAAACCTATTAGTTTGTTTTCTAAAAACCCTGTGTAAGTTCTGAGAGTCTGACAATTGTTTTTCTCCTCAGGGTATGGGAAGATGGCCCCAAGCACTGTTGGTGGCAAGGTTTTCTGCATCTTGTATGCCCTATTTGGGATTCCACTGTTTGGCTTCTTGCTGGCTGGGATTGGAGACCAACTTGGAACCATCTTTGGGAAGGGTATTGCAAGGGTGGAAAAGGTTTTCAGAGTAAGTTCACTGACAGTTTTTTGCTTGTGTTGTATAGCCTGCTCTTAATTTTGTTACTATTTCCTGCGGCATTTTTTCTATGTTGGACACTATGAAACATTTACATGTTTAGTTGAGATGATAGTTAATGTCTGTAAGGATCTCTGTAGTCAGTGGAGAGACAGGCTTCTCTTGCCTTATTGAGGGTATTATTGGGGAATGTATCTCTTAAGTTAGTTTCCTTACAAGGAATTGTTGTAAAACAGTCTTCAAAACACCTCAAATTGCTTTAGATGTTGTCCTGCTTTTTGTCCTGGTTATTGTCCTCCCCAGGACAAATATGTACATCTATTCACTGAAAATGGAGAGAAGCTAATGGTTCCCTGAAGGAACAGGGATGAGGAGTAGGTCCTGACTGTGTTACTGATACAGCCTAAAAAACTTGGAAAGCAGGGCTGCTGTTGTGGATATGAACCTGGGAAGAGAGATGGTTGGATATCTTGAGAGATATGCCTTCATTGTAGCATGACAGATGTGCTGGAGTACATCTGCAGCTCTACTACAAAAACTGCTGTAATGCCACTGACTGAAATAATAACCATTCTCTGTCATGCCTACCACGAAGACATCCTACCTTAAATTTTTGTGTAGCCTTCCTCATATGTAATTTCCCTTTATGTTGCCAGTACCCTCTGTTTTTGAGTCTGAATTGCTGTAAGCAGTTCTTTTGCAAGCAGTGCCAAAGAACTGGCAAATGCTGTTTTGCTAACTTGCTAATAGTTCACTTCAAGGATTCTCTCTCTGAGACAGAACTTCTAGAGGTGACCTGTGTGATATTTCCCTTGGAAGTAGCATAACCGAAGGTAAGTCTTTCCAGGGATGGAGTGGATGAGAAGCTGGTTAGTTTAGTAGACATCTATTTCTAAGACATTCCCACAGGTGAGAGCAAATTAGTTGTAACTGTTTTTGAAAGGAAGTAATTCAGTATTAGACTATAGAATGAGCACTTTCCATTTTGATTAAATGACTTTTAGGTGTCCCAGACAAGACATAAATAGTATATCAGAATAAATGTAGAAAAAGGTGACTAGTGATTATGGGTGAGTAAGCATGTACATGCCTGTCTGGAGAGCACTTCAAAAGGTTTATATTTTCATTTAAGGAAAATAATATTATTGAAAAGTGTCTCAATTCAGTTTAGCAAAAATGCAGCTAAGATCCCTGGTTTATTTTTTGTCTACCTTTTCATTACACCTGCTTCACTTCAATGGAATCTCTGAACATTTCAGCCTGCTTCTGCCCAAGAAAAACAACAATCTTGAAGTCATAATATGGATTGGGAGTCCAAAAATCTTTTGATTAATTGTCAGCTGAGTATTATATTTCTGAATGACATATACATGACTATTATTAAACTGTTGGTATGGTAGTTTATGATTAAAATAATCAGGGAATCACAGAATAACTGGGGCTGGAAGGGACTTCTTGAGATCATCTACTGCAGCCTCCCTGCTAAAGCATAATACATACTTGAAGTATTTTAAGATTCACAGATGAATGCTGATACTAATGTTTCATGCAGAGTATAGCCCTTTGGCACATTAAGTGTGTTCTTTTGCTATTCAAAGTATTCCTTAATTTTCTTTAGTTAATGCAGTTGCTTGTTGCTCATAGCCAACCAAAGCATGTGTTTTCCTCCTTGGTATTTTGTCAGCTTCCAAAGGAATTTAGAGATTGTAGTCTTCTTGTTTAGCCAAGATGTGTGTTTATTCCTTTTATTTTGATTGTCAAAAATCCATTGCATTCCATTACATCTATTATTTTGTGATTTGGTGAACAGGGTTATACATAATATCCTTTGTTACTCTTTGCAATGAATTTCAGCTATTCGAAATATTTCTGATAGAGTTTAGAATTTACGTGCATCTTAGTAACTAGTCTGAGTACCAGTGGTTTCACTTTAAGTGATTCTTTACATAATTTGGCATATGCAGAATATAATAATCATTATAATTTTAGTAATTATGTAATTTATTATCACATTATATTTACACTGTTAGGCTTCATAAATGTTGGACCTAATTAGATGAAGCCTCAAGTAGAGTACAGTTCTTGATTTAATCCTGAGCACTGAGCAAATTTTAATTCAATGTGTACCTCTTATTTCTTATTTTGTAAGCATCTCCTTAATGAACTGAGATTCAGTCTTTTTGTGGGTGTAGAACAACCTGTTACCACCTTTAAAGAGAGGACATAAAAATGAGGAGAGTAGTTACCAAGAAACTAAAAGGAGGAAACATAGGCTAAAAAGACACTGAAAAACATAATAAAAGGTTGGGTGGTTGCCTGACAAATCTTCTGGAGGCAGCTGAGAAGTCACTGAGTGCATCAATGCTCTAGAGAGAATATAAACTAGCTACCTGTACTGTTTGTTCTCACAGGAAATTTGGGACAGTCCAGTCTCTTGTGGAAAGAATGGGAAGAAACTTAGCATGTGTATAATGCATCAGGTTTCCATGTTCATATGCCTCCGCACTCTGCTTCTGTATGTATCCAGTTGCCTTTGTTTATGCTGTTCATTCTTAGGAATGTTGCACAGCTGGTGTCAGGGCAGCCAGAGTTCCGGAAATCCTTGCAACTTTGTCATTGCCTGTACAGGTGGAAGGCACTTGAAGGCAACTTGGCCTTACATTGTGGTTAAGATCATTTTTGAAGCTAGGTGAGATGCAGTATACACACCTTGGCAGGTGGGAAGGAGAAGAGGATTTTTCTGTTGTCACTGCAGTCCTTTCACCAAATGCAATTCCCTACCAGGTCTCTTGCTCCATCCAACAGTGTATCTGTGAGCATGGAGCCCATGCCACACTAGGGACAGCTTGCCTCTGGCATGCCTTGGCATATCTGGAAAGATGAAAGGAGGATTCCTCCCAGAAGACTTATTCTAGTGCATTTCTTCTGCCTCTGATATGACCTGTGCAGAGCCCAACCAACCCTACCTTAATTAACACCACAAATTAGAGCCTAGGAATCCCACATTTGGCTACTGCAGTAATCAGCCCACGCACTCTGTGGGAATTCTAAGAACAATTTGAACTACATAAAGTGAGAAAGAGATCTGCTCTTATCAAGTACACACTACCCCACCAGTTTTGACAAAATATTTCAGTAGAAGAGCTGGGCACATGCCACCACTCATCTTCTAATCCAAAATGTTACCATTACTTCAGTGTGTAACTAGCCAGGAAAACAACTACCCATTTATGAGTAGGTAGGGCTGGAGGTATTTCATTGTAAAATAATGCTTTGCAAAAAATAGATTTTTTCATGTACCATTTTAGGACATGGAGGCACTGGCAGGATGATGCTATCCCAAACACCATGCATTGAATAGTTTGTGCCATCTGTCCTACTGGAATGATTATATTTGGTAAAAGTAAATAAGTATCAACCAGATCAGAGATATAAACCAAAGCTTCCCTGTTGTATCCCTCTTGGAACAGGAGAATTTACACTTCCCCACAAAAGCCCTGTCTTCTCAGCTCCTGGTTATTTCTGCATATTCCATCTTCAATAGTCTGGGGCAGAACCTGGGTCCCAGTCTGTTTTTACATGCATGCAGGTGTGATTCCCCAGAAAATGAATATGTACAAGGCCACCATCTACACACTGGTCACAAGTATCCAATTTTTGAGTCCAGTGATGAATCATCCCTCCCAGACAACCTCAGGAAAGCACACGTACGCTTAAAATTTAATTTAAAAGTTGGTAATTCTTATAAATAGATGTTCACCCAGTGAAACTTTCTAGACACAACAGAAATGAAATGTGCTTTTCAAGGTGACATAATGCCATAAAAGTAGGATTTTTAACTTACATACATGAGGGATCTCATGAACAACGTATGAATGTTTCTACAATAAACAGTAGAACAAAGCCTCATTCTTCTGGCTTGCTCTGTACACACAGTGTCTGCAAGCATCTAAAGATAGAAAGCACTCCATAGGCAGAGTACACTGTTACAGAGTACAGCAGCTGGCACTATCATGAGTTAAATATAGGCTAATTTGGATAGTCTTTTTTCAAACCTTGAACAAGTGTTTAGATTCTCACCAGAATTAGATAGGTTTACCATAACCTGAATGATCTTCCCTTATCTTGCAGTTTAGTACAGATACAGGAATTCAGCCTGGGCACAACGTGTTTCTGAGAGCACTCCAGGGTTTTCTAGCTTTTGAGGTGAAACTAACTGTGAGCAGTTACGGGGCTTGGTTGCTTCTTTCATTCCTCTGGTTTCCAGCAGGACACAGAGGACACGTCTGGCAACACAGCTGGTAGACTGTGAATTGCAATACCAGGATGTGAGCAAGCAGCCAGACACATGAGTGGTGGCAAGGCTGCACCACTGAAAATACACTGCTTTGTGCAGAAAGGCAATGCCTCTGTGAGCAACTTGTGCTTCACTGAACCAGGGACTTGTCAGAACAGACACATCTGCTACTGGTCTTTCAGGTTTTCAGCTTAGAAAACATGTTTGGCTCTAGTTTTCAGAGACATGCTGTGAAAGTGATCTACACTTAATATTTTTCTGAAAGATAGAAGTACACATCTAACCTTGGAAATGTCCTAGGAAAAGTAGTTCTTAGTATTTCTTAGTTGGCAGATAGGGATGGAGCTGGTGTAGCAGTAAGAGTAGACCCATTGAGCTGGTGGAAAGCTTTCTTTTAGCACCTGTCAAAGCTCTACCTTTCCTTAATTTTATTGCTTGTCTTTCTGAAAACATCATCTGATCAAGTCTAGCTACTCTTTCACTTAAAGATTCAACTTCTTTTAAGAGATTTTTGGCTTCTCTGATCCCTTACTGCAAAAGTGACAGAAATTGTGAAAATTCCTTCCCTGAAAATGAATGGAAAACAGAATCTGGGAAAGAAAATTAGTATAAAGCAGTAACTGTGTAGAGGAGGAGCACTTAAAAATAGTCTTTTTTTCATAGTCTCCCCTCTGTTCATGGATTTGCTCTGTTCAAGACAATCTCTTTTATGCTGTTTAATTACATTGCATTACTAACCAGCTTCAGTGTGTTATTACATCAGCTGCTAAAAAACCCACTGAGGATATTAATGCTTTATATTTTATTTTTTTTAATATAGTGTTATTCACTGCAATTTTCTGTAAGGAAAAAGGTAAAATTAAAATAAATTATATTCACTCAACAACTTCCACAGAGTAACTGTCTGATGCAGTGATCCATCTGCCATCTGCTGGCATCCTGTCTCTGGACAGAGCTGTCAGGACAGGGTGTGAAATTCAACCTACTGTGGCACATTCACAGTACTATTCCAAAATTATACAAGATTTATGAGCTGAAAATTCAGGGTTCAGACCTCAGCCTAACAATTTGTTGAATCATTTCCACCAAAACAAAAATGGCAAAGAAATATAAAAATTAAGAAATCAGAAAAGTGATTTACAAACCCAGAAAAAATGCATGCAAACAATCTCAGCTCATGATTTGTTCTTTTGGCTGTCACACCTTAAAGGTCCTTCTAAGAGTCACATGTCCCTGAGCAGGGTTAAAATAGGGCTGCTTGTAGGCTTGATGGTGAGGGTTGTGACTTCATTACAAGTCGTGACTCATCAACCTGAGCCAAATTTTCTCTGAATTCTGTTTTTGGTTAAACTGCTGTCTTGAATATGTTGGGTTTGTTCTTTGGATCACTTACTGCCTCCATTATATTTGAGCTGCATAAAAGTATCTTTTTCTGCCCAGACCTAACGAAGTATGCTAGTACTAAAAAATTAATTAGAACATCTATAGATCCCAGATTTTGACATTTTAGGCCCTCTAACTGGATATTTAATTTAGTTAGTGATGCTTACAGCTATTCCACTTCAAGGAAAGCAACTTAAGTGTAGCAGACATTTTGCTAATTTTGTTCTTATTCTCTGATCCTTGATGGTGTGTATGCTGTACCAGGAATGGCAAGATCAAATCCATTCAGGTGTGGGGAAGCTATGTGGAACAATCATTATTAACCCATTCTTGTGCTCTCTGGGTGAGGTATTACAGGTGTAACTCAGACATAAGTTGAAGGAGGGGAAGGAGGAACAACACATTACAGATTCAGCCTCTGTAAAATTGCTAAAGTCTATGGCATCAACCTCTGCTGTCCTTTGTCTGCTCCAGTGTTTCAGAAAAGCATATATATATATTCATCTTATTCAATTTGTTTTTTTACTTCTTTTTTTTCCCTTGGGCTGAATACAGTTCCGCCATACCAGAGGTTTAGGATCATAATTTTTATTTTTGTGATAAGCAACATGGAGAAATTAGTGGGTCCATAACAGACAGCCCTATGTGTGCTTTCTAGGGAGAGGAAGAAGCCTGGAAAGGGGTATATCAAGCCTAGAAAATGTCTGAGCCAGTGTTTCTATATTGTCATGACACAGTACTCGCATTATGACTTCAGCAAGATCCATCACAGAGATTTACAAAAAATGCTATTAGAGAAAGCTGCTACTATGTGAGAAGCTTATTGCATATTCCATCTGGGTATAGACAAACACCCCAGAGAAATGTGGTTTTATGGGGAAAAAGTGACATAAAAAGAAAAACATAAGAAGAAAAAGAAGACAACCTTCTTTACTCTGACCTGTGTCTTGTATGAGTTCAGGCTTGTCTCTTCCAAGCTTAGTAATAAATGTGACTGCTTAAAGTTTTTAATATCTGTCTACCCTCTGGTAGTGACTACAGTTAAAAAGCAGAGGATGGATTCTGCACCTTCTTGCGCAGCCTTAGCAGCAGTCTTTATAAAACATGTGAACTAAAATAATACTGAGGCACCAAGAGGTTAGAGTGTAGGAAAGCCCATATCTAGCAGAATGGTTCAACCTCCTTTTCATAGCCCATGGAGGTGTCTGAAATGTCATCTATATTTTATACATATTTTAATTCTGCTGCTTCTGTTTTCAAGGAGTGTTGTCTTCTTCACTGATGTGGTGGGTAGGTCCTGGCTGGCAGCAAGCACTCGCACAGCCATTTGCTCACTTGCCTGCAATGATGGAGAGAAAATGGGAAGAACAATAGAATGTTCTCTAAAAAACCTCATGGGTGAAACTAAAGACAGAAAACTTACTATATACTATATACTATATACAGACACTTTCTATATACTCTGACAGGCAAAACAAACTTGACTTGTGGAATTTAAATTCATTTATTGATAATTGCCATAAAAAATTAATTACTGAGTTGAGTGTTTGGAAACAAAATCCCCACAAATATTCAAAATGCCTTTCTTCCCCATTTTTCAAGCTCAGCTTCACTCCTAGGCTCACTTCACTCCAGACACCTCTCCTCTACCCATGTTGTCACTGTGGGTCTCATTCAGTCCCTCTGGTGAAGCAGCAAATGGCACAGGGGTTGGGGTCAGAACATAGTTGTTTCTCTGCTGTTCTTAATTCTTGTCCTCTGTTCCTCTGCTGGTCCTCCATGGACTGAAGACCCTGCAGTACCTGCATTGCCATGGAGAAGCTCCCACTCACCTGACCTTGTTATTCCCTTGTTCTCTCCTCTATTCCCTTATCTTCTGCCCATCCAGAGTTTTTGCCCTGTCTTAAATACACTTTCCCAGAGGTGCCACCATGTCATCTCAGTGGCTCAGCTGTGCCTTGAGGTGGGTCTGTTGGAG
The DNA here is from genome assembly GCA_018697195.1 of Certhia americana. Taxonomy (NCBI): domain Eukaryota; kingdom Metazoa; phylum Chordata; class Aves; order Passeriformes; family Certhiidae; genus Certhia; species Certhia americana. The sequence goes on along the minus strand of CM031861.1, from coordinate 45,379,376 downwards.
CTGGCAGGAACCAGCAGTGTCAGAGAAGAGAGAAGAACAAAATATTGTTATATTGTTCTTAGGTGTTATGTCCAAGTCAGTGATATTCAAAATGCATTTAGTTTCAGTCTCATTTTGTAAACATATTTTGACTAAAGACATATCAAATGTTTGTGAGCTGATACATGTGATATTCTGGTTTATGGCTTTAGTACAAAGACTCTCATTCCTAGTGTTAAAATATTTTGGTCTGGAGAATGTGATTTAGAAGACAAGCTGTTTAATTAGCGCATGGGCAGAGACAATCTGTTCTGAGAATAGCTGGCAGCATGGGGAAGGGCACAGAGCTAAGAATAAGTGAAGGGAACAAAAGAAATATTAAAGAAATGTGTTTTGTTTGAAATGTTTTTTTCTCTACTCCAAAATACAGAGGCATTACATTTGGAGAGATCAGGACAGCATTTTCCATGCAGGTATATTACATTATCTCTAAAAATATGCCATTGGTCATCTAGCAAAAAAGGTAGCCAGCCTTCCTGGAGCCTTGGGGAGATTTATCAGGAATTCAGAAAAGGAAAAGTTTGGAAGATGGAAAAACTATCTGAGCTCACTGTGAAGCAGCAAGTGTTCCAGTGCTATTTTTGGTTTAGTAGTACTGTATCTTGGGGGAGCTTTCTATGAAATGAGAGGTGAAACTACAGAATCTTGGAGTAAGCATATATGAAATATACTGTTCATGGAAATATGTATGTTCCAAATATTGATAAATGACTGTAGATTCCTTTGATCCCCTACTTAATGCCTCCTGCTCCTTTTTAATAGGAATATATATCAACCCTGTGGTTTCAGTTTGCAAACTTAAAAACATTGTTTGGTCCTTTAATTGTCAAGCATCAGGTCATAAAAATTGTGCCCCAGTTAATTCACCTGAAGAAAGCAGGAGACACAAAATAATTCACTACACTGGGTTTGATCTATTGGGCCAGAGAGAGAAAAAAGAAAGTAAAAAACTCAAGGTTTATTTTAACTCCTGAAATTATTAGGTAAAACCAAAACTACTAAAACCCCTGTACATATAATAGAAAATTAGGAAAAAGCAAAGCTGCAGTTATTGATGGAAAAGCTGGATAAGAACTAAATTCCACCGATAAGGGTGTTTTCCTTACTCTGTCCTTACCCCTTTTGGCACTAGACCAGATTGACAGTAGGTTGTTTGAATTCATGTAAGCAAGCCAACATCAGTAATGTTGCCACTTTAGCACATAGCTGCCTTCAGAATAAAATCAGCACTCTCACTGGAAAATGGAAATGACCCTGATCAGTGCACAGAAAACTCTCAGTTCTTAGATTCTTAGATTACTTCTTTGATGTTTTCCAGATTAGTTCTAGGTGGATTTAAATTGGTCTCATTAGAAGGCATGCATTTATTTATATTTGAAGAATGTCTTACAAATTATCTGCTTCATCACAGGGGAAAGAACTTGTGGGTAAACGAACTTAAAAAGAGTGGAAAACATCTCTTTTAAAGGTGTTTTAATTTTACTTAAACCGCTGTAAGATTAACTACCTTTCCTGGAGGAAGAAGTTTGTTATTATTTCTTTTTAACACCTATAGAAAATTCTTTATTCATGCCACAAAATGGGTTCAGATGATTTCTTAGTCCAGCAGAGTTTGCTTGGCTATTTGACAGTGTTTGGTGCCAAGTGAAAATACTGTTTAAAGAGAAATTTGTATGAACTTACTCAGGCTTCTCAACCTTTAGTGTTATATAGAGTTATATTTATTTTTTTATTTGTTTATTTATTTATTTTAATATTGACTTGGTTTAACACTGCAGGGGATTACATTTTGTAGTATGTAATTATTACAATGTACATATTTCATTAGTAAGTACAATTATGCCTTAGCATTTTTGCAACTGTAGCAGTTAGACTCTACTGTGAATTTCCTCTGAATGCATGCCTAACTGTAAAAGATCCCTCTTTCACATCTATCCTGCATTTCATGTGTTATTGTTCATTAATTAATTCTTTTTCTGAATCCTGCTTTTGTGCTCTTTTCAGCAGCTCTAAAAATGCTTTGCCTGATTTACCATTGCTTTCTGCCTTCATTTGTACCCTCAGCTGCTCTCCTTTTGTGTGAATGACAAAGGTGCACAGTAACCATGAGTCAGGCCTTTTACAGACCCTTTCATTAATATTGTTACCATTTTTACTTAAAAAAACCAACAACCTTTGGCTGAGTTTATTGCTCATGAACAAGGGGATATCCTGAACATTTGTTACTGATTTGAAGGCCATTCTTTTCCTTCATGTCTCTCTCATAAGACAATTCTGACACATACTGAAATGCATTTTAATTTTTGCTATGTGAGGACTGGAGAAAGAATCACTATGCATAACTTTGATGCTGGGCAGCTCTAAATTACTTTTTGATCAAGGAGTCCCAAGAGACTCTTGTCTCCTGACTTCCACAAGGCAGGGTTTCTGACATGTCATTTTTAGTAGAGATAAAAAAATTGCCTTGGTCAAACTAGAAAATAAATATCAATTTGTTTAAATCCTTATTCTCAGTGACAAAAGGCAAGAGTGCCAATGTAGGACACTATGTAACATCCATGTGATCCATTCTTTTTCTTTCACTACTCATTCAATAAGTCTGAAATCCTGCCATTGTGAATGTGTGTCCATACCTCTTAAAGAAGATAGATTGTCCTTTGGTATTTTAGCAAAATACCCAAAATGGCTCTTTGGAAAAAAGAGGCAATAAGGAATGGATTCAGATTTAATATTTTTGTATTGCTTTTCCCCTTGCTACTTGGCAGTTTCCTCCATGTCTTATATTTGGCACTATATTACTAATCTAATTGAACTATTTCTATTCATCCAGACACAGAAAATAGTACACACACACACACACACACACACATATAAAATATCAAGTGTAGGGATCATCTTAAACAGTCTCAGAACTAAAAGTATCTATGAAACATGACATATTTATACTGCCTGGTTCTTAATGCATTCCAGATCAGAGGAGTACTTAAAGAAGATCCAACACTCCACCTCTAAAAGAAATGCTCCTCTTTTAGGGGAAGTACAGTATTGCTCACAAGCTGGTTAGATATTAACTAGTTCAGGCAATATCCCTTCTGTATATTACAAAGATAACTTCTGAGATCTTATTTCCTGTCTAGGCAATGCCTTAATCTGAAATGAGATCTCATTTCTGGGTTAAGGAAGATGCTTGATTTGGAAAACTAATTTGGGAATATGACTTGCAGTGACCTCCACATTGCTTTTCCAGGATAAATGGAGAATTTACACTGTCACTGAAAATAATCCACGGTAAGGTTTATAGTAATTTACAGGTTTCTCACGAAACTTTATTGGATGCTGAGTTCATTCATAGCAGAGAAATTCTGAAATAAATCTGCCAGAGTCAATGATGTTAATCCAGGCTTGCATCAATATTAATAGAAACAAAATATAAGTATATATTAAATAAATTGAGAGTTTATATGATTTAGGAGTGCAAAATATTACAATTACACTAGCTATATTTGAATTCAGTTTATAGAAGCCAATAACACACACTCTTTGTTCGAGAGCTTTCCAGTGTGGATTTACATAGGTAATTTTATCTCAGGCTGTTTGGTATTTGACATAAATCCTTTTTCTTCTGGAGTAAACCAATAATACAGCCTCTATTTTTGAAAAGGAGATTTAACCTTTATATTTGTGAATGAAAGATGGAAATCCTGAGTCTAGAAAACCCAAAGCATGAATTATTTCTACATAAAATTGCAGCTTTTCAGTGGGGGAAATTTTCATTTTAGTCTTGGTCCTGTTTGTTGTATGCTTGGTGCTGGTGAGGCAATGTACACATACTTGTATGGAGGTGTGAATGTGCACTTTCTCTTACACATTGAACCTGATATGGAGTATATTGATGCCTTTCTGAAGCTCAGGAATGTTTTTCCAGGTGGTGTTTGTGGTAGATTAGTCACTTCCTAGTGCATAGAAAATGAGAATCATATTAAACTGGGCCAGACATGGGGGTTTGTTTTTATCTGGGCAAGACTGTCACTAACAGAGAGAGAGGTTTGTGTTCCAACCAGCAATCTCACAAAAGGCAGAAAGAGACATACCAGGTCACACCAGCAATAATCGGTGTGTCATTCACAAAGAATACAGTTCCAGAAATCCACTCAAACATTTTTTTTCCTGTTATTTCCTTTTTCTAGAATAAACAAGTGAGTCAAACAAAGATCCGGGTGATCTCCACCATCGTCTTCATCCTGGCAGGCTGCATTGTCTTTGTGACCATTCCTGCATTCATCTTCAAATACATCGAGGGATGGACAGCCTTGGAGTCCATTTACTTTGTAGTTGTTACTCTGACCACTGTTGGCTTTGGTGACTTTGTAGCAGGTGAGCAGCTTTGAGACAAGGGGCTTCGCACAAGGGCCTTGGCTCTTAGAATTTGTTTTCTGGTATAGAGAGGAGGCTCTTCACAGCGTGTTATATTCCAGTGAAATGATGCCAGGTGTTTCTGTTGGGGCTACTGTGCACTACGACACCAGCACCAGGCTGATTTTAGGTCCAGATTCCTTGCCATTTGTAGATTGTGAGCCTTCAGCAGTGTAGATAATGGGAGCCTGGAAAGTCCTGATTATCCTTTATCATGCAATGAATTATGCAAAAGTAAAATTACTTTTCCATTGAATTAAAGATTTGTATTAGTCCATTAGCGCTCGATCTGAGGCTGACTGCAGAAGCAAGTGAAGCCCAAGTGATGAATGGAGGAAGCTTTTACAAAGGACCATTGAGCCATAGGTCTGTAGAATTCTCTGGTCAGATGCAGTAGAGGGCTGCAACACTTCAAAGCCTGCATTCTGTTTCCTAACCTCGGCAGAAATTTTGACATTGCAGTTGCCCTGTTAAAGAAAACTCTTGTAGGAGAGAAGGACTAATGGGGTATGTATGTCAGTGCTTGGAGGAGACTCTCTAAGATTAATACAGTATGAGCAGGAACTATAAATATCTACCCATATACAATTTCCAAAGAGGGAATTGAGATAGTTAGCTGGAGAGATAAGAGATTTTTTTTTTTTTTTCACACAACTGCTTTGCTAACAAAAAGGTGGTTAAAATAAATTGATTTTTTCCCATCAGTGCATGACCTCTACTTCTCATTCCTGTTAGTGGTCCTAATTAAAGGTATTAAGTTTCCTGTGTTAAAAACTGTCATATTGTGCTTCTTAGTCCCTATAAACAGAACGAGTTAAAAACATCAAACAAAACTACAAAATTTTCTCTACTGAAGAACAGTAGAAAAGTCTTTTTTGTATAGGAGACTCTAATCCTCCTTTTTATGACCTACTGGTGTAGAAGACATGAATTACTGAGAAAAAAAGTCACTGAACAAAGAAAGACCCAGATACAAAAAAAGAAAGTTTTACGAGCATTCAGTTATAGAAGTGATTGTGTGAGTTTTGTCTATTTTAACCACTTAGAAGTTTAAAGGAGTTCACTGATATTCTTTGAGTTATCACAGTGTGAAATAAAAATAACTTACAGAATTTTTCTTAATAATGCCACATTTCAGTATTGTTTAATAACGTGATAGTAAAAAAGCTCTGAATATTAAATTGTTCTATATGTACCTGATTAGGAGAATGTAATCCACAGCTGGGTGACTGCTAACAAGCAGGATTTTTCAAAAATCGTTTGGAAGACCCTGAATAAGAAAACTTCAGAGGGATTTTCATGATAAGAGTTTAAGCAGGTGATCACCTTTGATCACCTGGGAGATATTGCTGGTTTTGAGAGGGATTTTCTGCCCCTTTTATTTTCTGACACTTTAATCTCTCAGTATCTCTGTTCTTTCAACAGCAAATCAAAAATACTATATCTTAATGGTTAAAACAGTGTCAATGGAACTATGCTGGCTTATTCCACCTAGAACAAATCACAGCTCTTGGGAAACTGGGAGGTTTTTGTACTACAGTTGGAAATAAAATTGTGCATGGAGCCTGAAAAAAACAGAGTATCTGATAGGCTGAAAAAGGTGGTCTCATACTTTCCCAGTCACCTGATTACTCTGCTAGATAGATCTAGACAATCTGTTTCCTAGTGAGCTTCCTCAGGGACATGTATGATGAGAAGAGGCTTCTTGTACCATAGCAACAGCAGTCCCTACCTCCCATTGTTTCAGACTCTTAAAGACTGGAAAAGAAGAGTGTGATTCGTGCAGTCTATGGGGAGAGATTTTGACATCAAAATCAGTATTTGGGTCCTTGCCAATTCTCAAATGTCTGACCTTCCATGGGAGTGTTCAAACACTATAACTACACTGATATTGATTCTTGATAAAATTAAAGAGTCATAGAAATGTCTCAGATTGTGAAAAGAAAAAGGGAAAATGCTGAACTGTGTTGTCTGGTGATTTTAATGGGGTAAACCCCTAAAATCTCTTTGCAGTCCTACATAGGTATAGGTGTCTAGCTCTTTCTAGCCAGGGGTGGAGTCCAGGAAATATGCAGCCTGAGTCTCCTGGATAGGCTAGCTTTTCAGGCAGGGATTTACACAGGTACCACCAAGGTGATGTTCACTTGCATTGAGGGTTATGGCAGTGCCCATGGGGCTCTGCAGACTCTTTGCTGCTTACTCTCTTCCACTCAGGGCTGTGCCTACCTCTCACTGGCTCTCATTCTTGCAGTGCACATAGCAATGTAATGGGAATGAGAGTCTCAAAAATAAGGTTGTGGTTGCTCTCTTCTGTAAAAATTTCTGTGTTTTACTCTGTAGTAGTCAGCAACCTGGCCACTACCACACCTATTTGAGGGTCTTCGTAGTCCATTAGGTTTGCCAAATGTCTCACTTCTTGTTTTGCTAGCTCATTCAGAGACTTGCATGAAGAAAAATATAGTGTATTTGTTGTTTGGTCTGATCCATATCTCCTATGGAGTCACTGGCCAGAGAATGCATCCCTCTGATGCATCCAGGCAGACCGTATAGCCTTATTTTCAGTGCTAATGCATGACTGGCTTCCTGTCAAATACCCTGATTTGGAGGACAAAACTACATTTCTTTTTTTCTGCACACAGATCTCTCAATCCTGTAGCTAACCCCAAAAAAGTCTGGAAACTCTATAACTTAAGGGGGTTGATCTGTAAATTTTCTCAACTATGAGGCTGCAGGAAGTTCAGAATAAGGAAGACTAGCTGTATTAAACTTTTTTCTTGGAAATGTGTTTGTGCTGTTGCAAGTACTATCAACATAGAATTTCAGAGCTGTTTCAGCATATAAGAAATACAAAGGAAAGTGTTTAGTGGGTACTCTGGCAGGTCACGTAGCAGCAGAACATTTTGAATGAGTAAGACTTTTTAATTAAAACAGACTGGGTTCCTCCCATCTGACCAGCTTTTTGTCTTGTTATCAGAATTACAGTGCTGTTGACAAGAGTTAAGAAATACTTCTAGGCATTTTTGAGAATTGCAGATATTTTGTAATAATTTTGGCACCTCATGATTTGTAAGCATGTGGTTATTCCAGGAGGAAATGCTGACATCAAATACATGGAGTGGTATAAACCCTTAGTGTGGTTCTGGATCCTTGTTGGCCTTGCCTACTTTGCTGCTGTCCTGAGTATGATTGGAGACTGGTTAAGAGTCCTGTCCAAGAAGACACAAGAAGAGGTATGATCAGTAATATCTCAATGATTTGTCATTTTACAAGAGATATTTAAGTACCTGATTCCTGCTTGTCTAAATAAGGATGCTGCTCTTCATGACCAATGCTCAATATGCCCATTGCTGTCTGCCTTTGGTACAGTTAGTTCTGGTCTTTAGCTCCTTCACAAAGGAAGAGAAAAAAGCAACACAAGCAACCAAGGTTGTTACACCTCTATCAGTACTCAAAAGTACACATAACACATCAGTAGGATTGCAATTATGAAATGAGATGCCAAGCTTTACTCTGAAACTAGCTATGAAATTGTACTAAAAATTTCAGTATTTTCTCCTTAAAATTAGGAGGTTTTCCTATCTTTTTCTGTGCCGGGGAGTATAGTTCTGAATAGAAGTTTAGTTTCAGATCTCTTACTGTGTACTCTGTTTTGAAAAATTGAAGAAACTGAGTAGTCATCATCAAGTAGGGTATGACTAAGTTCACTCAGAACATGCCCTCCATGATTCAAAGACAATACTGCTAATGCTTCGCTCAAATTAGTGTGAAAAATAGAAAGGCAATTGCCATGACTCTAGAACTGAAGCCTGTGGTGGAGTATGTTAGTAATATCATTTCAAATTTTAAGGCAATCTCCTCCTTCTTTACTAGCAAATCTTACCTGGCAGAGTTAACCAAATAGGAGGCAAAATTTTGCAGGGGGGGAGTGCTGTTTCTAATTTTTGAAGGCATCTGCACCATCCAAGGCTTGATGCATCCCCTCAAGCATCTCCATTAATAAAGGAGACTGCAGAGAGTGTGGATGTTCTGTTGATCATCAGGCATCTGCAACGGGGAATCTGGTCTCCCACATGTATGCAAGATGCCTTCTGCCACAGTGCTAAATGGACACGTGCACACCTGGCCTGCATAAGAAAAGATGACTACTTGTGAGTTACTGGATGCAAAAACTTGAGTTCAGGCTGCAGCAGCACCAGCAAACCATTGACCGTGGTGGGCTCCTGCAGACCCTATACTCCTGAATATGTTCTTATTTAGGTGAACTTTGAGAAAAGTCCTGCTTTAACTGAAATATTACTTGGTCATTTATCTTGATTTTTCTCATTTTGGAAGGCAAATTTATTGAATACAGCCATTAATTGGTGCTTTATTCTTAGCCATTATTCTAGTTTCCTGTGCAAGGGAGTAAAACAGAGAAAGACAGAAGGACATTAAAGGGTATGCTCATAGTGTCCATACAGATTGTGCATTGAAAATTCCTCCAGATGAACAGTGTGGTATTTGGACAGTTGTGAAATGGAAGCCTCCATTAAAGACAGACACATTTGTCCCTGAAAATGAACCCTAGACTGGAGTAGTCAGAGGGCCACTTGAAAATATCTAATGGGTGTTTAACATTAACTTCTCTATGACTCTGTGGCTCTGAGCAGAACCTTCAGTGGGACTAAACAGCTGCATCCATGAGCAATACAGGAAAACACATTCCTCTACTGCTACACTAGTTGCTGTGCTGTTCTGAAGCATATTGATTTTACTATATGTGATTAACTTTGCCCACTCTTGACCAGCTACTGCTGACATTATGAGTCAGGAATTTTGTTCTTAATCAAGGATGGATCAGCATGAACATGTCCCATCATGTAACAAAGTTATAAGAAGTTTGGGGTGGCAAAGTGACACACGCAGATGAGTTCTATGTTACAAAAGCCATTGGTGCATTTAGAGTTTGCTCAGTGTAAGTCCTTTTCTACTGAAGTTTGGATCCTGATGGATGCAGTGGAGATGAGACCACTCCCCAATTTCATGCCAGAGAAGAAAGCACTTGTGCTACTGTTCTACCGGAAAGATTTTCCTTTTTTTTAAAAAAAAAATTAATTTCTCTTTTTTCATGTTGTAAAGGTTGGAGAAATAAAAGCCCACGCAGCAGAATGGAAAGCAAACGTGACAGCTGAGTTCAGAGAGACACGGAGGCGGCTCAGCGTGGAGATCCATGACAAACTTCAACGGGCGGCCACCATCCGGAGCATGGAGCGCAGGCGCCTGGGCCTGGAGCAGCGAGCCCACTCCTTAGACATGCTCTCTCCAGAGAAGCGCTCTGTCTTTGCCACCTTGGAAACAGGACGCTTCAAGGCCTCCTCTCAGGACAGCATCAACAACAGGCCTAACAACCTGCGCCTTAAAGGGCCAGATAAGCTCAACAAGCACGGGCAGGGGGCATCTGAGGACAACATCATTAACAAATTTGGATCGTCTGCTAAAATGACCAAAAGGAAAAACAAAGACCTCAAAAAGACCATGCCTGAGGATATGCATAAAATTTATGAGACCTTCAAAAACTATTCCTTGGATGAAGAAAAAAAGGAAGAGGGGACAGAGAAGACGTGTAATTCCAAGAACACTTCTAGCACTGCAGCTCTGACCAACTGCATCCAGCAGCACTCAGACCTGGAAAATGGAGTGATCCCCAATGAAGCCAAAGAAAGGGAGAATAAAAACAAAGTGTTACTTTAAGACAGAAGTTAAATGTAAAAGATGCTTGAAATAACAATGTTGGTGTTTTTATATACATATATATTGAGACACGTGCCTTATACAGACTCCTTATTCAGTCTGAATTATATAGCATCGAAGAATATTTCACTGTGCCATAAAGACTCAAGCTTACTCTGCCAAAACAAATCAGGAACACAGCACTGCAGAATGGCAACAGAAAGCTACGCACATGGAAATTTCAGCCTGTATAGGATTACCAGGGCAAGACACAAAGGAAGGGGTTGAACCATGGCAGTATCACCAGAGGGCTCCTGCCATGGTGTGATATTAGACAAAGGGCAGCTATGCAAGAAGAGCCTATGAAAGGGATGAAAAACAGTGTATCTTTGTAATGGAGTATGCATCCATAAAGCCTTCCCCTGGTGATTAAAAAGAGGAGAAATGATTGGAGTGAACTAGAAACTCTCAGTAAGGCTTAGTTTACGTTTTGGCACGTGATCCAAGCTAGATTTTTTTCCTTATATTTGAGTCAGATGCATTACCTTTCTAAATGCCAAAAGAATGTCCATGGACACAGCCAGCAGCTATGTGCTGGCTGGAAAATCAACATAGACATAAGTAACCATTGGATTGCTCTTTTCATTAAAAAAAAAAAAAAAAAAAAAAAAAGAAAAAAGAAAAAGAAAAAAGAAAAGAAAAAAACTTCTGTGGGTATTTATCTTAAGCAATGAAAAAAAAAAAAATTGATTTTTTTCTCATGTAGGAAAATTCAATGTAAAGTCACTGCAAAAAAGTGCATATGAAGAACATACATCTCATGCTATGTTGTTTAAAAGAAGAGAAACATCAATGTAATGATAGTTGGATAAAAGTATGAAACAGTGGGCCAACTTTTTGGTTTTTTTTTTTAAAGAATTTCTCATTCACACTTTCTACCACTGAAAAATACCCTTCTATTTTAATGCTGTAAGATTATAAGGACAGAAGGGAGCTATAGTTTTTGCATGTCAGCAAACTGCTGTTCTCTAGCTGAATCTGAATTTTTAAAAATAGACATAAGAGCATATATATGATTCAAATGAGGGCCAAGGCTACTGTAGAATCTCAGGGCTCTCTGCTCCCTTTTGCTGGGTTTGGTTTAGACATAAGCTGCTGTCATAATTTCAGAAAAATAAAAAGAGGAAAAAAGAAATTTAGGAAAAAAAATTGTGATAATCTTTTAAGTGCTTATAGATTTAAGTGCCATTAATTCTGTCATATTTTGTAACTTTTTAAACAAGTATTTTGAATTATTTGGTTTATTTCTTTCAAGTACTATCTTTGTTGGAAATTTGCTATCCCTTTTATTGATAAAAACTAAATATGAGCTCTCTGCGTTTCTAGACTAAATTGAAAGGTAACTAAACTGTGGGCATTTTAAAAAAATCCTTTGTGCTGTCTAGGCATATGGATATGAAAAATAGAATTGTGTCTAGACTTTGCAGTAAATTTTCAAAGAAAATGCTACAAAATAATTAATGGGAGTTGTAAAATATACTAAATTTTTTTATAGTGTCAGCCTGTGGGCTACTGGGTGGGCCATTACAGATAGAAAATTTTGCATGCTGGAAATGAGATACATGATTGTACCAGCAGTGCTTTCCCTGAGCTTTCACAAAATCCTTAATAGTCTAGCAATTCAAACTGTAGGCTTATAGTTAAGGTAAGCATGGATGCTGATTGCAGAGAGTCTTGCAAGCTAGTCAAACATGCAGACATCCACAGATCATGCAGACACAGACTTTTGGAATTGCATGCCGATGTCTACATACACAAAAATGCATGTATCATTCCCTGATACTTTCTGAGATTTTATGCACAATATGACAATTCAAAATCAAACTAGCCACTAGAATTCAAGATTGCCATGGCTATGAATGGAAGCATGGCAGTGTGAATGCAGATTTTGAGTAAACGTATTTGCATATCTAATGACTCTGCTGGATTTCCAGGAGTGAGCCAAATTCCACTAGTGCAGAGGAGGAAAGAAGTTTTTAGTTTGTTGTGTCTGCTGGCTCACTTCTCTTGAAATGTCTTATCATCATTCTAATGTCATTATTTGTCTGAAAATCAAGGATGAAAAAATAATGTTTGAGAAATTTCAGGTAATTTGGGATTGCTCTAACTCAATAAGATCCAAGAGAAATTGAATTCTGCTTACTTCACCAGTGAATCTCTTAAGGTGCAGGGCTGCACTCTGGCTTCACCTTACCAGAGGCAGGGCAGTAAACCCAGTCCCTGGGGAAGGGTCCACTTAACTCAAGAACTGCCATGGCTTCTGCAGACTTTTTGTGCCAGACACACAGACGGCAGCTTGTGACCATCCTCAGATCCCATCCTCCTCAAGCCCCAGGCAGACACCAGCAAGGTGTAGGTCTCCTCAAGCACTGGAGCTCTTTAGCCCACCTGCTACTGCTACTTCTGGTCTTGGGCAGGTCTTGAGTGCCAGATATGAGCAAATGTTCTGAAGTCTCATCCATGAGCATCGCTAATTCTGTAGTGCCAGGATGGATGAAGCATATCTGGACGTGCTGATACCAAGGCTGTTCAGATCTGGTGTTTTATTGGTAGGAGGTTAGGAGTGAAAGCTACAATTTAGATTTGTGTTTGAATTCCAGAAAATATTCAGAAGTGCTGAGACATACAATTTGGGTCTGAGAATTGAAGTGATTCCTTGTTACATCATCCTGCGCTTTGCATCTATGAAGGATCTGGCACCCAAAAGCATCTCATCTGACTCTGAAAGCATGCAATACATTTAGTTTTGCAACTAATTCTCCTTGGTTACCAAATGCCAAGATCAACATTGTGCATGCAGAGTTACCTGTTGTTCAGATGAGTTCTTCTCACAAGAAATGCTTGCCTGCAATAGAAACGTTCTGCATAGTCACACAGACATCTCTAAGGATATAGGAGATGCATTTTCCATATGTGAAATATAAAGTTTAGCCCTAGCCAGGGCATTTCTTCTGATTAGGGTCAGGGAAAGTAAAGTCTGCCTTGTAGGAATTGTCTATGTGAGCAGGGAGGTGGACAACAGGCAAATCACAGAAAACAAGTCAACATGAAGAAATGAGCAAGCAAAATTTGTTGGGCAAATTCAGAACTGTTTGCTCTGATGCAAGAGGACAATGATGTCTTGGCATGTCTTTCTGAGTTCACCCCTGTCCAGATTCTAGGTGATGGTGTGTGTGTGTCATTCTAGTTTCTCTATGGCCATGCCATGCAGGAGCCCCTGGCTGACATTTTATCAGCTGTTTCTTCAGCATCACTTGCTTTGGGATATAATAGTTCAGGGACAAAAGCTGATGCTCAATAAACTCTCAGTGACATACTGGGCAGAGCAGTTAATGGCCTTTTATATGAAAGCAAAATGCTCTCTTTCATTCTTCTCCATTCATGTCTGTGAAACATGCTGAGAAAGTTGCCAGGTTGTGACAGTAGTAAATATTTTCTGCTAGATGATTGCCAGTTAAATACCTCATATATACCTAATATACATAATTTTTATTATAATATGGCAAGTGCAAATGGTGTATTTCATAGGGGGCCAGACAGAAACATCTTGACACCTAAAATGACATTTTAATGAGCTAAATTGCTTTTCCCCCTTTAAAGGGCATTCCTTCGTTTTAATTGTCTGCAACAGCTTGAGAGAGAATCTGAGTTCAAACATCAAGTGTTTTTTATGGCTAAAATTCTCATCCTCTGTCATTTAATAGCACCTATAAAAACTTGTGTTATTTCTAGTGAGGCAGTTCCACCATTATTTATTTTCACAAAAGTAGTCTGAAGCATATCCAAAACTTCTCTCTCTAAATTAGGCCCTTTCCCAGCAGCCTGAAAATAAGAAAACAAAAGGGTGGGCTACTTACATTAACTCTCCAATCATGCCCTGAGCATAACATGACTGGACATGGGAATTGGGACCTGAAAGACAAAGGAAACATAGATTTTCTGTAGCTGCAGCCCTCACACATAAAGCATGGCTCAGCTGCTGTTTCCCTACATGTTGCAGTCCCACTTTCCACTGCCTTGAGCAGAATTCTGCTATGCCATTTTGGGAATACTTCTGAACCATTAACCATCATAAGCATTGCCAAATTTGTGCAGATACTGGTTTTCAAAAGATTTGTAATTTCATTACCACTTAAAAGGGAACATTATTTCTAATAAATCTTATAAATAATAGTAAATAAAATACAGTAATCCCTTCCCCTCCCTCCCCCCAGTGATTTATATTCATGAAACCTGATTTGTATTTTGGCTATGAAATGATAAATTTCTCGAGCTTCTGCTGCCTGGCTTTGGGATGTCACTAGTACCAGTCTGCTTCCTCCAAAGCCATTAATAGTCTACGCCAGAGACTTTCTGTAAAAATCTCTAACCCATAATAAATGAAATTATGTCTGAGTTCAGGTTATTAAAATCTTGTCCTTAAAAGCCCTTCATTTTTCTGAAGTATTTGTATTTATGCTGTACATGGGCTGTTTGTTTGCCAGCTTTGGTTTTCTCAGGGGTTTATTTGTGTTGTCAGATTGCATGATGTCTGCTACTCTCCCTTTTCCCATTATCTACTAGAAATAAATTACAGGTAAAGACCAAGCATCATATTATGTTGTGTACTAACCTAGAGCAAAAAGCCTCCTACTAAAAAGATACGAATTTGAAAGGTGACTGGGGACTGTTTCAGTCCTCCCTGTACATTTACTTGTTCTGAGCTATGTTTTGTCTAATCTAGGCCAAAATCTGCCCCATAAGTCTGTGCAGTAAAGTGAAGCTTGCTTGTTTTTTTAAAGCTTTTTATAGCAAAGGCCTGCTGTTATAACTCCTCTCTACTGTGCAATTCCTACTTACTGGAATGGCATTATATCAATACTAAACACAAATAAGCTCAGCTTCAGAAACAGTTCCCTAGGCATTTAAATATCAATGAAAACACAAGGCAAATCAATACAGATCTGTGGAATTCAAATAAAGGCTTGTAGATTAATGTATGAAACTGGGTGGCTGAAATGTATCATCAAAAGAATGTAGATCTGGAAATTCCTTTGGGTTGCTGAAATTTTCCTAAGGTCCTCATCTCCTTTACTATCAGTAACAGTTACTCTCCTTAATACCATAGCTAAACTGGGTTGTATTTTTCCCTCCTGCCACTGCAACTGCAATTCATAACATTGTTAATCTCAGTTGACTTGTGCTGTTGAAATCACTGAGGAAGCAGCTGAAAAAGCTGATTTGAAGTTGTCCTGATGTAAACCAGTGCATAGTCTGTCAGCTGGATCATGCTGGGATGGGCAGGTCGCTCTAAAAGCAAGCCTTATCCACCACACTAGTGACTTCTCAGGAACCAGATGAGGAATGGCCCCATGCTAACACCCTCACGTGGCACACATAACTGGTTCTTGCACACAGATTTACTGGTGATGCCTCCTTGCTCCATGCAGGTAGATGTGAACTTTTTGTGCTCCCTCCTCTCTGGTTACTGGTCATATCTGAGCTACATCTTATCACCAGGAAATAACAGGACTGCTGCTTTTGGGGGAAAGTGGACATTTCTATAGCATTTAGCCTTTTGAGGCAAAGAGGATATGCTTTCCCTCACTGATCCTGAGAGCAAAGCAAATGCAGGTGATACTTGGCATGTGAGAGAAAATACTTTTGTCTCTCAAATACATTCTATCCCCAAAGTCCTTTTATTGTGAGAGCTGGATACTCTAAAGAGTAAAGCTTATGGTGCCTGTTGTGAGATACAAACCAAACATACCAGCTTTCAGCCCACCATTTAGCAGTTTCTCAGATCCTGGATTCATATAGTAGCTTTAATTAGAAAAAACCCCAGAGTTTGTGTCTAGATCATACCTTACCAACAATTTAAATTTATTCAGGGCAGTGTATCAATGTAGTTTTAGAGTGATTTTTTTTTTCCAAGTTCTAATAGAACTTGATCTGGACCTTGGACAGTACTGAGAAACCACAATTAGTTATTTTTAGCTTTGTGTTTGAAAAAGAAGTTTCTGAAAATTTTGGGAAACATTTTTTTGGGATGCTGTTCTACTATTTTTTCCTGATCAGCTTCAAATTATACTATAAACAATCAGTAAAACCACTTGCAAGGATATTCTATCTACTTTCTTGTCTCTGTCCCTCTTTCACTCTTTCTGTAAGATTCAATGGTGCTTTAGAAAGGCATTCTCAGAAAAATGAAAATTTCAGAAATGTCATTACCAGGGTGCAGAGCAGAATGTGCTTGTACCAACTTGCTAAGTTTTGCTGCTATTGTCTTTATTTTATGATGTAATGTTTTAAAAGATTAAAAAAAAAATGCAACAAAGACCATCCAGATGAAAACAATTTTCCTGTTGTTTTTTTTTTTTTTCTCTTTCTGTTGTCTTATCATCCAGCAACTGGAGAGGAACTGTAATTAACCTCCTCTTTTGTGTTTCTCCAGAAAACTGCGCATTGCTGGTAATATCACTTTTAATGGACCTTTGATCTTGCTTTTGCCCCTACTACCTTTTCTGCCTGGTTGATGATCCAAATTCCCATATTTCCTGGGTGTGTAATTTGGGAAGCCATGGACTGGTTTCAAAAGAGAGATACAAATTTCCAGCCATACTGCTACTCATACTTAGCTATTTCTGCATTTAGTGACCAGTCAATAGGGAAGCAAGAATCAGAACTTTGAGGAGGCTCTCTACCTCTTTCCTTATTTCTTTACATAGAAATTATTTGCCAGGATGACTGGAAGAAGTTACAGATGGAGAGACGAGGTGAATCTTTTTGACTTGGGAAGCACAGACAAGGTTGGGGTTGTCTTTTACTGTGAGTTCTTTTGTCTTTTTGCAGCTTTTTTTATGTTTCTGTGTTGACTGCTTTCTATGTTGGGCCTCAGATTCCCTCACTGTCTTATTTTCCTTTAGTTTGGGAAATTGCAACACAGGCCAGTCCACTCACAGAGGATGCAATTCTTGAACTGTGGTTCCTTTTGTCAGCAAATTGGGGTGATGAAAAATTCCACTAATCTTGAGTCACAGTTCTGCTTATTGTGTGTAGAGACTCCTCATGGCTGAACCTTTGCTTGATTTTGAGAAAAAAAAAAAAAGAAAAAACCTTCTCTGGACTGAGCAAAACAATCTTCCTTTTATTTGTGGTACTTTTTATATGCTGTTTCTGCGACTCAGTCCATATATATTCTTGCTACTTGTTTATTGATTGTCAAGCCAATATATATTTCTCCAAAGTTCACCTCCATCTCCAAAATTCTCTCTTCCCTTATAAGCATGAGTCTCTTAATTAGACCTGCTTTAGCTACTCTGTATCACTTTTATTTTTCATGCACAAATGGTTATTTGCATTTTCTAGTTTATGCACATTCTACTTGTTCACTTGATTTCCAGGTCCAGACTTTCTCAAAGTTTGCTCTGACTTTGTCACCTGTTGCCTGGGATATAGAGATGGTACTTAAGTTTCTGGAGTCCTCCAGCAAACTGACCTATTTAGCAAACTGACCCAAGTCACTGTTCTGAGAGGTGATTAGGAAAGATAAAGAAAAGAAGAAGAAACCCCAACAAACCAGCAAAAAAATTCAAAATGGGTGAATGTGTGACAAATTGTGAAATACCTTTTTTTTCTCCAAAATCTGTATGCAGGATGCTGAGGGTTGCACTAAGATTCTTGCTGAAAAGCAATTTTCTCAGTACAGTCTGTTGTTTTGCATAATACCAACTATTTTTGAAACAAATTGTTACATGGTAGAAAACTAATGAAAGTTGCTTTAAAAACAATAAATTAGCACATACTAATAAAGTAACATACTAAAAGTGAATAGTTCAGGAAGGAGTATCCCACAGAAATTTCACAGCACAGTTTTTGGCTTGGCAGTTGTCACTGCTTTCTAGCAAAGCTTTAGATCATTTCTAAATGGGGCACCCTGGAGACTTTCCCCACTGTAGGAGACTGCTTCTGGGTCATCCCTTCCTTTCATTCTGGCACAAGATGCTGATGTTTTTCTTGATGGAGAACTCTTTTTACAGTGCCATTTCTGAAGCAGAGCAGTGTAAATGTCATTACTGAACCCAGCTTAAACAGGATGGATGGACACCATAGGTTTGACTTGAAACAATTAGCTAAATGGACCTGTGCCACTCTTTCCTTCTAAGTACAATTATCTGACTGGGAAGAATGAAGCAATAAATTAAGATTGTATTACATTCCAAAGCATGTGGTGACTGTGAATCTTGGTTGTGAATAGGGAGAACATGCTTCACCCTTGCATGAATATCTGGGCAGAAAAAGAGACACAAAAAATTCCACAAAGGAAGGAGGCTGGGCCTGCACATCTCTTCTTCCTACAAGGGTTTGTGGGAAAGAAACACCCAGAGTGTTCCAGGGCATAAGCTGGGAACACTATGATTGAAAAGGAAACAATACAGCACATAAACTGAGGCTGTTTTGCAAAGAGTCATTAAACACAGACAGGAACCTCATGATATCATTTTTATGATGTCAAATTACAGACCTGGGAGTGACTTTTAAGATGTTGCAGCAGGAAAAACAAGAGCCCTGGTGATCATTGTCACATCTGTTGGAGCGTGGAGAGCCTGGAGCAGGGCTAATCAATAGCTCCTTCACAGTGAATAGAGCAGCAGGCATTTGAGGGATTAAGCACAAACAAATGATGACTGTGTGTTTTGTAACAAGGGAAATAATAGGCACTATCTGAGTAACAACAAGATTTCAGGTGTGCCTTAGGTGCAAAAGATACAAGTTGTGCTGTCAGATTTACACCCAAGTGTTTAATTCTCCATCCATGGGTGTCTGTAAGATAGCAGCCTTACTTAAGTGTTTAGCCCAGACTATCCTAGAGCAGGTCCATCTTGTGGGCAATTCATGCTGTGCTGTGAAGCCAGATATATTCTTTCATTTCCCTTTCTCAGTCTGATGTAGCTCAATTTGACAAACTAAGCATATTTTGTCAAGCCAAGGAAAAAAACCCCTAACAACTAAATACAAAATAGCAACAAATATTCCCTTAAATACGGCAATTGTCACTTTTCTCTCCTTGGATTCCTTCAGCACAGCTTCCTGCTGAGAATTATTTATAACAGCATTTATAATGTTGTTTAGAAACAGCAAGTCTTGCTGTTTGAAGAAAGGTGTATGACTACATTTCTCACAAGAAGGAAAAGAGGAGCAATCTCTCTGAAATCTGAGCTTGTCTAAAACTGGAAAATAAATTTCTTACTATTTCGTCTTGCAACTATGATTTCCTTTTTAGCAGGAAGTTATTTTATATTTCACAGCTTAACAAGAGCGTTAAATGAATAATTGCATTCCTGCTTTTGATTGCTTAAGTTTCCTGCCTTGCTAAGCCTGCACTAATCTATAAAAACAGGTGGCTTCCTCTCTGTAGAATGGACCTCCCTCCTTCAGGCTAAGTACTAATAAATTAGCCCTGCCCACTTGCAATCCTGTATGAAGCAATCTGAACTCATCAGCTCTTATTTGGCATTTCCCAAATAAGGCAATTTAATGCAACAGTGAAAGTGGTTCATGCTGTGCTTGGCAATTTCTCTTGCCCATCATTAGTCACACATCCCTCCCTGGGTTTCTGAATTCTGCTTGTCTGCTTCTCACTAACATCTGTGGCAAGGGGTTTGTCTACAATAAATTTAATATGAGTTCTCCGTAAGAGGGTTGCTGGTGCACGTTTTTTTCATGTGTAAGGTCAAGCTGTGAAGACCAAGAAAATGGAGGTACTTGCTATAAATATGATAGTGACCATCATGTTTGTGGTGCTCAGGCTCTTTGTCTTAAGCAATGACCATCTCCAGTGTGTGGATCTCTGTACATTGTTTTAGGCACACTTATCTGCTATTAACATGTAAATTACATTTCCATTAATCATCCAGATGATGGGGAAATGAGTACACTGGGGATGCTCTCAGGTGCTGAAAGAAGTTCCAAAGAAATAAAGTGTTATATGTCAGACCTTGTAGCTTAAGAAGGGGAAATAGTTAAGTCTTTTCCTCTCTGTGTCTGGTGGTATTGCTTAGTTATTCAATCAGTTTGTTAGTGAGTTTGTACAAAGAATTAAAGGAAGACCTACAGGTGCTCATGGGACCCAGAAAAGGGACTTTTTTACAGTTCTGTGTGGTTTGGAAAGGAAAACTTTCTTATAGGGAGAAAGTGAAGACTCTTTGGAGGAGGTTTTCATGTCCATTAAGGCAATCATCAATAACTTGCCTCACAATTGATGTGTATCTGGAGTGCAGAAGGTCAGAAAATGTTGGTTGAAATGTCAGCCTGTCAAGGCTCAAATCTGTGTGTGTTGGGGTCCCTCGGCCAGGCAGAGACAGGAACATGTCACCAGCTGTGATACGGGCCAGTGTGGGGACACACCAGGACCAGCTTCAAATGAGCAGTACTGCAGAGTAGGCAGAAGTGGGGTTTCTTCTACTGTGAACAGGGCCCTTCTTTGGCATCACTTACAGACAGAAGTACTCACTTTGTTTCTGAGTGATTTAACAACCATAACAGCAAAAGAATGTTGCAAAACAGCAAAAAAAATGAATAACCTTTTCATTGAAACAGAAATTCTGTTGTATCTTCATGGGTACTAGGAGTAGTTTTCCAGAGAAGCAAACTCTGCTAAATAATAAGATTTTTTTAAACATTTATTTTAGGAAAGTAAAATAGGAGTGGATTAAGGGATTGTATGTGTGGATCAGACTTGAAATAGGAATTTGATCAAACATTAGATGCAAAATTGCACAAGGCTAGCAAAATACTATGACTAACCTGGGCTAAAGACAGACTGGAAAAGAGATGAAATCTTGGTAAAACTGGAGCTCAGATTTACTAATCTTTCAGTTCAAAGATAACCTCTGGAAGACAAAAAAAAAGCACTATTCAATGCTCAAACCAAATTGAAGTAATAACTTCTCAGGGAAATACAAAAACAGTAAAAAACCTCCAGTCAAATTCAATTAATTATCTTTTCAATCTGAAAGCAAATGTTACATTTACATTTCCATTTAAAATGAACTTTCCCCTGAAAGTTAGAGGAGCCATCTATTACTTCCAGTCATAAAATAAAGGCTTATAAAAGGGAAAAAAATACTTCGCCTTTTTTTTTTTTTTTTTTTTTTTTTTCTTCTTTTAGATGAACAACCAACATATAATTTAACTGATTTTGGTTTGTCAACCCAAATGAGAAGTCAGGTGGTTTAGCCAGCAGGAGGCATATATGGCTCAAATAGGGGCTGGCTGGTTCTTTCCTGTTGAACACTAAATCTCTGGGCAGCTCTGAAGTCTGCTCTCACCAGTGTGTGTTGAACAAAATCACTAAATTACTACAATAAACAAGCTCACGTTTTGGAAACATAGACTTTTCCCATTAGGAGTTTAATGTAAGGAACCAATTTTCAATTGAGCAGCCAATGCTAAGGTTAGGGCATGTATGAACTCTTGATAATTTAAATTATTTTGGTATTATAGGAAGCATTATCTGTGTATTAATTAACTAGACAGAGGATGTTTTCTTCCTTGAAACTCTTGTTTCAGCTTCGTATTTATTGTACTATGTTGTATTTTTAAAGTCATAGGATTTACATGAAGCACTAGGAAGATAGAAGAATGTGAAGTGCAGAAAAAAATATAGTGTTGTTAGTGATGTGATGATTAATATTTACTTTTTTTTTTTTTCCCCTGTGGAACACTTCCTTTCCATACCTCATGTGCTAGGAAATAGAAATTACTTATTGTCAAAATACTTAGGAAATATCTATTCCTATTTTATAGCATTGGAAGTGAATTAGGTAATTCAGGTTACACAGAAACCTGTGTCCAAGCAAGGGATTTAACTCTAACTTGTTACTGTGTGCTCTAGTAGCTGACCAGCCATGCTTTCTTGACTACACGTTGGCTCAGGTGCAGCTTTTCCTATAAATAAACTGCTGAATTAAGCTTTGAGAGTATTTTCCATACACGTTTCTTTTTTTCTTTTTTTTTTTTTTTAATTAATTGCTTAATTGTAGTCAGGGTTTCATAAAATCTGGTAGATGTTAGAGTTGAGATTGTCTATGCATCTTAATTCCTCTTATGTCTCCTTTATGGGACAGTGTGTCATACTTGTCATGGGGTTTCTGTCTCACGCTGTGTGCTCTGATCAGTTATTGAGTACTTTATCTGTTCCTTCATGAACACCACATAAACCCTGGCCTTATTTACTGGAAGCTCTTCCACCCACACTCTGTAGATTGATCTTTTCTCATGTGCTTTTCAGTGGTGTTTACCACGAGTGCATCAGGTATGATTCACAAGCACTGACTACCCTTCAGGGGTGCTGCAGGGAGGGAAGGCAGTGCTATTCCTCCACTCAGAGGGCAGAATGAGGGACAAAAAGTGTCTTGCCATTAACACCATGGAGTTTGAAACCTGAGATTTTACTGTAGTACTATGTAGCACCTTGGGATATAACAGCTTCAGGGATAAATGTCCAGCAAATGAGGATGAAACAGAATCTGATCACCTTAGAAAATCTTGGTTATATGGCTTGTTCAGGATTTCCAGGGAGAGACAGGAGAAAGAATGCAGTTTCCTATCATGGCATTTAATTTCCTAAACCAAGAGACCTCTTCTAGTTTCTGTATCAGAGTTTTTGAAGACCTACCCCATCCTGGAAGGATACAAATGTTTTCATTAAAGCCTAAGTAAAATGATTGAGGAATGACACTTGAGACTTACTCTTTCCTTCATTCAACACAGAAGCTAGTACTAGGTAAGGCATCAAGAATGTTTGCTGTTACAGTAACAACCTTTTAGATGCTAAGGAGGTGACTGGATTTGTCCTGAATTTCTTTGCAAGTTCTGAAATGATAATCAGATAAAAAGCCTTGCATATCTTGACCCATGTTGGAGCAATGGCAAAAGAGGAATATCAGTGCATGAAGATATTAATCCATCTGTAAAAAGGAAATACAGCATAGAGAGTTAAAGAAAAACAGCAGCATAATGCAAATATTTCCCTGGTAAGAGAGAGAACTTTTGGTGATGTATTATGGATAGCCAGCCTTTCTGTGCCCTGGTTGTATTGCATACTGCTGCTTTGTTTTGAAGCTATGGAGAAAAGTTAAGGGTACACAGAGAAGACCATAGAAGTTTCAGAAAATATTTCATATGTGTAGTTCAATTTGAATACTTGTACAAGATCTTAAATTTGCAGTAGATAGTACATGAAGTACAAAAATTTCCACAAACCTATAGTATTTTGTAGTTAATCAGAAGCTCAATAAAAGGGTAATTTTCCAGTTGAAGTGTTCCAGAAAGCCATGGGGTTCCAGGTTTCTAAAAGGGCATTAAAGGGAGCACCCACATGAATTGGTGACAATCAGATTCAGAAATAGCACTGTTTGCATTCCTCTTGCTTCAGGCAGAATTTTTATTTTGGCTTTGCAACTACAAGACACCATATTTTGGGGTCTTTTTCACCTTAAATATTTCATAAGTTGCTCATGGATTTTGAGTAACTCTTTGATCAAAGATGGAAACAATGACTCAGTTTTGGAACTGTCTGTTGAGCTGCCTTCCACATGGGCAATGCACTGAGATCTCACATTTCTTAATGTTCTGTCCTCACTTTCATCAGTTGATGAGAAACAAGAGAGTAGTTAGTGAGGGAGATTCTGAAATAGGACACTTCTCCAAAGAGTCCTACTACACCAGCATCCGGTCTCCTTTTTTCCAACACCTTTTTTATTTTACAAGTGCAATATTTTTTGCAGTACCCCTTTTTTTCCTCCCCCAAGTCTTGTGAGCAGCAGATGTTACCAATGCAGATGTTACCAGTCTTTTCAACCGTGCCATCTGGTGAAGCTGATACTTAAATGATGAGGTTTTGATACGGTCAGTTGTCCTGGCAAAGGGAAAAGAACGGGAGCAGAAGAGAGGATAACAGGAGGGTGTGAGGAGTGCCCTCCTGAGTCAGTCTGGCATGTCAGGAGCTAGGGAGTGGGCTCTTCAGTGCACCCCAGTGCCTCTTCTACTTATGGAACAATCTTGCAGGAAGTGGGAGATTTCATGCTTGTCTCCCATGCTGTCCTTCTATACACACTTTAGAGTGTTCTCTGCAGTATATTTTCCTCTAAGCTTGATGCTTAAAGCTATCCTGGAAGCAACTCCTATGTACTAGCCCTATCCATATCCATCTTCATCCATCCCAGAGAAGTCTTATGAGCAGATACCCTTATGGAAACAGCTTTACTCTGAGCAGCAATCTCCTTTTCTCCTTTTGTTGTAGTCAGTTATAAGCTCAGGTAGATTTCACCCTATACCTTTTCTTCTTTTTCATTCTACAAAGGAAAAAAAAAAAAATTGTGTTGAGGTTCTAGGGAACGTATCTTTTTTTTCCAAATCAGACCCCATCACAGATTTTAGTGGGAACTGAATTTGGTTTGCACTTTTGTAATCTGCATTAAAAACTTAAAATAGTGTAGCACACTTTGCTTTGAAACTGGGAATCTGTTGCTTGACCTCACTTATTTATACTTCATTGTATTTCCTTCAAGTTGTACATAATTATTTCTAAATAGAGTGGCAATCTGTGCTTTTTCTTTAATGTGTCTATTGTTCTATGGCCTGTGATAAGTTATTCTTTTGTTATATGACTATTTGATTTTTTGCTTGTTTGTTTAAAATGGCCATAATAACGCCCCAGTTCATCCTCTAGCAACTCTATAAAAATGCTACTTTTTAATGGCTCTGGCAGACCAAGGTCTTGAAGTCTTTGATCTGGAACATCACACAGTCATTTCTTTATTTCAATATCTTTTTGAAGGTCTGCTTATTAGAGGTCTATCAGCCTTAATAGGCTGTTTCCAACTGAACTTCCTGTCACGGCTGAGGCACTCCATTATCTCGGTGAAGCCCAAGTAAAATGCAGAAAATCCTTACTGCAGTTCCTTCTCCCTTGGTTGCATTAATTGTGCTGGGCTAATAGGGGTAAGAAGTAGCAGGTATTTAGTTTTGCCACTGCTTTGCTACAGCTTGGAATACACACCACAAAATGGATAGATTTAATTACCAGTTTTATATAGCAACTTGTCAGAGTAGAACCACATTATCAGCCTAATGCTTACCAGCTGCTTTAGGGATTGAGTCACTTTTGCATCAACTTAATCCTTTCTAGGGCAAAAATATCATTCCCTAAAATGAAGAGGGCAGAACATCTCAGGCTCATCCTGTAACTTTTCAAGGTCTGTTATAAGTATTGTAACTGGAAAGATTTGGAATGAAAAAATAATTACCATTTTGCCCAGCTCCAAAAGACTATGTTTTGAAAACCTTTATTTCTGAATTCAGTAGCCTGTTAAGCTGTTGTTAATCATGGAACAACAGCTTTCCAAAGAGTCACAATGGTTGTTCCATAGATTTCTATACAGTAAATGTTTAGTTCAATTTTGAATTGATGAACTGGCTTGGACATAGTATTACCAAAGGACATTTCAGTCCTTTACAAAAAATGTGGGGGAATCAGGGGAATATATTTGGAATTTTATTTCTTATATAAGTAATTTAAATTTAATGCAAACATTTGTGAACCTCTGTGAGCGAAGAGGAATGGAGACACCATTCACCCTTCAATCCCTTGAGGAAATATTTACAGCCATAAATTGCAAAGACACTGAAGCACCGTTTTCAAAGACCTCTTTATGCACTGCATTTTCATGTTTAGCTGATAACTGAGCATGGCAGAGCCAGTGTGACACTTGTCAGGGAAGGGGACTGGTCTTGGGTACAATGGGGACTTCATTACAATATGGCTATATGTCTCAGAGGACCCTTGTTAATGGTGAGAGATAAATAGGGCTGTGAATGTCCAGTATAATAAATACATGTTATCATGCCATGCCACTTCAATGAGTTTATCTGTTTATATATGCATCAAAGGGAGCAAAAAAATGTTTAACTTGCTTCAGTGAGCTGTAAGCAGAAAGAGAATAGATGAGAGCTGAGAGTTTGGAGCACACTGAATCATATCTCATTCAGGAAATCTTCTGAATTATTGATTACATTTTCCTTTCATTCTTTCATTTTTTGAGTCACCACATTTGTGTTAGCCAGCCATAGTCTTCTGAGGTTATCTGCAGTAATTTGCAAGTGGCTTCTAACCATCATGCTAGTTCAAAGTGGGGTGTGCCCTTTTTGTCTGAGATGGTCAGCAGGCAGTGTGGCGTGATTAATGTGGATTCCTGCCTGTGCATAATGGCTTGACAGCAATGCCTCCTTTCTGCTGTCTCCTAAGCAGGTACAAAAGCAACAAAGACCTTTGCCTAATGAATCAAATTCACATATGTCATTTAGAGGTATTCACATCTGCCTCTTTAAAACAGACCCAAGAGGATTCCTGTCTTCCTCCCCCTCTTAGGGCTTCATACATTTTTATTGAACTCAAACTACAAAAAGAGCTTGTGCTTTTTCACCCAGAGGGCTGTACTGTCACTCTGCTTGGCAGGTGCTCATTTGCTGTCATGAGGACCAAAGCATCCAGAAAGTGAGGTCTGAAGTCAGTAACAAGCCAGGAGAAGGGAATGACCTCTCCAGTTGAATGTGGACCTAGCACAGGACCTGGGACCTGCTGTCCTTTGTGGCAATGGTATTGTGCATTCCAGCTGCTTTGTGGTAAAGTTTTAGGCAAATAAGGAGATGACAAACCTGATCTGCTCTCCATTACTTAATGTAGTATGTGGCTACTTTCAGTCCTCAGTGCTGATGAGCTGTGGCTCTGAAGTGTGAAATTGCCCAATACTGATGAAGTAAATGCTGGGCTTCTTTCTAAGCTCAGGGGATCCTCAGGAGAGAGAGAGAGAGAAGGAATTACCTCCATGCAAGTGTCACTGGCTCTTTGAGGTCTTAGTGTTCATCTAGACAGCTAAGTGATTCCTGATGAGCCTGTAGGTGATTCAAAGGACTCTGGAACCCATATGGCTTGGTCTTTTATTTACTTATTCTAATGCATTTCAGTCTTTACAGTACAGTAAATATAGAACAAGCAGATGGTAGGAAAACAGAATCTACTCCCTGAGGTGAGATGAGAATTTTTGCATGAATATGCCTTTCCATGTGCTGGGGTGGTTCTGACCTTTATTGCTGACCCTTGGTGAGAGCAGTTCTGGGTGGCTACTGGGAGTTCCTCCTCTTACACACCTTGGGGTGGCAGCTCCTCCCCACCACAGGCTGTTCCACCTGCCCTTTCCATGCTGTGTCCTCATGGTTCCCACAATAAGGACTGAGAGGATAACAGATGCTCTTCCAGACAATTGAAAAAAATGCCTCTTCTTTCAGTGCAGGGAAAACCACAGCCATTTTCTGAACTCAACAGAAGCACAGCAATGAAGTAATTGTTCCTTGGACCATACCTTTTAGTGAATTTATTTACCTCCTTTTAACATAGCTTTTCAACTATTCTGTTATGAAAGTGTCTAGTCAACGCAGGTCAGGTTGTGCCAGTTTTTACACACAAGTTTTCAATATTATTTCATGTTTATGATCAACTTCTTTTAAAAGAAGCCCCTGGGAGCTTCCTATTATATCCTTTTATTATTTTTTTCCTCAGATGAAGCAGAGAAAAAATTCTTTCTCTTATACTCTCAATATTTTCTAGAGCCCAGCACCACTGATTTAAGAATTCCTAAGTTACTCAGCCCACCAGCTGATGGACAAAAGCCTTTTGCCTCAGGCTTCCAAACCATCTCTGTGTACTATGTTCTGCTCCTTGCTCCTAATTACATCACAGCTAATTGTGGAGCCTGGGGCTGCATAAAGTGCAGCTGGGGAGAGCTGCCAACGATCCTGGGGATGGTCACTGATCACCCAATTAGTGTCTGGACAGGCATCCTGCTGGGGTTAGAGGGAGAGGGAGCATTGCCAGGACATGCTTGTGGGTATCATCCTCCTGGGTAAAACCCTTTGTGCTGCTGTTGGTGACCCGCTGTTTAATTCGGGAGAGGGAGAGCCTTGGTATCACAAGGCAATATTGTCAAGGTTTTCTATTCCAGGAGAGGAAAGAAGTGAGAAATTCCTTTCTCAGTCATTTAGTGGAGTCCTTCAGAGAGCAGACAAACTTGCAAGTGATGAGCATCTATCAATTATTTGTCCCAGCCCCAATGGGCCTAGTGCTGTTTAAGCTGTCCCATCAAAGAAGATAACTAATGCTGGGGGAGTAGGATTATCATTTCAAATCAAGTCACATGCTTTGTCTGCTAAAAACTAAGAAGGCTGAATTAATAAAAACTCTTGTCTGGGAAATCCAACCCTCAATGTTGGGTTGTTCAGCTGAGGAAATTTAACTATTATCAAGTGTCTCAGACCCACTGCAGCAGCACAGAGCATCCATGCCAGCTGTGACTGTGCTGCTGTACTTGCTCTCCCCAAGCTGCTGTGCCTGGATTTGCTTGGATGCTCCATATGGTACACTCCAGGCTAGTCGAGGTGCTCCTCCTTCAGTTTAGAAAGGAAGGGGGGAAATGGGCATGAGGAGAATCTCCCCATGCTCTGGGTTAGGAGAGCTGTGTGCTAGAGAAATGAACAAGCCAGGGGAAGGAACTGAGGATGAGAGGTGGCTCTAACTATGGGTGATAAAAGACTCAAGTGCCCTGGGCACTGTTTTCGGCACATCTATTTATAACAGTGATGTTACTGGTAGCAACAAATCCAATGCATCTCAACAAGTGAAGAGATACTTTTTCACAACTCAGTAAATAAACCCTAATTAACCTCACTGTATTTCACCCAGTACACTGCTAGTCTTGCACCAAAATTCGGTACCAGAAGTCTTGGAACGTATGTTGAAAATCCTGGTGATCTCACATTATCCCATGTTTGGGCTACCAGGGCTCCCTGCACTGGGAAGCAAAGCTGTGCCTTTACCCTACTGTTCAGGATGGCTGCATGGAAATCACTCAAGCCACTGCTGCTTCAGCCAGCACACAGGACTTAATCCATGAGTGACAACACTACAGAAATGTCTCCACTTGAGAAAATCACCGTTAACTGCTGTCATATTCCATGAGGAAATTATGTGGCTGAAACTGACTGAGAACTGGAGAACAACCAGATGGCAAAATTACTACTGAGTTCTCTGGGGACGGGAGCAGCTTCTCTGCCTGAGCATCCTGCCATATTGGGTTCTTGTTTTGTTAATCTTCACTCTCTGGTGTTTTTTTGACTGTTCCCTGACTGAGATTAAGACAGACCTACAGCATTCACCACAAAGTGGAGTGAATGTAGTTGGATGTGGGATAAACCTGCTGTTCTCTCCTCTGTGCTATCTCCCCCACCTGGCACTCATCACAGGGATTGCAATCAGAAGAAAACAGGGAACTCTGCACATTGCACAGACCAAGACCATCATCCCCAGGGCAAGAAGATTGCTTACCTATTCAGTCCCTTGCCTGGGCATTGTCATAAATCCAAACACTTGAAAGAAGCTTGGCAAAACCCAAGTGATTTGTAACAGTGTGTGGTCCTCAGAGGTTCAATCCCGGGAAAATAAACACTGAAGTACACTACCCGAGATGCTAGTTGTCCATTTGGGAATCACAGCATTTAGAACATTTCAGAAATATGCTTCAGTTCTCCAAACCAAGTAAGAATATTGTTGTGCTGGGCTAGAGCAAGTGTCTCTCCTGGCTTCATGTCTCACTAAATTCTCTGTAACATTTGACATGACAGTGCTATGGGATACAGAGGTAGAAGAGGAACATGCATCAAATCCTTCTCCTCCTGCTTTCTGCTTCTCCTCCGCCTCCTTGTTTGAGAAGCTGCCAGATAATATAACTCTGTTTTTCCTTTCCCACTGAGACCTCCTGCTGATTATTACTATTAGCAAAGCACACTGACTATAATTTTCTCCTCCTTGCTGCATTTTAGCAAAGGTCACTAGTGCTAATAATTGAAGCAATCATTTATATTAATGCTTATCATCCAGACAGTTCAAGCCAGTAGAGGAAAAAGACAATGGAAAAGAATTTAAATTTTTACTCTGATGCTGCAAATAGCAGGAGCTGGAACTTTGGAAAATAACACAGTGGCAGTGAACCTTTTAGTGTTAAAAATAAATGTCAGAAGCAATTCCAGGGGAGCTAGACAACCCAGTAGCAGCTTTATAATACCTAGGACAGGTAAATAGGAGCAGACCTAGAAAATGAGGGTGAGGGCTCTTTTTCAGGTACAGAAGACTCCAGTATGTACACCAGCTAGTGCCAAGGAGAACACTCCAGCCCTGGAAAGCTGAAGTGTGCTTGGATTGCAAAGCTGTGTGGGAGGGCAAGTGTCTGCACTGTCCCTGTAGCTGCTTTTACCTGTGATGCCAGGAGAGAGCAGCAGGACGTGTCCCTGCTGCCACAAACACGCACTCGTGAGCATGGGCATGCTCAGACAATCTACACGTCTCACATGAGCTTGTTATGAAGATACATTCCCTTATTCTTTATTTAAATCACATATGGGGTCAATTTTAATGCTTCTTTTTCCTCAGCCAGAATTTTATCAGGGGTAGATGCATGTGGTTCCTTGGGAAGTGAAACAAATTCTGAGGAGATAAATGTGCTGCTCTGTTAGAGTGGGAAGTTGTCTCTGATTGCAATGATCCTATCTGAAGCCAGATAATGTCAAAAACACAAAATGCACTTGGAATCTCAGCCTGCATCATTCTGGAATGTCATAAATATCTAAAAATTCTAGGTTTATTCCTTATGTTAGGTCCTGCCCAGACTCTGAAGGACCACCTGCCTGTTCTGCAGATTCCAGTCTGAAAAGCCTTCAGTGGCCAAATGAGAGTACTCAGAGCTGTAGATTGGCACTGAGTAAATCTGTGTGCAATTCCTTGCCTTGCCACAACTTTGTTTGCTTTGCTTTTTACAGGCTCAAAAATTCATAATTCTCAAAAATTCATGGGTAGGTGATTTATGCTTGAATATGATCATTACCAGGAAGGAAATATTATTTGTATTTGTTTTTAGTTTAAGCCACTAAAGAAAAAAGCTTTCATGCTTGAAGCTACGTACATATCATCAATTTTGTTCATGTAACCTGCCCAAAGAAATTTATGGGCCTATAATTTCAGATTCATGCTCATAGCTGTGATGTTCAGTGGTTTCTTTGTCTCATGGCTGCTAAACAGCTTATTTAAAGATCTTGACTTCATTTTTTTTCCCCCTGATGCCAAGGCAGTTATTAATAGAGTTACAAGCCTCTTCTCTTTGTCTACGTTGAAATATTTCACTGATCCCAGATGTGAGTTGGGGATACAAAAGGAAAGGAATCAATGTGCCTTTTCCTCCCAAGAATCCCACAGAACTGATTTTATGTCAATTTTATGGGAAAATGTTAATATCTGAAAACAGCGAATTGAAATACTGTAACACCAATATTGCACCAAGGAAATGCTGGAGGTAGAATTGTGCACACTCTTAACACATGAAGGCAAGCATCTTTATTCTGTAACCCTTAGAAATTATACAATATTGAGAAGTTCTAATACTTGTCTAGGCTTCCAGTGCCAAACCTCACCCAAGCTGCTGGGCTTGCAGCGTCGAGAGGTAGCCAGGGCAGGATCCTCAGCATGACTGACCATGGGTCCAAGGCCACAGGGTGCCGTGCCTGGGCACAGCCCGTCGTTACTGCCTGACCACTGATGGGGGCTTTCATCATAACAGATACCAGAGGGGCAACTGAGCTGTCAAAGTGTTGGTAAGCAAACTAGTCCTTAATCTTCAGGCTTAATTTTGGGTCTATGGTTACCTAAGCAAGACAGATCTCAATCTGGGATCCTCTCTAACATACAGGTGAAAACCTTACTTCTAGTGCATCCTCTGGCTTGAGAACATTTCCCCTCTGTCTCGGGTCAAACAGAGGTGATAGAGCTTAAGCTTGAGTTTTATTAAACCTTTAGTTTATAAAGCAGCCCCCAAAAAAGAGACTTTAGGAAGTCTGCCAGTGCTATCTACTCTGTAGCATTTCCTATTTGGTATTTCTATTAGCATCAGAATTCTGCTGGGTAAGTGCAGACAAAGCACCAGCCTGTGACCTGGGCCCCTCATTTCTGCAAAAAAGCGCAGAGCAGATGGATAATAAGGGCAGGCACCAGAGCTTTATTTCTGCTAATACTGGTCAGGGCATCTCTTCATAGTACAGGCATAGTCTGTTTAGGCAAGAAGGTATCTGATCTATAACAAGACGGGTCTATGCTGGGAAACATTTAAAAAATTTCAAAAATTTTAGAAGTTGTGGGAATTTAAATCTATGTAATGATGCAGGAAAATCAAACAAACTGCCAGAAGCCTTCAATAACAATTTTTTAATGATAGACTTGAAGCCTTCTGCAATTACTCAAGGCAGACTCAAGGACAATTTGGTTTTTTTCTTCATGTTTTGATAATGAATCCTCCCAGTGTAAGGATATCTTTTTGTCTATCAAATAAAAATAACCAAATTGAGATTTTGAGATTTGGAAATAAACCAAAAATTTAACTGAGATCTACAAAGTTTTTTGTTTTTTTTTTTTTGAGAACTAATGGAATATCTGTAATTCATCCAGTTTCAGTTTCAGCTATGGAGCATCAAATACTATTTCATAATGAATGCAAATTTCCAGCCTACTGAAACCAAAGCACAAGAAAAAGCACTAAATTTGCAATAAAACAGGTGACTAACATACTTTAGCCAAAGTATAGGGAGAGGAAGGATTGAATCAAGTTAGGCTGTATTATAATACTGCAGCATTAGCTGTAGATGCAGGACTAATGTTTCATATGTAAGTAATAAATTACATTAAAACAATTTTTATTGTTTTCATTAATGTGTATATAGGAGTCTCCAAAATCAGACCTTGGTATCATTTCCCCCTTAATTTCATCAGCTGCTGGAATAAAAAGACAGTTATTGCAAAAGAAAAAAGTTTTTACCAAATTCTTATGAAACATTTTTGAAAGGCCACAGTCGAAATCAAAATAAAAATCCTGCTCCCCAAAGCTTTCCTGAATGCTGATGAATTGCAGTATTTACTTTGATGAATTCTGCAGATGTATTCCGCTTTCAGTAATGACAAGGAAAGGGAGATTTTGGGGGGAATTAATTATTTTGTGGAGATAATAATTTGTCCATTCATCTTAGCTGGCAATTAATTCACAGGAAGTGTATCCATAGTATTTAAGCAGTAGTCATATAAATTTGAAATAAAATTACTTTAGGAAACCTACTTCAACATGAGTGACTGTGGGAATATGCTACCCTTAGCTCAAGTCCTGCTGAACAGCATTCCAAAGATTCATTTACTAAGTCCTGTTATGGGCACGTGCTCCTGGCATACCTGCAAAGCCACAGATTTATTGTTGTGGCTGACATTTTCTCAAATTTACAATCCTAAAGAAAACAGGCCCAGCCAGTTCTAGAATGATGTAACAGCTTAAATACAGGTTACTCTTGTCTGAGTGAAGCAACAGGGACTGTGTTGTGCAGACACTTCAGAGATGACCTTGCTAATGCTCCTCTGTGTCATGCATGGCTTTTTAGCTGCATCAAAAGCACCACATCAGATTTATATTTTGAGGTGATATGGTAAAGGGGTCCACGACTTAAGTGACATATGTTATATAGAAGTTGTTGAAAACTGCCTCTGAAATGTATGTAGTTTTTATGGATATATTGTTTTTTTAATCCCCTAATAAGTCTATTTTTCTCATCTTTAAAAGAAAAGTTTCCAGAAGCTGAAGGCTTATTCTTTCTCCCTTCTTCAAAAAGTTTGCACTTTGTTGCTTTGTAGTTTCTTCTCCCCCCCCCCCCCCCCCCCAAATAGAAGCATAGTTCTTACCCCATTTTTTTAAATATAATCTTTTCTTTTCTCCTCTCCTCATTAAATGATGTTAAGTTGCTCAAAATCCAGACAAAAAATGGCTTGTGCCTCCACTCCAGCAGAACAGAGTGATATTGTTGCAGAATGGAGTAAAGGTTAATCCCATTTCAGTTCTGGACCACCAGTGTGCTGACACAGGATTGATTCAAAAAGGCACTGCAAGATCTATAGATATTTCTGTCTGCACAGGAATAGAAAAGGAACCAACTGAAAAACTAGAGAGGGTGGTGAAAACCCTGCCAGTATTGACTTGCTTGGGTCACAAATGGCTCTGCTTCTGAGAACAGGGTCTGCTGCTTTGTTCCCTAAGAAATTTTGCATTTAGCTGCAGGGAGGAATAGGCTGTCCAGCACAGCCACTCCACTGGGTAAAGGAGCAGGTTGTTTGAGTTCTTTCCCCACCCACCATCAGTTGCTGCCTTTCCTTCATCAAGGCTCCAAACTTGTAGCAGGCAAGGTTGTCCAAAGAGATTCGAGTGAGGCTCTTTAACAAGCCCTGCTAAGTTTTATCCTTTAGCAACTATTTCACTTGCATTCTAAGTCAACTTTAAAAAAGCCTAAAAAATCCCCCTAAAGGTCAATAAGGAATGCTACTGTCTTATGGTAAATATTTCAAAATCCCATTAAAATAAAAGGTAAATTCAGCGTATATTTTGCCAAAGTTCAAGTTTTCTGCCATAGAATTCAGCTACTCCAATTTTAAAGAGCCTTCTTGAGCAGCCTGTTTCATCTGGATTGGAAGCACAAACTCAGGAGAAGCTGTGTCTCAAACTGAGGTGAACCTGAGCTGTTATTTTGTAGCACAGCAGTGATTGCAATGTCCTCTGAGGCCAGGCATATTTGAACCTTGTTTTAATTAGTGCCATTTTTGCATACATCCTCCTCTGTGCTTAACTTTTCAGTGAAGGCTTCTGACATTTTCTTCTACATTTCACCTTTTCTCACTTGTTCCAACCCTGTCCAAAGATGGCTGTTTCAGCAGGCCACAGTACGGATGTGGCAGATGTTAAGTGTGGTTATTCACTGCCTCACCTCTCAGAGCTCTGTCTGGACAGCACCAGGCAAACCAGACTGGAAGGTTTTGCTCTTGGTTTGAGTGTATGCAAATACTTCTACAAGGGCCAAGCTGCAGAGGATTTGCACTGTGACAGCAAGTTTAGAGATGCTTAGGTTTCTGGTTTTCTACAGCAATGTTCAAAACTCTAAATCTCCCCATCCACACTCATTCACATTCACATTCATTCCCCATTTGCATTCATTCAAAAATGAATACATACTGTGTGATTTTCTTGTGAATAATAATCATTGTTGCACAAGTCATGCTGTTCTTGTTTGAAAGATTTAATTCTGTGACAAGCAGAAGGAAAGACAGGAAAGTATTCTTAAATATCTATAGCTAGCAGAAAAAGATAAAAGATCAAGGAGATTTCAGTGAAGTTTCATATTGAAATAGCTTATGAAATCCAATACATTACTTGTTAGAAAGTGTCACTAGGATTTAGAAATTCCAGCTGACATGGAGAGATTCTTAAACATAGACTGAACATAGGAAAAATATACTAACAAAGTTTGAATTTAAATTCAGTATTGCAGGTATTTCCATGGTACATAAAGCAGCAAAATGGGAAGTGCCACAAAGTCACTCTTACAGTTTTGGGATGAAAAATCATTGACAAATGAACAGTGTTTCAGGTGTCAGCGGCTACCTCAGGTACCTCTGGCTGACTGTGCATTACAGCAATACTCAGACATTATTTTAATGAGAATTCTGTAGCAGAAAATAATGTGCATTTTTGGTTGCCTTTTGAGGAATTTCCTCTTCATTACCAAAACTGGTTTATATTGGCAGTATATATTTGCTTTCTCAGCAAGGAGGGTGTGGCTTACAGCTGGAGAGCTGGTGTAGTGGAAAACAACTTTCAGCAGTACTGAAGAATAAGTATTTTGCTGAACAGAGAGGTTCTCACATCTTTACTGATGTAAAATGCAAGTATACAATCTTAGTATTTTGCAAAGATAAATACTACATTAACCTTTTCCAGCTGTCCAGAATATAAAATTATGCTTACCTATATCATACATGCTACTCTGCACTTAAAGTATCTGACAGCATGTCTTAAAAGTGTAGGGAAATATTTAAGGGGTAATCCTGGCTTTCTGATGGAAAACATTGCAAATGGAATAGCTATTTTATGAAGTTATTCCTCAGTGTAAAAAATCTGATGATCTTCACTTCTCTGCTCATCATGAACTGGTGGATTTCATTACGGCATCAATTCCCATGCCTCCCTGCAATCTGTAAAAATTATATTCCAAGTCTCCCAGCAGAAACTGTGTGAAAGTGAATATGGTTTTGTCTTGCCAGCTTGGGGTTCTGGTACAGAACTCTAATAAATGTAAGGTTAATTTCATGATTTAAACATAATTCAGTTGGTCAGGAATTTACATTCTAAAGTCCTCCTTAATGCCACTTGATTGCAATAGTGTGCCAGGTAAATGAAAACAAATGAAAATTCACAAAGGTATCTCATTAAG
Organism: Certhia americana; assembly: GCA_018697195.1. Classification (NCBI taxonomy): domain Eukaryota; kingdom Metazoa; phylum Chordata; class Aves; order Passeriformes; family Certhiidae; genus Certhia; species Certhia americana. The sequence continues at coordinate 45,342,725 of CM031861.1, read as the reverse complement.
GCAAATCATAGGTCTCTCTGGATCATGTAAATGAGTTAATATACTACTTTATGCTTCCAAATGTATTTAATAGCAGTTTACTTTCAATATGTTCTTCAGTGAGCTGTTTTCTTTACTAGCCAGGTGTTTAATTATATATTTTCTGTACATCAGCAAGTGATATCTTCAGTCACTTAAAATGTCAATGGCTAACACAGGACATACATATCTGTTTGAATTGGTATGAATGTAGAAAAAATCCCATAACGTTCTGGTAAGTTACTTCACACGATTGTTATCACTTCTTTAGTGCAAAGATACTGTACTAATTTAAAAGATTTGCTATTATACCAGTGGATCAAGATGAATCATAAAATTGCAGCTTTGAAAAACTGTAATGGCACTGTAGAATAAAATTTATGTAGAATAAAAGTAATTTGGGTTAGGTAGTCTTTGAAGTCTAGATGATGGAAGCTGTATCTACACTGCTTTGAGGAATGCTGCCTTGTGCCTGCTTGCCTTGGGTTTGCAAGCCATGCACAGGTGTGGTATCCACCACCCCTTCTAGTGCTGCCTATTCCACTGAACCTTGCATTTCTAATAGTGTGCTCTTCTTGGGATTTGTCATGCCTCATCTGCCTGCTTTGAAGGAAGCTGGGTGCTGTGTGTGGGTCTCCAAGAGGCCTGATAAAACAAGTTGTCAGCCACATCAGTTCCAGGTGGTGTCCCTGCTGTGGTGCAGCCACAGCTGGCAGGTGGGTACAGCCTCTCACAGGGATAGGCTGGCCCATCCCAGGGGTCTCTGTGAACCATGGTGTGCAATGCCTCAGCTTCTGCCCCACCTTTCCTTCCAGGAGGTAGGACAGATATCTTCCTGGAATACAATTTCTTACATCTTCCAGTAGCTGTCGGAATTTTGACTTAGTCCAGATTCTGCTGTAGAAAGTTTTGATTTGGAGAAGTTTGCCAGTATCCACTGAAAGGATATCCTTTTTTCTGGTTGAGCATGCATTGGCAGACAGAAAAAGTCTGGATGAGATAGGTCATGCTCAATGCCAGATACCTGTCCTGCAGATAAAGCATTTTGCATGTCTGGAACAATTGCCTCAATAATGGGTTCCCACAGAAAGAATTAATCCAAAACCATTGATAGGAGTGACAACCAAATAAAAAAAAAAATACGCTTGACTGTTTAAAGCACACTTTCCACAGCTGGTGGAAAGAAGATGGTGGAAGGCCAGCCAGGCAGTGAGAGGAGAAGGATATCTTTGCAGCTGTATATCTTCTTTACATTGCTGTCAAAGGGAAACAAAATGAGCAACAGAAGTTACGAATCTCAACTTGCTGCACAACTAAAGCAGTTGGGTCATGACTAAGGCTGTTGTGAGACTCCACATACCAAACTGCCAACAATTAGTAGAAGGCTGAACTGTGTTCCTAACAAATACTAAACCCACAAATGTGCAGTTACCAAATATGGTTGGCTTGCAAAGTTCATTCTGTTTTATCCTAGCTGTTTTGTCCCCATCCTGCCCACTCACATCCTCTGCAAACAGTAACCCGTCTGGTGTCTAGAATGATGATAGTTCTGCATGACTTCTGAGATAACAAAATCTTGATTAATAGGAAGATTATTGTGAGGATTTATTTTATAGAAAATGGCTGCAGAAATAGCCCTCATGTGCCTGCTTCTTCCAGATTGAAGGTAATCACTTGAGAACCTCCTAGGTGCTGGGCAAAAAGAGAACTGGAGAATTGATCCAAGGGAAACTTAGAATTTTTATCTACAAATGGGCATGTTGAAAATGCACTTTTTATCTTGCTCATTTCACCAAACCCTAGTTGTGTCTTCCGTAATTTCATTTTTTCATCAATAAGAGTTTGAGATGCTTTTGTTTTTCTCATTTTTTTGTATAGTACTTAGCAGATTCAGCGCTCTCTTGGCGTTCAGAGCCTGAACTGTGGACAAAATGGTTCAGATGAAAAATCCTAATGGCATGGTCCATGAGGCAGAGCAGAATTCTGATGAAAATTGATCTAAGGAAAATGAAATCTAGTTAAAGAACAGTAAGCATGCAGGAAATCCCTTTACTGGCTTCTACTACATAAGTGGAAAAAGACAGGCATGTCATGGGTAGACCAAGACCAAAACCAAGACTTCAATATCTTGAAATCATGAAGAAAATGCCTGAAGTCAGACGGCAGTGAAATGAAAGCTATGTTTATTTTAAAGCTATATTTATTTACATTTATTTTAAAGCTGTGTTAACTTCAAGTTGAGTTTGTTGCAGCAAGGAGTTCACCTGCTGTTCTGAAAGGAAGTGTCACACAGCATTTGTGTTTAGACAAGATGTACTGGATTCAGGTACTGAAAGATCCAAAAGACAGTCCACATGAATATGTTGACTTTATGAATGAATCATGCAATATGTTTCACCACTACATTAAATACAGATATCCTGTGACAGACACATTAAACTGTTCATGCGTGTTCTCACCAGAGAAAACAAAACAACAAAAAGCATAACCTGTGGTTAGAAATGCTGTAAAACTTTTCTTTTGGCTATAGATATTTTCACCAAATAACTTTTCTCAGTGGAAGAGACCAGTGTGAAAAGAACGACTTAGGATAATTCCTATTTACAAAGATTAGGAACCTACATATTTTTTATGTGCTGTTTTTCTCAGTTTTGACTCTCATCGACCTCTCCCATTTTCACCTCCAGGCTGTTTTTGCACAGTCTTAGAGAAAAACATTGGTATGGAAGAAACACTTTTCCTGCAGACATTCGGAAAATGGCTTGCAGAGGTGCCTAGTGAATGGATACAGAGGAAGAATCCGTGTATCCGTGTAAAGGAATAAAAACGTCTGCTGCTCCATAAAAGCTGTGTGACACTAAAAAATTCCTGTCTGCAATGGAGGAAACAGGACATTCATTAAATAATAATTTGAAGATTTCTACTTTTCCTGAATCATTGACTGTCAGATCGCAAAGCTTTGGATCTGTTAATTATTAGATTTGTGATTTTCCTTACTGAATAATTCTCAGGATGCAACTTCTATGTAATGCAATAAATAAGAAGCTGAGTGTGTGAGTTTAGTTATGGGAGTCATGTTCTGTCCTTACATACATAACATGAGGTTTATAGGATATCTTGCCACTGACTGCAAGCAAAAGAAGCAATATATATTTCCTTGGAGAGTGCCTGGGCTAACACTGATCTTTTAACACGTAACAAATGCTATTAGAGATCCAGACCACAGCCTGCCCAAAAGAGGGTTTGCCATCAAAAGGTCTTTGGGAATAGTAGGTATACTTAAACAGTTGGATTATTTGATGGAAACCCTTAAGCACGATCTTTGTCTTCCTTTCGCTCATCCTAACTACAGTAGAGTAGGGAAATGTTCTGCCTCAGTGAATGCAAGAAAATCATTACAGTGAGCACAGCTGCATTGTGCAGGCTGTTTGAGAAGAAAAGTGTGAAGGATGGGGCCCAGATCCTCTTAGACTCTTGGTGTAAAAGAAATCAGGGCCTCTTCATCTCAGATGGATGAATGCTATTTTTTTGCCACCCTCACTTTTGGAGTCTATGAAGGTCATGACAGAGATCAAGCTTGGTGGTTCTTTCATGTCTGTAATGGCAAGTGATGCTGTGAAATGTCTCTCAAAACCCTGCTACTGAGTTTCATTCTGGACCCATGTTCAGGTTATTTCTGGAGTGATGAAGAGCCACACAGCCTAACACCAGACAGGCTGTGAGCAAGGAGACAACTGGTTTTTGACTGCAAGGGAGGAATCTGAGGAATTATATGGTTATTCGAGTGGGAGCTTGCTCCAGGCATTGAGCTTTTTATTCTGGTTTATGCAGTGTACAGGCACTCCCTCGTTTCTGTGAAAAATGCAAGAGATATTAGGTGAAAAAACTTTGGTCAGAACCAAGGGGCTCACACCTCAGTATCAGCTTATTGCCATCACCACCAGAGCTTCAGAAACCCCAGATTTGAAATCCTGAGCAATGTGGCAATGACATACAGGCTAGTACCTAATCATGTCGTGCCAAGACATCCAAGCACAACATGCCCCCATGATATCCCTGTCAGCCAAAAGGCTTTGGAGACATCATTAGCTAGAAGTGAGTTCTTACTGGCACAGGTGCTGTACGAGAGCCCACAGCACCACAGTTCATCACCCCTGTCTGCAATGGCTGTAACAGCTGTGACATCTGAACTGACCTAGCTCAAGCTTTAACTTAATTTTTGTTCCATCAGTCTTGCACCATACTAAGGCATTTTTTGATGGTGTTTTAGAGGGAAGCTGCTGACATCTGACTCACCATTTCCTGCAGTGTGTGGGTGTTTCTTGGAGCTCCATCAAACAGGAGCCCATCCTGGCATTGCTCACCATGAGAGTTGGCTCTGAATCACAGCCACAGCATCACAGTACTGCTTAAAGCTGGAGCATCCAGGCTACTTGTATAGACTAACAAAATCACTTTAATAGCAGCTAAATGCATCTCCTGTATGTCTTCTGCTTTGTAATATCTTTGCTTTGATTTTTCACTTTGAAAACAAAGGATAAAATATAATTTCCGGGAGAAGCAGAGTTGTTGCAGTGGAGATGGACTAAAATGGAAATGGCCCCAAAGATTTGATTCACTCTCTCCAAAAGTCAATAGTAAAAGGATTAAATAAATTGTAGAATGCAAATGAAGCTCTTCCTGCCCATCACTAAAAGTTAAAATCATTGCAATAAGTAAAATGGTTGTCATGGTGATCAAGTGCTTGTTTATGATAAAATATATCAGGCAAAGCTAAAATGTTTTTGATTTGAAGCTCAGATGACGGGAAACCGAGTAATGTAAGCAAGAGCTGGAATATATTTTGGTAGATACATGCAATTAATAATTTTTGCTATGAAAAGTCATGTCACTTTTCAGTGTTTTTTCTGCCCCTTTCTTATCTTCATTCAAGTTCTGAATATGTTTGCCTTCTGACAGTGCAATGAGCCAACAAGACAGGTTTCAAGGAAAATGGAAATGGGCACTACTCACAGGCATACTCCTGGTAGTAAACAGACAATAAGCCCTCTGATAGTAACATTTCAGAGAAGAACAATTCTTAAATTTGAATGCTGCAGTGTACATTCTGTGGTCCTGGCACCTGCAAATACGTAAGCACTCAGCTGAATAACCTGCAGCAGTGCATTAGTTCAGCATTTCTTTCTCCTGAGATTGTCAGATGATTCAATTGTCTGAGCATCAGACACTAAAATTCAGTTTTCTTTGCCTAAAAATAGCAGTCATTAAAAAAAAAAAAAGGTAATGAAATATTCAATTTGCTTCTGTTTAAAATGAGGGAAAATCCTGTTAAGGGAGGAAGTGTCTGACAGACTAGAAGATAGTTTGCCACATGATTTCAAATTAGTTACATGGAAATTACTCTTGTTAAGCTGCAATAGGCCCTAGTTCTGCATGGAACTTTATGAAAACATTGGGGCAAAGCTACCTACATGAATTCGATGGCAAATTTCCCAGACTTCAGCACTTCTGGGCTCAGCTGAAGACTACTGGAAAAGAGCATCATCACCTACAGCTGTGTAATTCCAGATGGTATTTCATCCCATGTCAGAATATCTAATGGACTGTAATAGGAGATTTTGATGAGGACTGCGACACAGAGCTCAGTTATTGAAGTGTAGAAAGCAGTGATTTTGCAGAGAGCCTAAAGAACATCACAGACATCACCTTGTCTCTCCTTCTCTCCACCTCTCTTTGATTAAAGGCTAAGAATGTGATAAACAGAGATGAGTATCTGAATGAATTGTGTGTAAGGACTGCTGCCTCACAGGGGAGGCTTTGGTGGTAACAGTAGGGAAATAGCATTTCTTTTGCATTTAAAAATTTTTTTTGCAATGTGACATTTTAAGCCTATTCATTTTAAATGAACAGGCAAAAAATAAGCTCATAACAATCATTACAGATTAATGGTCAGAGATAAATCTCATTGAATTCAGTAGTAAGGCATATTAATTTTAACAGGCTTGAGATCAAGTCTGATTAATTAATGGTACATGATACAAGCTAGATACCTTTTGAAGATTTCACCAGAGAGTAAAAAAAGGAAAAATGTTTTAAATTCTCATCCTGTCAAAGAGGAAAAGATGTGGTTTTGAGCCAAAAAACCTATCAGATGATTTTGCTAAATAATTTCATTTGTTAGCTAATTAGATTTGCAGATACCTATATAGATCATAGGAATCATTTTCATAGCATCATTAGTAACCACAGCATTATTATTATCATCATGAAAATAGCTATTGGATGAAATTTCCATCTCTTAATGCTTCATCAAGGCAGTATCAATTCCACATTTATTGAAAAACAGTCCTTAGGCATGGATGAAAGGTAAGGTAAAATTTATTATATGGCCTAAGCAGATATATTAAATCAGTATAGCTCAAATTATTTCAATAGTTCTATATTTCTTGCAAGCCGAAGTATGTGCCTTTTATAAGAGCTGAAAGTCCCTCAAGGTCTCCATTTTCTAGAGTGCAATATCTTTGAGGTGCAAAACTAGAAAGTAATACATAATTGGATTAAGGTTAAAATTCATCCAAATAGAAATATAATTGACTGGTGAAAGCTTTTTTTTGATAAGGTTTTGGTAAGAGTTGCAAGTATGCAGCCCCTGGGAAGTGAGATAGGAGACCTATGTGACCATTTTAATTTGGAAAATTTTAAGCTGGCTTTCTCAGAAGGTGGTACAGAGGCCAACAGACCTGAGAACTAGTACTGGTTATCCTGGCTACTGACAGTCCAGGCAGAACACGTACAAGTAAACATGGTAAACATCCCAGACATCTGCTTTCTTCCTCTGGCCTTACCTTTGAATCAGAAGAAATATTTACAGTAATAAAATGTTTGTCCTTTTGTCTTGGTCCTAATGGTACTGAATGATGCCAAGATCTCTGTCATGAGGATATCTGCTAGAAGGTGGACCCTTCTCTCAGCATTCATAAAACCTACTATTGCACTAAGCAGGAGATGCCTGCAAATTTTTTTTTGAGCACTGCAGTCCATTTTTTTTACCCCATCTCTTACAGATATCCCCTCATGTTCATCACTGTAATATCTGATCATATTATCTACATCCCAGTCAGGCGCCAGTGGTAGCATTGTGGAGAAAAGAAATGGTCGAATAAACATAATTTTCTCTGTGTTTTGCTGCATTTGAGGCTGCTGGTTTTTTAATAACCATTTCATTCCGTTATTCAATTCAGAGCTGAAACACTACCCTGAGAGTTTCCACTGGAGCGTGCTAAAAGGTTATCTGATTTCCCTTCTGTTTCCCCTGCCTGCTTTACAATTTTTCCACAGAAACAGATAAGGATCCAGATTTTCAGAAAAAATGGCAAGGAGAAAGCTAAAACTCTCCATGTGCCAAGGCTTCTTTGCTAATGTGGAATCAGGCATGTTCCTTTCTGTCAGCATGGGCTGGGGTCTGGAGCAGCTGAGAGTCACCTCCCCAGCCCCCTGTCACTCACCCTGCACAGCCAGCACTAACATGTTGTGATGGCAGGGGCACAGGAGAAACAGGAGAGCTTTTCTTTCTAATCCAGGGTAAATTACTTTTCAAAAAAATATGGGCGCAGCCTTCAGAGTGTTAGAGCTTATCCACAAAGGTTAGGTTATTCAGAAATGACAAAAGCAGTGACACAAACTCATTGAAATATGCACTTGTTTTCTAAGAAGGATGAATACTGCACCTCATTGGAGCCCAGATGGGCACTCCTGGAAATCAGTGTTTTCATGCTGCAAGATCAATCACAAACCAAACCCTGGAATATTAAGGAAAAATGCCATTTTGTAAAGAAATGAAAAAATAGGCTGGTATTTTAACAACACATGAATGAATTTTTTGTTTTGATGGAATCCTAGTCTTCAGCAATTTTTCTTAATGGCTTTCTGCCTCAGACCTAAAGTAAGGAAGACTGTATTTAAATTTAACTAGATGTCTTTGGTTTACTCTTTAGAAAGGCAAATAAAATGCCTAAAAAGTGGTAGTGCATGTACAAGACAAAATTATAAACACTATAAAAGGCCAGATATTCATTATTCAAACACTATTTTTTTTTGTGCTGAGCTTTTGGTGTGTTAATAAATGATTCCTTAGCCTTTTTATTCTGAAGAGTACCGGCCTAGAAAGGCATAGTATTACTCAGTAATTTCAGAATGCTTGAGCTCCTCAGAATATTTAATATATTCTTTTGGCAGCAGGTAACATATAGGCAAGTCCCATTGTCTTATTTATTGAAGTATTATACAGTTTTGAATAATCCTTTAGTAAAACTAAAGGTTACAGCACAGGGAGTTTCACAACTTGCTTGGGGTGTTTATCTGTACCTAGACAGTCCCAGACCACCTGCCAGGATTGTTTTTCTTTGATTATGGATCAGAAAAATTATAGTGCTGATGAATAATTATTTTCCATGATTAACCAGAAGGCAGATGAATCAAAAGAGTAGCAATGCCTAGAAAACAAGTCTTTGTCTTCCAGCTCACTGGTTCAAATGCAGTTTGAATCATAATAGACCAGAAATCAGGCCCAAAGAATTTTGGGGATACCTTATGGAGTAAGCTTGGTTGTATTATTTTGACAGTTGTGGCACTTCATGGGAAAGCGTGGAAGAACCTCAGGAAAGGCTGAGTCTATACTACAGTAACATTAAACATCTAACTCCATGGCAGCAATATGATGCACCAAGAAAAGGACCATGGAAAAATGAAAATGTGCAGTGCATCTCATAGACACATGAGAACCTGGCAACCAGGCTGAGACTGCAACTGCTGAGGGCCATCAGCAAAACCACTGAAATCCAAATGTAATAGAAAGAAAGTGGGAAATCAGTCTATGATAGTGGTTACAAAAATAGTAACTATTTATGCGTTTAATGAATAAGCCGTCATCTGCAGGTCTCAAATGGTTTTACAGACACTGATGAATTAAGTTTCAGTACACCCTTATGAGTTATTTTTTTCCCATTTTGCTCTCACAATTAATGTATGAATAAATGCACAGGGACATGGGGTGATGTGGCACTAAGCCCACTGTAGGTTTATGTGATATAGTATAAAAATTAGGCCTCGTGGTTCCAGCTGTCCACACCACAGCCATTAGGTACTTCAGTTTCCAAAGGCATCAGTTAATATGCTCAGGGCTTGTCAGACTGTTCAGCTGCACTCTTCATAAAGGATAGAAAGAAACAACGGAAACTATTTGAATTTCTGTGCAACAATTACAGATTGTGTTCCTATTGATTAAATGAGGGCTAGCTAGGTTCATTTGTTTTCCTGGTTACTTAAAACAATGTTTCCCCATTTACAGTGATCTGTCTTATCCCATTAAAAATAGAGGCAATAGATACCACTCTGAAATTGTTTAGAAACTATGCAAAGGTGAGAGAAAATTGTTGTGTGCAATAACCAGCAATATCAACAGGGATTATGGAAAGAAAAGATTCAGAGATTTATACTGAATTCTTTTTTTCTTGAATTTGCACTGGCTCCAATGTATTTTAGGTTTGGAACAGTTACAGAGAAAATGCATTGTAGGATATACAAATCTTTATGATCTACCAAACAGGAAAGGTTCTTATTCTTTGAAAAAATGAATTCTGAATAAAACCAAAATAAGCCGTCTTCCTGAGATCAAAATCCCTTTTCCTTTTAATGATCACTGCATGTATAAGGAAACTATTATATCTCCTGGTTTTGATTTTTGGTTCAAACCTCTGGTTTACTTACAGATGCTTTCCCTGTCCTTTTGGATTGTTTTTTAGATGACATTTTGAAACAAGCTGAAATCAAATTGGAGCAAATAACAGGCTTTGGTAAAAGCAATGCTTGCTACTATCTTTTCTTTTTTTTCTTTCTTTTCTTTTTTCTTTTTTTTTTCTTTTCTTTTTTTTTTTTGTAATTAAAGTTTTGAAATATATTTTTCACATTAGAACAAGTTTAGAAAATTGATAATTTAACACAGAGAGAAATATGATTTTTCTGTGGTTTACTTTGTACCCACTACTATTATTGAAGGTTTTGTTCTTTTTCACCTCACATGCTGCATTTCAGGATTGCTGTCTTTCCCGAACAGCCCTTTGAAAGACAGGTCTGAAGTCCACGCCATTATTCTTGCATTGCCTTTCCTGCTGTTTACCTGATTCCAGGAGAATATTCCTGATGTACATCACTCTGGCAGAAGGCGTGGCTGGAAACCAGAGCAGTGGGTTAGATGGCATGACTGGCAGCTCCTGAGCCCTTAACAACAGCTCTGCATGGCACTGACAGCCATCACTTAATACCTGACTCTGGACTTCACTCCTAATCACTTATAGCCTGTCTCGAGTGTGCAGGTAATTAACAACAGCAAGCACTGACTTAGGTGTGTGGGGGATGAAGCTCAACCTTCTGCACAAGTACCTTTGGCTACAGAACATAAGGAGAGTTTATGCACAGTTTATGTGAAAGCACTGGCTTTCTCTCTTCTTTTTTCTAGTAAGGCAGGGATGATGGTAATAATTTTATTTTTAATTTTATTTTTCTTTAGTTTCACTTTCAGATTATTAGCTGCTCTATGCCTCTAAAAGCTTGATCAAACCTAGAGAGAAACATGTATCTACTTCTAGAAATGCCAAATGCCTTTCAGGGAACAAAGTGCCTTTATCAAAGGCACATAAAGGAAGCAGGAACACAAATTATTGGGCTTTTGAAACCTTTGACTCCTGTTTTAACTCTTTTTACCTATAGATCTGACAGTTTTAAATGAGGCAGTACTTTTATTTCAGTTTCTTCCTAGTTTGGCAGGCTGGCTTCTGAGAGAGCTGTCAGTCAGCTCTCTGAAGGCACATATGGCAGACATGTTAGTGTGTTTGAAATGGAGAGCCATCCCAGGCCTTTCCTATATTTATCTTTTTCCACTCCTTTAGCCACTTGTGTCATTGAATACCTTCTTTGCCTTTCTTCTTCAGCTATGAGGGCCACTGTCATGGGTGCAGGATGTGAAAAATATATATATTTTTCAGCTGTTATAGGATGTATTAGTCAGCAGGATTTACTTGGAAAGATCATTACATGTTTAACTGGAGAGAAAGCTTGCACTGGCCTCACATGGTTCTTTGAATTCCTCCTGCGCAGATCCCTCAGTGACCATGTCTCTGTATTTCTCTCTGCTTCTCTGTGCTGAAATATTCTCCCGTGACCAGTTGTGTTACCAGGGAGAAAATGGGGGATGCACAGTGAAAGGATTTCAAAGTCAGCTTACCTTCATCACCTCAGCAAACTGGACTAGTTCTGAATGAAGGCAGCCCTGTTTGCCCTGTAGGGAAGCAGCATTGCACCATAGCTTGGACACATTCCTTCAGTCAAGTAAATTAGCCTGGATTACATGTTTTCCACATATATACCAAGGGATTATAGTTTTTTTCCAAATGAGACTCCTTTCAAACTGCATTTTAATAAGATTAACTATCAATGACAGGGATACTGCAGGGTAATTAGACTTTATGTGATGCCTCACATAAGCTGATGAAGTTTTCTAATTAGTAAATTTCACACATACAATTAGAAGTATAACGTGAACCTGAAAAAAAAAAAAAAAAACCTGATTAAAAAAATTCTTCTTGAGATTAGAGCTTGGTAAGAAGTTTTCTCCATCTCAGAGTGGCAGTAACTGGCCAGTCTGTGCTTCATGTCTTCATGGTTTTCTTCATGGCTGTGTAGGACGGGGTAGCAGCCTTGGATCTCTTGTCATACAGATTCCCTATTGGGAAATAACCTGGAGCATTAACAATGTCTTGGAGTTCACCTACTCTCTCCATTTTTAATTTTTATTTGTGCCTGTATGTACTTTATTAAAGGTTTAAGGTTGTTAGGGGAGTTTGGGGAAATGTTTTATGGCATGTGGGAGTAAGGGAGAATACATAGATGGATCTGTCTGTGCCTACCATTGTACAGTCATGTTTTTGAAGCTCATATGTTCACTTTCAGTTTTACATTTCTACTGTCCCACTATCTTTTTAAGTGATCTGGAAAGGTTCTCACATCTTTATGTATCACAGAAAGCTCATTTTGAAAGTGGAGTCTTTAAAGAAGTTTCAAGTGTTTGAAAGGGACAATACAAACTGAAAAGAGAATGTGAATGGTGAAATGTACAGCTAAGACAATGTTAGATAGCAGGCACAAACCTTTCTGAGATGGCATGGTATGGGGAATGCTGTGGTAAAAAACCTGCCCAGGGCAATAAAGAAAACATCCATTTCTCAAGTAATTGTCGGAAATGAACTTAGGAAGTGAAGTAATTGAAATGAGACACTATTAGCCAGAAGGGGAAGCATAAATCACTAGCTGGAGGAAAATGAAATGACAAATGGAGACAGTGCTGGGGAATAGGCACTAGCACAGCTAAAATGACAACAATAATGAAAGATAAAATCTATAGCTGTTTCTACAGAGCCAGTTTTGTGAGTAGAGAGAAACAAAATATCCTGGATTATGTATTTTTATTAATTTAGATGGTTAATTTCTTCCTACATGCTTGCTATTTAATTTTGCTGGTGATTACTCACAATTGTGGACAGACCATGGAGAATATATTTGGAAAGCCTCTTTTGATGTCAGCAGTTTCTCTGATTTGATGGTCAATGTGTACACCCACATAACCACCAGTATTTCCCTTATATGTAGTAATTTCATTGTTTTGAAGATAGTGGATATTCTGTAGTAATTCAATTGCTGTGTGCTCCAAACTTATATCTATTCTTCAAGCTGACACTCTCTCCCATGGAAATTGGACTCCAGACTTTTTAGCTGGTTTTGATCTGCAGTTGTTTCAGTTTAGATTGCAAAAGGAGAAATGTGAAACAATGGAAGGCAAACTTCTCCTTAAAGGTAATTCTTACCTACAGATTGCTGTACTGACATTACAGAATGTAAATCTGGTAAATCTGTAAAAGAGAGAAAAAGACAAAGACAAAGCAACAAGTATTCACATATTCAAAGGGTATTATTGAAATACAGAAAGATTAACCGATTAACCTGACACAACACAGCTCTTTCAACTAAAAGTTTTTTCTATTACATGTTTTAAACACAATGTCACATAAAAGCAAAAACCTTTTGTCTTCCTCACAGGAGTCTGCACAAAGCATTTAGCATCTACTTCAATATCCTTTACTGTGCAGACCCTCCTGAATCTCAAGTGAATATCCCATTTCATTCACAGCCAGCAATCATGCTGGGGAAACCAGCTCATCTATGCTTTGGACCTCTGACTCCTGCTGTAACTCTTCAATCCGTCTTTCTGTTTCAGTGTGTGACATTTTATGCCCTTTCATTCATTCCAAATAGGTTTTCTCTTTAACCTTGTGGTAGCAAAATATTTCATTGTATTTGAAACTAATGGCATTTGGTAATTGGCAGTGCACTAAGTGGCAAAGGGCACCTCCAGTAATTTACTTGAATGCTGTTTGAAGCTGAAATAATTTGATTTTCAGAAAAGGGCTATATGCATACTACCAATGTCTTCTGAGCCATTAGTGTAAAGAGGCTGCCTTGGCTCTTGACTGCTTTAAAATTAATAATCAACACCTATTGATAAGGAGGATAAGTATTAAAGACTTAAGGGAGTTTGGAAATATTTTTTATAGCTATTTTTGTTGTCTAGGTTATATAGTCACTTTATTGTAACTTTAAATTTCAATATTTAATCAAAAATTCAAAATATTTTGCATGTTGAAGTTGTAATTCTCTGGTCAATCCTAAGCATTATCTGTAGGCACACATGGCAGAGAAGGAAAATGAAGTATAAAGATATATTTATGTGTGAACACAAAAGGGCATATGTACAAGATTCACTGTGGATTAAAAGGCAATGTGAGCCCTGGGGCTGTGCATAGGGCTCAGAGTTGGACATTAAACCTTATGATGCTTGAACAAAAATGATTGAAAGGTATAAATGACCATATGAACTTTACATGAAGTGAACAGTGTGTCCTAAGTTTCTCCTTCTTCAAAGTGGAAATGATGAATTCATTCTTTGGAGCATTTTGGAGCCTTTAACTATATATTTCAGACAAGGAGGGCAGGCAGAACCGGCAGAAAGGGAGTCTTGCTAGCTTCAATTGTTTTCCTCTGTTTACATAGAAATGTAAAGATTAGTTTTGGCCAACTCTATCATATTTAAGCTAGTCTTATTCATCTAGGTAGGCATTATTATCTCATAATTATCAAAATATAAGTTAAGTATATCTATTTTGTCAAGTTACAGGTGGGAATTACTTGCCTAAGAAGAAAAAAAGGGAATAAGGAGAGAGACACATGTACCTGAAGTGAATTGCAGAAAGATGTGACTGACAAGCCCCACCAGAAATAGAAGAACATTCTAGATGCATATTTTGATATGTAGTGCAAATTTTTTTTGCCTCTTATTTCTCGAACCATTTCATTTTCATTCACAATTCTTATTCATTTACATAACATTATACAATGCTGATATGTTTAGTGATAAGAATCGCATAGGTCTGCAGGTTCAGCAACAGTTCAACTAACAGATAGGTGTTTCTTCCTTCTTAATGGCTTTAATTTGGTTGACATTTGGCTTTTAGTGTACATTATTCATGCTCAATTATGATGGAATAGATAAAGAATTGAAAGACACAACCACATCTGTGCTCCTGAATGAAGAGGTTTTGTGACATGCTTATAGAGATTGAAGTGTCATCCAAGTGAATTAATTATAACAATCTGCTTCCCAATTCAATCTGGCAATTATTCCCTTTCCAGAATAGCCAGCTTTGATTTTGTTTACAGATTTTATACAAACTTTGCAACAGACCCATAACCATGTCACCAACTCACTGTTTTTATGAAGATCTAGAGAGACAGCTGTGCAGCTGCAGAGGTTACAGCAGAACTGAGCCTGGGGAGGGAGAGGGGTGGTCTCCGTTCTCTGCCATTGCTGGAGAGCATTAGGGCAAGTCTATCTGAGTCGTGGGTTGAATTTCTGAACATGGATCATGAATGAGGGACCCCAAATGACTCTTGTACTCAGTCTTCCCAGTCCTGAACTCTTAGTATGTCACAGAATCACAGAATAAGCTGAGCAGGAAGGGATCCACAAGGAACATCAAGTCCAAATCCTGGCCCTGCACATCCCCAAGAGTATCACATGTTTGCCAATAGCACGTAGGATTTGTGGGGTAAGTGATAGTTTGATTGTTTTGCATAAAGGATTTTGATCTGTTCGTGTTGAAATCTTTAGGACAAAACAAGGTGGAACTTGGCTCATGTTTGTTAATGTGGATGCGTGGAAGTAGCAATGATTTTTTGTTAGACTGAAGTTCCTTTTTAAACCTGTAACAAACATTTCTTGTAATGTTTATTGCTATGAGATTTGTCTTCAAATCACAGCTGAATTTCACCTGTACTATCAGGATACCTTTACCATCAGATCTCTCAAAATATACACTTTTGTGCCAATACTTTTCTGGATTCCACCAATTTTAAACCAACTTTTTCCTATCTTTACATACTTTTTCTGTAGTGGGATATCTTCAAATTAATCCTGCAAAAAGCCAGTACTAAATCTTGCCCTATTCAAGAAAAAATTCAGATCATGAATAAACAGGATCTGGATTTGTAACTCATTACAGCAAGTCTGAAACTGAATCATAATTTTTTGATGTCTGATATAGTTTAACTGATGGTGATCTTGAACCAAAGTTGGATGAATGTGTGCATATGTGTATGAAACTACATAATTTCCATCAAAAGGTGTTTCACTGCATTTTTCAAGAAGAATGGAGGAATGCAGGTTGAGGGAGGAATTTTTTTTAATTGTAATGTTAGATGTCTCATGGTTATTCAATAAATGAATCCATCATGATAGCATTGTTTCCAGAGAAACTTTGAAAGTTGTTCCCTAGAAACAAGATGAAGATCAATTATCTCCTGCAAAAGTGCAATACACTTACAGATTGGCAATGGCATGCAAAGGAATAGTGACAAAGATAAGTTTTTTTCCCTATAGTATAACAGTCATAGTAATCAGCTGCTTCTTTCTTTGTCCTAATAGATGGATTATGAGGACAAAGTGCTATTAACAAAAGGAGGGATGTTTTCTTGACAGTATATAACCTTTTCCTATGTGGTGTCGAAGTACCTTTTGAAAAGGTATACTCTCTGTGCCACTGTGACATCAAGAGCAATCTCACAGCAAAGAAGGTCCCTTACTAGCTGGTTCCTACCACAGGGCAGGCTTCGTCTGATGACTCACCCAAAGGTTGTGTACTGGGTTTGCTTTATCTGCAAACACTGCCCATGGCCTTCAATAGCAAATCACAGGGGGATTCAGAGCCCTTCCTTCAGCAATGTAAGAGAAAAATAAATTTTTACAGGTGAAGGAACAGCATGAAATGCTGCAGAAATAACTCCTTTAATGATTCATGAATCTAATTATTATTGTTATTAATGATGATAACATGCTTAGAGCCATTAGTACAAATCTTAAATAAATGCAGGGAAAGCATTTTTTTATAGCCTGGAATTACACATTCTAAGGGCTATTCATAAGTAGAAAGCTGCATTATAATAATATGCATTACGGTTGTTATATCAGTTAATTCTGCTGAATTTGTCTAATTTTTGGATTTTCTTATAAGACTTAATTAGCCACTGTGGAATTGAATGCAAATAAAAGATTACTGAAAACAAAATAAAATGTTTTGATAAAACCTGTTAAATTATGAGAATTAATTTTATCACTTATTAAGAATAATAAATTAATTGACTTTAGGTTTTACCACAGCCGTAGCATAAAAGCACATTTTATTCCTGGTTTTCAATATTAAGAGCAAGTTGGCTTTGTACTTGCCTGGAAGCAAGGGCCTAGGACAGTAGACTCTTATGGAGATGCCATCAGTACATATAAGTCAAGGAAGCTACTCATTTGGCAATGCTCTCCATCCTCTGAAGTTAGATGGGCAACTGTCTTCAAAAATCTTGTGCTTATGTAAAATGCAGCCTGCCTTTGTCACTTTCACCACTAAAGTGTCATATGCACCACCAATTACACTTTTACAGGAACCTTTGGAGATTTTGAAGTGTTGATGAAAAAAATCCCATCACAAATGAAGAGATCTACAAAGTAGCTGAAGAAATGTTTATCCTCAACAGAACTGGAAAACATTTGCTGTATTCCCGTGACCTATCTGAATATCTGAATACCTCCACACCCCACACTCCCCATCCCTCAAATCCAGTGGAAACAATAAGTCTAAGAGAAAACCTGATAGTCCAATGGGAATCAGTCCCTGCCACTGTTGCTGGACAAATGGAAACTCAGAGATTTTCATAGTGAGAGGCCTGAAGATCCCTCTGTGCTCAGCAATTATGTATGTATGTTAGCTTATAATGTGGTTAAAAAAAAAAAACAAAACAAAAAAGACCCCCCAGCTCTTAAAATAGCGTTTCTCCAACTATCTCCTATCATGAACAATCAGTTTTAAATCACATACTGCACACACTGATCCTCATGCTCTTTTGGTATATTTTTTGTCCCTGTCCTTGGTATTGAGTTACTGATTTCACTACTAGTGGCTGTAGCTGTGATATTGAGGGAACAGCAGGAATGAGAGACACTTCAAGGCCCAGTCTGTTTCTCCCTTCATGTTGCACAGAGAAGATAAAGCACACTCCTGTACTAGCTGTGCAGGAGGAGGATCAGCTGTAGCTCCTTCAGCCACTGTAGAAAATCTCTGCTTTCATTCAGGATAAGTGGCAAGGATTCAGTCACTCATGGGTCATCACAATCTATCCTGCTTGTTTAGCCTGCATCTTTTTTTTTTGAATGCAGAATATTTATGGGAGAAAAAATGGATTATAGGTTTTTGGAAACCATTTTACCTCATCTTAGAGACTCCAAGTGAGAGTGCTGCTGCCTTGGAACTTACCAATGTTTAAATACCACTGTTGAAAGGAAATGGCCTTTTCCATGTGTCAAACTGCACATTCTTGGACTTGGACCTGTGATCCTTTTCTGGGGAGCCAGGAAGATATGCTCCTCCTATCACACACACCTTTTCAATGTCTAAATGTGTAAGCAAGTGAACAAATTACTCCTCAGCTTTCTTCTTGGATGATTGAATATCTTGAATCCTTGAGACATGCATTACATTTTTCTAGTCCCTGAATCCTCTTTTGTGAAATTTAGACTGTGCAGCAGAAAGCAATTCACATCTTTTAAAAATTGGCATGCACATAAGATTTTATCATATGAAACAACCAGCAGAGAGATGCTTCTATCCTCTTATGGACTCATCTGTGCTTCAGTCCTAATAAATTTTTATTTCTCTTTACTGATGTATTGCCAAGATGTCATAAGTGTTGAACATTGCATTTATTTAGCCTTAGTGCCTCAGACATCACTAATTCTTTCTAGGAATTACTCTACCATAGTTAGTGGTACTAACAAAGATTTGGATAATACCTCATATATCCATTACTATCAAACCAAGAAGAAATGTATTATTCATGGGTGTGCCTTCTCTGGGATTATTAACGCAGACTTGGACTTCAGCCTCTTTCACCTAAAGGTCAGTAATTTAGTAATGCTAGCTAGTTGTCTCTTTTCTTTTTGACTCATTAATACATCCAGAATGGTTATTATGGAATATATGTCATACCCATCTGTTACAGTAGGATATCAGAGAGCCCAGAGAGGATGATTCACAGTTCTGAGGCACTGTCCTATGGAAAGCATAGAGCATGGTGGCAGATGGGAAGAGATGGATCTGAGCAGATGGATCTGGGTGTGGTTCATGTCTCACGTGCTGGTTTACACTGGGACAGAGCACTGGGGCTAATTT
This sequence comes from Certhia americana, assembly GCA_018697195.1. Taxonomy (NCBI): domain Eukaryota; kingdom Metazoa; phylum Chordata; class Aves; order Passeriformes; family Certhiidae; genus Certhia; species Certhia americana. The sequence goes on along the minus strand of CM031861.1, from coordinate 45,323,829 downwards.
CTTGCCAGCAGGAACAGCCTGCAATGTGCACTTGTAGCAATCACCAGCAGATACCAAAATAATTCCGCTGAGGAGGCAGGCATGCTCACAGTGCTGCTGATCCCAGAGCCAGCACTGGCATGGCAGCTGCACGGGAAGGAACAGCCAAGGGCAGTATTCTGCTTTCAGAATGGAATGCCAGAGTGAGAAACCACATAACGTGTTCAGGTATGACTGCTGATAGTGTCTGTAGTGTCTGAGTGCACTGACTGATGGGGCTCCCCAGCAGCCCACAGTTACCAGACAGTGACAGCGAGGTGATGGGCACATTGACAGCAGAATGCACTGTACCATATCATCTCCTGAAATGGTGACAGGCACAGGGCTGCCAGAACCTGATTGAAGAAGGCAGTTCTTGGTAACGTTAGAGATCATAGTGTCTCTTGCAATACAGTGTTTTCAAACAATATATTAATACTTGTGGTGCTCCATAAAAGCAGATTAACCAAATTAAATGTTTAGCAATGACACTGCTATGGAAAAATGAATCACACTGTTTAAATAGTACTTCCTATTTAAAATTTGAACTTGCCATTACTAATGTCACATGTGCTACTCATTTGATGAAATAGAGCACAGCTCAAAGCTCAGCAAACTCCCCAGGAATCTTTCCTCACAATCTGACAGGAGCTAGCTTATGCCTTTTGTACACTCATATTGATTTTGGAAAGAAAGTTGCTGCATGAAAAATACATTAGCAAGGTGAGATAAGATGATGAGAAAGAGAAATAAGTAATACACCTTGCCACAGGTGCTTCCCTTCACTGTTGCTATACCCAAGGGAAACAATTTTATTTTTACACTTAGCTGAATTAATTTACTGAATTGGTGCACACTGAAGTTAAAAGTCAGCATGTACAGGTAATTTCTAGTAATTGCATATTTTATGTGACTTCTCAAGTGCCATAGACAGAAAAATGAGAGCCACGTTGGAGACAAAGGGGTTCTTCCATTCTGGGCTGAGATGAAGACTTTAATGTTTTCTTTATAGCAATCTTTGTGGTTTAGCACTTCAAATGAAATTTAATACTTTTCCACAAATAGTTGACAGCAAAGAAGGAATACAATTATCTCAAGACAAAGAAGTTATTTTTAGAGCTCTGTATTGTCTGCCTGGTATCAGTTTTTTATAACTGATATGTGCATGATATATAAAACACATACATAATTGGACTACTCACTGCACTTGTATTCAGACTCTGAGCTGCACTGTATTCAGACTCTGATCTTATTTATATCTTTGCTGTGGGAGATTTATATCCAGGTGTGGTGGCTGATGAGCTCAGGCATAGCCTTTTATCACTGTTTGGCACAGTCACTGGTAAGGCAAATGCTATTTGTAATAGCAGTTTGCTAGTGGTTAATATAGAAAAAAAAAGGATGGGTATTTGGAAAATATCAGCCATTAAATCTGTGCTTTTAAATGCACTAGATAATAGGGACTGTGCTGGTGATGTATGTTTAAGAAGACACAATACTGGTTAGGTGGGAGTGGCCATGCAAAACAGGATCAGCCTTCCCATAATTCAGGGAAGGGTGTTTTCTCAGCTACAGTGATTCTCTGAAAAGCCATTTTCCAGCAGTATTAGATGTCTGTGAGTGCACAGGTGTACCTGCACACATGCTGCTTCCCTGCTGACTGCATGCACTGCACGCTCAAGGAGAAGTGATGCCCAGCACAAGCACAGAGTAAAACAACATCCCAGGATAGCAGCATGGTAGGAGAGGGGAGAGTGTGGGCATAGTGACTCCAGCCCAGCAGACACTCAGCACAGCATCAGGGCTCTCTGTTCCTTCAGTATCTGTTTCATATGATTATGTTCCCACAGAACAAAAAGTTTCAGATACCTTCCTTATTGATAAAGCTTTTGGGCACATATTTTCTTTATCTGTCTTGAATGTCATTGAGTGAAAATTATGGGGATGCATTTATCTTTTGGCAAATTATGCAACCATTTATTCTTGAAAAAAGATTGTGAAAGTGGGAAATAATAATAATAATTATTATTATTATTATTATTAACAATAATAATTGTAATAGTAATAATGTTTGGGGAGCTACTGAGAACATTACCAAAACATATTCTGAGATTAAAAACTGTTTCCAACACTTCAACAACTTCTTCCAACTTCTTCTTGAAGTTACAGAGCCTGAAGCTGAAATCATGTTTTCTTGACAAGGATTTATATTTCCAGCATATGAACACACCACTGGTCCTCCTGACACATTATTGATTAGTTGTACTTTCGTTGTTGATAAGCATTGTTGGAATTGTTGACAACTACAGACCACAACATAGTCAATGCTGATTGAGGTGAGAGCAGGAATCCTCCTCTGTACATCGTAACTATTCCAAGGTTGTAAAAGGGAAGAATGGAAAGGCTTTTTGTGTGTCTTGTATGAAGCTCCATGGTCAATAGCTAGGAGACCATTTAAATTGGTATACTCATATAGTTATTGGAGCATCTCATTGCAATGCTTATATGTATCTACAAAATATTTCAAAGCAAATAAAGACATTTAATATTTTTCTCATTGCTACTCATATCTGAGAATATGGAGAAAGTTTCTTTTTTCCTGCTTTTAATTGTAAGAGGAAAAAACCATCTTGTTTAAATAAGTACTTGGTATTCCTGCCAAACATAGCACTCTACAGTTACTCTGTGTTTGTGCACATATAATTATTGATATGATATAAGAGCTCAGCAAGATTCTTCTTCTTCTCTTTTCTGATCAAGCTAATTTATCTGTCCGTAGTGACTTCTTTAAATTCAATATGAATTCAGATCATGCTCATAGTATTTATTCCAAGGTAAACATGATGTTTATTGTGTAAACAACTTTTAACTTTGAAATTGCACCTTCTAAGTTACTTCAGTTGCATATTAAAGATCTCTTCAGAGAAGTAACTAACAGGGACAAAAATATCCCAAATAAAAAAGAAAAGGAGGGAAGGACAGAAGATTGCAGTAACAAGGAACCTGGGTTGCATGACATCAATTTATTTTGCCATCACATTCATATGAAACTTTGTGGTCATTGGCCCTGGAGTTCATTTAGGCTCTGAGAAAGTTCTCCTGAATCCTGCATGTGGCTGCCATTGTAGTAAATATGTCCTTTCTGACCTAGTCAAAATATCGATACCTAGTGAGCTTTTTTTTTCCTCTCCCAACAACATGACAGTTCCATGTACTGTGCCATGGCTCAGGGTTGCTTATGTTAGTAATAAGGATGTGAGAAGTTAAACAGAGATTTTTTAATAAATATTCTTCAGGACATATAATTTACCAGGGTGGAGCAATATAGAGGAATGAACTCTGGAAAAAGAAAAAAGAAGCAATTGAACATAAGGACTAGTGAAATGGAGGCAGAAGAAAAAAGAGAAACCCAAGGCTTCATATGGGATGGACTTGTGCAGCCTAACACTGAACAATTTTCTTTGTTAAATATAATGTTTAGATACAGATGACTGAACCAGAAAAATGAGAGCTGATAGTGTACTAGTGTAGACAGCCCTCAAGGCTCCCTGTTGGGCCTTTTGTTTTTTGCTCCTGGGTCTGATGATTGACAGCCTGACAGCTTGCTGGAGCTCAAGGCAGAGGTTAAAGGGACCATGGTCCTCACCGCAGCCTCCTGGGAGCTCGGGGCACAGTGGCCAGCTCCATCCCCAAACTTCCTTTTCTTCTGCTTAAGAAACACAGCTTTAAGCTAGGGACGTTTTTGCGCTGTTCCATAAAGTCTGCCCAAACAGACCAAAATCGCCACCTAGTGAGGATAGTCTCTCAGTTCACTCATTTTACACAAGGCTTTTGTAAATACAATGAGATAATAGTAATATTCCACTGCATTTGAGTGATAATTATAAACAATATTTTGCAAGAAAAACCCCAAGAATTTAAGGAAAAATGTATTTTCGGAAGTGACAAGAACACAGGCATTTTCCATAAAATAATATATATCCAACTACAGGAGTTCCCACCACCTCTCACTGCAATCATTAACGTTCTTACTTTATTGTCTTCAGAATGTGTTTACAGGAATCTTGAGTGAAGAGCCAGATTTAATGTCTGTGCTGGGTGTCTTATGACTCCTGCATAAGACACAAGCACAGGTAGTGAGCGCTTCAAAAGGTCTCTGAGTTCTTGATCCTGGTTTCTCTGAATGAATTGCTAAAAATAAACAAACTGCATAATTGGCTAAAACCCAAGAAAGTATCCAGAAGTGGTTTCAGTTTTAGTATGTCTGTAATGAATTGAAGTGAATGTGCAACAAAGAAAAGATAAACCTACGTGTACCACAACAGCAAATTTTTGAAAGGCTTCTAGTTAAATCCATTTTTCAGGTTCCTTTTGCTTGATCTGAATGATCAAGACACTTTCCTATTATTTCCACCATGACACACCATATGTAAGTATGGTTTCCTGTTACATTGAAGAAATAAACTGACTATTAAGGTTTGAAAAAATGCATAGCAAATCACTCTAAGATTTTATTTAAAAATCAATAACAGTTAAATATACTGTACTTTAGATTCTTCTTTCCTGTCCTACATGTAGCCTTTTAAAATTGACATTGTAAAGACACTACAGTTATGAACATAAAACACAAGAAAAAGTAAGGGAAAATACATATGGATTGATACACACTCCAAATACAAGAGCTGTGACTTTCAGACAACCACATAAAAGAATTCTGAAGAAATCATGAGTATAAACAATAGTGAGACAGGAAGAATCAGTGGGTTTTCTTCCTCAGATAAAGTTATTTTCTTCGACTTGCCTTGGTAGAGATAATTATGGTGCTTACTGCTGATGAATATTTCTAGATCTTTTTGAAACCGCATATGTCAGGCTTATATAAAATTAAAATTTAAATCTACTAGCAGTGTACTAATAAAAAAAAAAACCTTCCAGATTTATTTTTTTTCCTCCAAACAGAGCTCTAATTTTAAACTGCTAAATGCTAAATTTATTTCCTGCTTTTCACGGAAGTAAATAATCCTCTAAGTTTGAACACTAGACTTCATGATAAAATGGTCTTCTCAAAAACAGCATGGGGAATTTTCACAGCTGCAAAATTCAATGCAAAGTCACATGTGGAGTCACAGGCAATACACACTACACTTTACAATATACTGTAGAATCTTAGTTCTTCTGTTACGTTATGAGGTCCGAACGTGAACAGGCTTGAGATCCTGCATTGTGAGCCAACAACCATCAGATAGGGAAGGAAGACTGGCACTGATCACATCAGAACAGGTGTCCAAGAAAATTTATCCTGTATTTCACACATTTCTGGCACAAACTCTGTAACAAATGTGACTGCAGCATTGTTTTCCTGTATAACGTCTCAGGATGCAGCTTTTTCCTAGGTTGGTTGTGCTCCACAGAATCTATATTAGATTCACTTACACTGAGCTGCCAGACAGTGACATGTGCTTGTTCTCTGCCTGCCAGGAAGGAAAGCTCATGTTTGCATGGGGTTATCATGAATGCATCAGCAGTCCTCAATAGTTTGACCTTCTCTGGTTTTGTTTCTGCTGCAATACATTCTGAGAAGGGGCAGAAACTTTGGTTTACTGTGGATTATTTATTTGGTTGCACTGCATGAGGATAAGCAAAGAAAGTGAAGCAATGTGCTTATGCTCTCATTCTGAATATACAATGAATCTCAGGAATTGCTTGGTAGATATTTGGCAGAGTTAAGAGTTCCTTTTGCCCACTAAGAACCTCCTTTCTGTTTAAGAGTCCTTGGGTCTCCTGTAGTGGAATGGTAACTAAGAAGATGAGTTGCCATAAGCCAGACCACCCATTCAGACATAGGAGACCTGGTAACTCAAATTAGGATACTCATCTCAGTCTGACCAGTTCATTTCATTTAAGGATGTGAACCTAAGGAAGTGACTATAAGGAATTTATGATTTACAGAAGCAACACCATTTTCCTCACAGTGTTTCCTCACAGATATAATTAAGTATGTGAAACAGAACACAGTGTATGAATCTCTCCTTTTGACTGTAGCTTTCTAGATTTAGTACTTGTTGGCACATTTGGTAAGGTACTAAGTATCAGATGAAGGAAACTGTTGTGACAATTTCTCCAATAGTTCAATATTTGCCTGAGATATGACTAGGACTGAGATGCAAAAACCTCTGTGCTAAAATACTAGAAATTTGAAATAATTGTTCCTGGGTGTAGTTCTTCATGTGGGGTCAGAAAAACAGCCATTACTTTGTTCAACTATGGTTAAAAAGAAGGAAGACTTTTTTAAACAGGGAGAAATGGCAGGTAAGGCAAAGATTGTACAAGAAATCAAAATAAAGCTGCAGCTGGTATGAAATAAAGCACAAATTTAGGGATATTAGGACCATGTTTCATGAAAAGCTTGTGCAAGTAATTTGAAAGGCAATGTGCCATATCTAAATGATCTGAAGAATCATCATCAACTCATAGAATGGTTTCTGCTGGAAGGGCACCTTAAAGATCACCTGGTTGCAACCCCTCTGCCATGGGCAGGGAAAGTTTCCACCAGACCAGGTTGCTCCAAGCCTCATCCAAGCTGGCCTTGAACACCACCAGGGATGGGGGCATCCACCACTTCTTTGGGTAACCTTTACCAGTGCCTCACAGTAAAGAGTTTCTTCCCCATATCTAATCTAAACCTACTTTCTCTCTCTTTGAAGCCTTGACCCCTTGTCCTATCTCTCCATGCCCTTGTAGAAAGTCCCTCTCCATCTTTCTCACAGGCCTCCTTCAGATACTGGAAGGCCACAATTAGGTTGTCCTGCAGCCTTCTCTTCACCCGGCTGAACAAACCCAAATCAGTCAGCCTTTCTTTATAGGAGAGCAACTCCATTCTTCTAATCATCTTGAAGACTCTCCTCTGGACTCATCCCAACAGATCCATATCTTCTTGTGCTGGGGACTCCAGAGCTGGTTGCAGCACTGCAGGTGGGGTCTCACCAAAGCAGAGCAGAGCAGAGCAGAGCAGAGCAGAGCAGAGCAGAGCAGAGCAGAGCAGATGAGCAGAATCGCCTTCCTTGCCCTGCTGCCCACACTGCTTTGGATGCAGAATAGGATTGGCTTTCCAGGCTGTGAGTGCACATTGCAGGGTCATGTCCAGCCTCTCATCCAACAGCACCCCACAAAGGTTATATGTGATTGGGCACTAGTACAGTGCTTTTACCCAGTCTGTCATCAGCTCTGTTCTTCATCCAACAACAGGTCTTGACTTTACCAGGAAAATTAAACAAAAGAAAAGAACTTTTTACCTCTGTATTGAACCTTTAGAAGTTGCTATAGCAATAAAATTTTTAAAAATGCTAAATTCAAAGTAACAGCTACCTTTGCTCTTGAGACATTTTTTTTTCAATTTCTCTCACACTCTGTTTATAGAAGCTGTGAGTCTGTGCTCCCAACACCAAAATATTCCAGGTTAATTTTGAAAAGAAAACAAAAAAGGGATTGACCTATTTTCCCACTTTTGTTTTGCACCTCCTACTGTTTTAGCACTTCCATGTCACATTAGTGATATGATGTGTGTGTTCTGATATTCAGTGAGAGGTGTTATAGGACACACACTCTGCTGTACAGAGGCTGGATACAGGCTGCAAGTGATACACTGCTGACAATACCTCAAGATTGGCAGAGATGAGAATCTGACTCTCTCTTGTGTAGTATCTTTGTAATTCACTTGGATTAGGCTTTTTACATATCATCTGATGCATCCTTCTCCTTAATGTTTTCTGTTTGGGGTTTTTTTTGTGTTTTTGTGTTTTTTGGTTTGGGTTTTTTTTTTAAATTGTTTTGGTTTGTGTTTCTATTTTCTGAAGTTTGAGTCTAGACCATACTATATGTCTTTCTAGAGCATCAAAGGATTTAGGTGAAATAGCTTGGTTACTTTTAATTCATAGCTGAACAGCCAAAACTTCCCTGTGTCAGCTTAGACTAGCAATTTGTTAGTCACACAGCCATTGTGGTGCAGCAATTATTAGCCCTTATCAGTGCTACAGCATCACTTATCAGATTGCGCCTTGGATCAGCCCCACTGGGGACCCTGCGGGTGCAGAGGAGATGGTGGCCTTGGGCAGGGGCAAGCTGCCATCTTGCAGGGCTTGGGGACCACCTCTGTCTGAGGCAGAAGCATTTTTGAGCAATCTAAGGAATTAGTACCTACATTTTATTATCATAAAGGGAGAGGACTCTGGACTTATCTGAGCTTTTTCATGAAGCCCAGCCTATGGGCCAGGCACTGTCATGGTTTTTCATTATCTTGAAGTGAATCTTCAGCAATGCAGGGAGGTACCATAGGAAATGATGCCATGAAAAACATCCACAGATACACTCGTATGCTGGTCCATGCTATGGCTTTCATGAGCATTGGTGGAATGTTAAAGAATATAAAATCTCAGGGAGAAGTTTTGTGGAAATTAAGCTTTTTGCAGAGGCTTAGGGTCACTTTACCAACGGTCTGTGGTCTCTTCTCTTACTGCGTTAGTTAGTTGTGCACAGGCCCATGCTGACAAGGTGCTGCCGTGTCCAGCCTTGCACCTCACTGATCCCAACCTTGCCTTCCTCACTTGGCTTCCCCGCTTGGCCTCTGACCTGCCTTGTCACCAGAGATTTGTCTGGTGATCAGAGAACAGTTGGCCCAACCTGCTCTTCTGCCTCGCTGGGGTGCCATGGCACTGTGGCTTGTCGGTGACAATGCTGCCCAGTCTGCTTGGCTGTCACCCTCAGCTCCTGGCTCAGTGCCCCTTGTGGAGCTGCCAGCTCTCACTACTCCCTGACACAGAGGTTAAATTTGACTCAGTTTTGTTGCTTAGCTTCAGTTTTCATTATTCTTTAAATGAATACTTAAATTCTTTAAATTAAAAGCCCAAATAGAATTAACTTTCCAACATTTATGGCATGTGAAAGATTTAAAAATGAACCACTGAGTTCTTTTTTCCATGAAGTTACAGTGAAGTTTTGTTCTGCTTTTATTTCAATGCTACTGTGAAATTTCACATTCTGTTGCAAAATGCATAGGTCAGCAGTGGAAAAAATTAATGATGAAGTAACTTGCACTGCTTGCATAATTCTTCCTTCATAATATATAAAAAGGAACAATGGGGAAAAAAAAACCCAAATAAGAAACACAAACCCACATTAAAAAAAAAAAAAAAATCCAGTAAATGGAAACAAAAAAGAGAAGGGAATGTAATTTTCTCAAGAGGAAGGCAACAGCCAGAATAGTGACTACCCACAGGATCACAGGACAACTGTGGTTTGAAGGGACATCAGGGAATCTCAAGTGCAATCTTCTGCTAAAGAGAAGGTCAGCTACAATGTCAGATGTTGCTCAAGCTCTGTTAAGAATGGGAAACCGCTGAGGATAGAGCACACAGAACATCTTGGTTGTCTTGGTTTTGGAAAGACAGGGACCAAAGAAAAAGGGAAGATTCCCTCGGGTTTTGTTATAATTCCAAAATTTAAAGAGAGGCCTTAGGCAACGATAAGGAGGGTAGGAATAACAGTTCTTTACTAGTTAGTCTAACAAGGTAAATTCACAATAATTACAATATTGACAACAAACAGAACTAGAGGAGAAAAAAAAAAAAAAACCAAAACAACAAATCAGTCACAGTTCTTAAAAAACTGGTAACCCCCCCCCCTCCACTCCCCTCAGTACCGTCCCAAGCAAATAGGCTAGCGGCAGCTCTAGGAGGGTGAGATAATTCCGAGGGTTCACAGTGGCTGGAGCTGTTGGAAAAGAGTGTCCCGGCTGGCAGGGGCTGTAGAAACAGCGTGGGGAGACCTCGAGCAGAACTGAAGAAAACTGTGGGTGCAGGGCAGGGAGGAAACGGGTTCCCAAAATCCCGGGGGGACACACGAAGAGACCGGTGGTCCGACGGAGTCCGAGGTGAAGGGAAAAGTCAGAGCTCTCCGCCTCGCCGAGACGAGCAGCCCTGGCCGTCTTCCCCAGAGCAGAAAACTGCCCCCAGCGAAGTGGAATCAATGTCTCTGTGTAGCTGCTTCCTTTGTTTGTTCCCGAGCACCCATAAGTACCGAAAAGCACCCAGCCATTAGTTTCTTAGCAACTTCTGGGAAAAAATTCTATAAGAAATCAACCCAACCCCCAACATTGGTGCAACCTGTTCCACTGCTTATCAGTTCTTCACAGCTCAGAAACTCTTCCTTATATCAACTCCGACCCTTCTTGCTTCAAGTTATACACATTATTTCTTGCCCTCCTTGTCCTGGTTTCAGCTCAGGTAAAGTTCCTTTCAATAGCTGTTACAGTGCTGTGTTTTGAATTCAGAATGAGAATGGTGTTGATAACACACTGTTATGTTTTGGTTTTTGTTAAGTGTTTATCCTAACTAAAGGACTTACTTTCTTTTCTCATGCTATGCCAGATTAGGAGGTTTCCAAAAGAAACTGGGAGGGAGCATAGCTGGGACAGGTGACCTGAATTGGCCAAAGGGATATTCCACACAATAGAATGCCATGCCCAGTATATAACCTGGGAGAAGTTACCAGAAGGGTGGCTGATCTGGGTTCAGGAAGTGGGGCCTGGCATTGGTCAGTGGGTGGTGAGAAATTGTGCTGTGCATCACTTGTTTTTCCACTTATTATTATCATTCTTATTATAATTGACTATTATTACTACATTCATATATTTTTTTAATTGTAAAACTGTTCTTTTCTCAACCTACAAGTTTTACTTTGATTCTCTTTTCCATTCCATGTGGGGTGTCTGTTGGGTGACAGAAGGGGGTTGAGTGAGTGGCTTTGTGGTCCCTAATTTCCAGCCAAGCTTAAAACACACCTCTCCTGCTAGGAGATCTTGTGAAGAGCTTGGCTTCATCTTCTCAATACCCTCTTTGCAGGATTGCAAAGCTGCCATTAGGTCTCCCAAAGATTCCTCTTCTCCAGACTGAACAAGCCCAGCTTGCACAGCCTGGCAAAGTCCCATTTCAGAATGTGAAATTAATAGAAAGCATAGACACACACAGCAACTCATGAAAACAATGGAAATGCTCTTTGCAATGGAGAAATTTTTAATTTACACACAGAGAGGTATTCTTATAAGAAATACCTTATTGCTGTTGATCACTTTATACACATCTTCCATACATAATGTCAGACCTAAAAGGCTAAAAGGGTGCTGAAAAGTGCTGGTCAAAATCCTTCCACCACACAAATTTGCTAGAGGGCGATTTTTTTTTTTTTTTTTTTTTTTTAAATGGAAAGAAAAATTCTTTCCCTATGAAATGAAAAAGACATCATAACCAAATATTTTTCATGGGAATTGAGCAGAAGTAAAAAAGTTGTGAGAGGAAAAAGAAATGTAATGTTTTAACTCTTTTCAGAGGGTCAGGTGCCTGGATGGGACAGGGAACCAGGGAGCCAGGCAGCTGTTTCTGAGGCCTGCAATGAACAGGTCCCTGAATTAACAGCTGCACTTCTGATTTGTGCTAACATCATCTCTTTCAAAATGTGGGTTCTTTTGCTTCCATTCTTACATTCATGTTCTTTGCTGGTTTGCCAGTGTTGCGGGCTGGCTTCTTTAATTTTTTTTAAACTGGCAGACTGAGAGCCCTGGAACCTCTAGCTGAGGCCTCCATTTGTAGTTGTGTAAATGGATGCAAACCTTCCTCTACTGAGTCTGAAAATGGAACCACACTCCAGATTTCAGTCATAATAAGCAACTCTAAAGGCTGGCCCTTTATGTTGCTGAGATGTGAAACCTCACATTCCAATCCTTCTGTTCCTCCCCTGCGTGTTTTAGGAAAAATTTCATCCAAGTTAAAACAGTGCTGGCTAGAATTTGCTTCTTAATAGGCTCTTGCATTAATGAATCTTAAACTACTATAACCCAATACTGTTTTTGTAATGAAACTGCATGACATACAGCTATATATTAGAACATATATTTTTCAAGGAAAACAAAAGCTTAAGGGCAGGTAAGTTCCCATACACAGAAGGTAAACAATTTTAAGAAGTGTCTGATCTCGGGGGTGTCCTAAAGAAGAATTTGAGTCTTTAATTCAACACAAGAACGATCATAGCAGCATAGATAAAACCACGAAATTACAGAAAATTTACCACACTCTGTCTGTTCCTTGAGGAAGACAGAGAGGACTTCAGCCTTACTTCAGCTTAGTACATTGCAGCAGGCTGGCTAGCAAGCTGCAACAGGAAACAGTTCTGTGGGAGATCCTCAGTAATTCTGTCAGCCATCCTTGACTGTGTGTTTGTTTGCTGTCTTTGATTTATATACCAAACATGTTTTAAAGATAAGTATTGATACTCCATTGATTTCATTGACCCTATAGTAAGTTCTTACTGTCTCCAGTTACTGGTTTTGCTTAGACTGGTATGTCTGACTTTTGGCCCATTTCCTAGGTACAGACTGTAGAAGAATTTTTCTTTCTTTTCCTTTTACATCATCCAGTTTTCCTTTGCATGTGCTCATTCAGGAAATTTTGACAGTCTGTGTTTCACATGAAGTTCTGTAGGTGATCAGAGCAGTTTTTTTTGTAGAAGAACTGCACAGAGCATGTTCCTTCACTTGGTCTTCCTCACGCTTTTGTAGGCACAAGCAACCTCTGAGCAAATTCACTATATCTGTTCGTGCAGTTTCACTCACAAAGCAGTACAGAATGGGATCCGCAATGCAATTCAAACTTGTTAAGGCCTGTGTGATTCTGTAAACTTTATACATCAACAACAAAAGATGTGGGTCAGAGGTGGAAGGTTCTTTGATGCTGCGGATAAGCAACACAACATGATAAGGAGTGAAGCAAACAATGAAACTTACTGTGATGTTCAAAATAAGTTTCCTCACTTTTTTCTTTTCTTCATCTACTGTGGCTTGGTTATACCTCACTACTTGATAGATTTTATGGTAGCAAAATACAATGATTATCAAAGGGACCAAGTACCCTGAGCATATCCGGAATAAATTTAAGTTCGCCTGCCACCTTTCCAGGGGGTAGTTATCATAGCATAATGTATGATTAGTGAAATTGCAAGGATCATTGAATACTTCTTTGTACACCAATATGACTGAATTAAAAATGCTTTCCAGAAGCCAAACCGTTATGCTGGCAATCAATGAAAATCTTCTTGTGCGCAAGTACTGGAGCTTCAAGGGGTGAACTAATGCTAGGTACCTGTTGAGAGAGATGCAAGCAAGGAACGCAGTGCTGGTGTAGAAATTCATATACATAAGGAAGGCAAAAATCTGACAAAGCAAGGCAGAGAGCCTCCAGTCATCTCCATGCCAGGCATAATCAATCCACAGAGGCAGAATCAAAGAGTACAGAAGGTCAGCCAGGGACAGGCTAAAGATGTAGACTGCTAACTCATTCTTTTTCCTCACCTGAATGCAAGATGCACAGAGGGCTATGCAGTTGATGGGAATACTGAACATCATAACAATGCTGTACACAAATGGAAACAAGTACTTATCCAGGGTGTGATCATCATGGCACTCAGTGTTGTTGTTCATTGTCCACCCCAGCAGTATCCTTGAGATACTTCCAGCCTGGGTGCAATAAAACCCTTTGTTGTAGTCTATTGGGTTGTCATCTGTTAGTTCTTCAGGACTTGATTGACAAGATTCCAGCCTTCTGTTACCAAAAAGGAAAAATGTCAGCTATTACATTTCTGTTGTTTTTGTGGGATTCTTGGTGTGCGTGTTTTCTTTTGATTTTAAGAAGAAAGAAACTGTGTTTGTAGGACATCAGAGCATGTTAATGCTCCTGGAGTTAGGAATGCATAGGAAGAGGAACCCAAAATTTAAGTTGTCAAGGTCAGTTAGATGGGAGCTCCTATAGCAGAAGCAGAATGAGTAGTTAAGACACTTTTAGGAGGGGGGTGGTTTCCTGCAATTCTGGTTCTCGTGGGAGAATTAAAGGAGATCAGAAAGTGGACCACAAATAAAATAATAAATGTGCACTTTCTATTATTCTGGTCAGCACTGTTTTGGGAATATGAATATAGCTGATTTCTTATCCCAAATAACCTCCTCCCCTCTAAGGCAATGAAGGGACAAGGATAGAAATACAGGGATTCAGGTACTGCTGGATGTTGGGATCTGCTCAGAAGAGGAAAATATGTTGGGAATATTTCCCTATTGCAAATCACTCTTGTCTTGTTTGCATCCTCACACATCCCTGCTTCCTCTCTTCTCCCTTGTATGTGATCTCACATGAACTTGCCATCAACTCTGCTGTTCCAGCAAGACTTACTGCATGTACCAGAAACCCTCGTGTGAAACCTGCCAGGCTATTGGGTTCTGGCATGCACACGAAATCTGCTGGGTGTCCCTTTGAACATGTGAGGTGGAGACTGAGTACGGTTTTTCATTTGTACTTCCGTCTAAAAACTGCACCTGTGATGCATGAGCTTATAAAGTCATTAGCAATTAAACTTTTCGTAGTCACTTCCAGGACTGTGTTATCAACAGCTTCACCATGAAAGTATCAGTAAAATGGCAGCCCTGACTAAAGCAGTGGGACTGGAGTTGTGTGTGAACCTTAGAAATATGTAGAAAAGCTGACTTCTCAGTAAGAAAGTTACAACTGTAGTTGTAAGACAGCTGGTACTCGCTGATTGTATCATGGCTCTGATACTCAGCAGTTCCCTTCTCTTGAGAACTAATTCAGGAAATACAAGAATGGAAAATATTGGTTGCAGTCTCCAGTTATACTACCAAATATACTAACTGTTTGAGAGACTGCTGTGATAGCTCATCTGTGCTTTGAGCCTGGATTGCAGCAGAGGAGGTCAAGAGGCTGAAGAATGAGTAGGTTGCAAGATAGCACATCTACAACTGTTTCAACATGGGAAAGAAGTCCAATGGAATACATCTTGCGTGCAGAATCTTTCCCACATGGTAGGAAAAATTCAGCCTTTTATATGTTTGGTGTGTTTGTGGGTTTATCATAACAACCCAAAAAAGTTCATTGCCTGTGCTGAGAGGTTATTATACGTATCTCTTGTCCATTATTATCTCTTCCATTATTATTCATAAAAAATAAGAAACAATGACAAAACTACCCAGAAAGTGCATATTCAATTTTACCTGCCACTGCCTTATTTGATCAAGTTGCCTAACTTATCAGCTACAGCTAAACTTGTTCACAAGCTTGAAAGCCAAGGAAAATTCTTGAGAAGGACTTGTTAATTTGGTCCATTGAGGAAATTTATCAACATGATGTCTAATTTTTAAAAAATGCAGTGTCTGTATTTAAGACAAACAGAAGATGTCTGTATTTCAGCTTGGTTTCATAAAACCACACAGCAAAAAGGGCATTGTATGTTTTTCAGTATAGATAAATATCACAAAATAAAAATCCAGCTCTAGAAATTGAATCTGAGGGTTTTGGGACCCACTTCTCACCAAAAAGAAATCAAATGTATGCAGACAGAACAGATGAATCAAAGATAAAATACCTACCTCTTCTCCTAATCACACTTTAGCATCTCTTTTCCTATGACAGGTCTCTTCTTGTCTAAGAGGGAAACGTGCCCTTTCAGAAGCGTGTGTGTAATGCAGCAAGTATATGAGGCAGTGTTTCCTAGTCTCGTGACTGAGTAACTGGAATTCCTTCTCCCTCCCCCATAAACTCTTTCTCTTTTGTTAGTTCACTTGCTGTGTTACAGACTTGCCATCCTTATAAGCTCCCAACTTCTCTCTTATTACTCACAACAGCTTCTTTTCTATCTACTCTTAGATCAGCATGCCAATTTCCTCATACCACCTGGATTTTTTTTTCAGCTTTTTCATTTTAGCTCATTGTTTCTAAGAATTTTGCTCTGTTGGCCTTAACTGACGATAAGGTAAAACCCTTGTCCTTACATTGCTCTTATCTGTGGTTTATACCACATATTATTTTGGGCAAAACTTTACTTTGCTCTTCTGCCAGCTGCCTTAAGGAACTAATATCTGAAGGTGCAATTTGCTAACGGTAGGCTGGGACACTAAAAATGAAATTCAAAGAAGCGAGTTGAAACCACATGAAAATTGTCACCTCAGAAAGTTTTTCCATTCTTCATATTCACAAGTCACTGTACCCCATTGCTTTCTTCTTACCCAGTGTGCTCATTAGTTGCCGTGAACGCAGCCTTGGAGGCTGTGTAGCATTCCCCAGGTAATCCATGGCTGAGCTTTGATGACACATTGCTGGTACTTATGTGAGGACATGCTTTCAATGATGGTAATAACGAGAAGTGTGTCATTCTGGCACGTATTGATGACCTATACTTAAGTGTGTCAAAAAGCCAGCAAATGAAGCTTACCACAATGCATGCTGCAGTTTCTTGCACAGAAATACAAAAGCAGAAAGCACCACTTTGCCCTGGTTACAACACATTTCACTCAAATTGCTTGAGGCCTTATTTCAGAAGAAGTGGTCTATATAACACTTTATTGCTGAGTTGTATTTCTGACAATTAGGACTTTGTAATGCAAGATGATTTTTCTTACCTGAATACATGATTTGAAGCATTCCCAGGTTTTCTCTCTGCTGCTGAGCACACCTGCTGGTTTGGCTTAGGAGGATGGTATTGGCTTACAGGTATCCTAAAAACAATATTTGATAATTTTCCCCAATGATTTATTTTTTTTAACCATCAAGAAATTTTGGTTTAATGATATGGTCTAATGATTTGACTTTCATGGTCCAAATCTACTGTGACTAATTCCATATGCTTGTGACTTATTTTATAGACCTGTTTTGGTATCAGATGTTTCAAATAAATAAAAAAAAAAATCCTTAACAGTAATTTTTTCTTTTAGACACATTATTCAGTTATTACCATAGTTCCTGCCTCTGTCATTTTGCTACAGAAAATCCACTGTACAAGAATTCTGAAGGGTCAGAAAGACATAAAACTTAGAGGAATGGACTAGCAAATGTTTCCCTTCAAGTACTGTATGCAAACAAGCCTGTAAAGGAACCTTGTGAGATTTTCTAGAGAAAAGTAGTCACTATATACTGTATTTGTATCAATACATTTCTACAACATCTTCAGGTTCATAGAGAGCTTTATGTGGTTTCTCCATTTATGACATTTTGAAAATCACAAAGTACAAATTTAAACTTTCATAAGCATAAATACAAAAGGATATTCCATACTCTTATCAGTAAAAATCTTTGTAAGGGAAGAAAGGAACGGTGCTGTGCAAAGTAGTGCAGTAGCTGCTGTACTGGTGACACTGTACATCAAGCATAAGATGGAAAGACAGATTGTTTTCCTTTTTCTCTTTAAGCAATTTCAACAAAGTAGATTGCTTTGTCTTCTCAAAATATGTTCTACTGCCAAGTTGAGTTCTTCAAGTACAGAGGATGTGCCATAGATAATTCTTTTTATCTAATGAGCAGATCTCAAAACTCAGTTCTGAGAAACTTCACAGTTTAGGAGAGTTGAAATACCGCTTTCAGAAAAATGGCCTTTTTTGCTTAAAATTAACAGCATTTTTCCTCATGGAACATTAAATTTCACCCACAGGTCTCTGTTAGATTCTGTAAAGACTCAAACAGGTCTAAAAGAGCTCAGCTGTTTTAACTTGAAGATATACTTTACGGATTGTTTCATTGAGCATAAACATTCACTTAATGTGAGCAAATAGGAAAAAAACCCATGTTTTTTAGAAAGGCAAGTATTATTTTGCTATATCATTAAGTGCATCATGTTTTCCGCTATGCGTACAGAAAGATGTACAATGTATTTTCACATACATGATATATGGCATTCTAAAAGCTACTTTTACCAGAGCTTGTCTTTCTGCTAAGTTTTAAGCATTCTGCATATTCATATAAATAGCACTGGGTATTTTGACAGTGTCTGAAAATACCAAAGAACACTACTAGATTACTGGATCCCTCTGTGAGGCCTGAGGCACTTTTTGCAGGGATGGGACAGCTCAGAATGTTGAAAATTCACCCCCAAATACAGTTCTTCTCCATTCTTCCCCCCTTCTGTAATCAACCATATTTTGATCATGGCAATGCTATTACAACAAACAATGAATCAAGCTTTCTTTCCTAATCCTAGGCACAGCTTTCCTAATTCAATCTTTTGATGTCTTTTGCCTTAGTCTCATGATTTGGTTGTGGGATTGAAATAAACCCTCCCCAAAGTTATCTTTTCCAGCCCCTTTTGCATATCTTCTTTCAGATGTATGAAATCAGCATCCATTAGGGAGAGCTAGATGGAAACCTGTCCCAGAATGGAGTTGTGTCCCTGGCTCCTTGGATCCTGAGCACTTACCTTGGCAGCCACGTGTCCCCGTGCGGTGGTCCCTGTTATGCCATTGTCAGTGTAACCCGTATCTGCTTCTAAGAAAAGTGTCTGCTTCTGCTTGATCAGAGACAGGAAGCTGCTCTTAGATAAACAGGCAGCAGTTCATACCATCTCTTGGTTTTGCTTCCTTTTTTTTTTTTTTTCTGTCCCCAATTCCTTGTTAATCTAAGCTTGCCCATGAGAAAAAAGATGAGGAACAAAGGATGGAAGCAAGCTCAGTAGATACAGGAAAACTTTTAGAAACTTTATAAAAGTTTAAATTAAAGTATTGCTTAATTAGATGAGCATATTATATTATACACCCCTTATCTAGGAGACATCACATTCTGCAGATAAACCAATCCACAGAAATAAAATGTTGTGTTTTATTTGTGTTTACTTGTGTAAGTTCAAAATGTGTATGTTTTTTTGTTGACTGAAGGACCTCAACTGCTTTTCCCTACAAATTGATCACAGAATCAAATAAGAATCCACCTGAGAAAAGCTCAGAAATGTTTTGCAATGACTTTAGGAGTTTGTGGAAGAAGAATTGAGTATTTTCAGGGTTTATAAGTTCATGAATAGTTCAAGTTAACAAAGGATAACAGCATTTTATGCACTGTGACAGGTCACATATTTTTGTATTTTTACATAAACTGAATCTGAAGTTGGATGCAGTTTTTGGAGGAGCGATTCTTGTGACAGGTAATTCTATTCAATTAGACTGGTGGAAAGGTGTTACATGAGCATAGTTCTCTTCCTCCTCTGTGTTCAGAATAATTTATTTTGTGTATTTTTTCTTAAATTCTGTTTGGAACAATACAATTCTGCTTTAAGAAAGTGGGTACAATTTGACTTGCAATGTCCATCTGTTGGGTAACACCAAAAGTGTCCGGTTTGATGATTCAGATGCTAAGGAGAAATGAAAGAGAACAAATTGAAGACTTTTAAAATAGGGGCATACTGACTTCCTTGAGAATACCAGGCAGGTCTATAATATTTAACCACTGTATACAGAGATTTGGTTCCTTATTTTTTCAGTCAGTGTGACTTTTTCATCCAGTTTTACTGATCTGATTGTTACATGAAGTCTAAACTATCAAATACTTATGGCCATTCTCAAACTATTACAATAGCCCCTTCCTGTTTGGGGAATGGAAGACCACTTGCTTAGATAAATTTCTAAAATAAATTTCAGTAACACCTTCATTTTCACTGAGAGAAAAGTCATTAGAGGAAGACCTGCTTTATCACTTTCCATGTGCCTTTTCCTAACATGGTACCTGCTAAGTGTCCAGTATGCTGGTTCTGGTGTTTTGTTGAGCATTCCTATACTTTGCTGAAGAAAAAACGGTTCTTATCATTATTAGAAACAGAGAAACAGAGCTGAAACATTTCTACAGTTCTGTGCTGCAATGACAGCAGAACTGAAAGATCAAAGGAAGCAAGAGAGATGATGCCTTTTATGCATTCTAGAAGTAAATGTAAGCTAAAATAAATCCTTAATTTTGTCTAAATTCAAAAATTTAATTTCTGATGAAAGCAGCAATTTTTCAGGATTTTTGTGAGATCTGGATATACACAGTATCTCAGATCAGTCATCCAAGAACAACAGGTGTTATTAGTGTTTGCTGAGAAAAAAACCCCAACCCTGAAACAGGAAAGCATTAACAGTGGAAAAGGATCTTATTTAGAAAAGAAGCAATGAGTGAGTCCTTCATAAGTTTATTGGTTAAATTTGGGTTTACAAAGGATCCATGAACAAAGGTGTTGTCAGGAAAATTAATCCAGAAACACCAGAGGTTTGTGTCCAAAAAGGAGACAGATGAATCCTGTAACTTTACTTGAATAAAGGGAGAGGTCATGGGGCATTCCCCACGGGGTCTCTCAAAATTTTTGGGGGATGCAGCCTCATTTTTATCCTAATTTCCTGGCTGCATTTCCCTCTCTCTTTCCCCATTGGCTGAGGTATTTGAGAGGTACAGACTTCCTGAAACGCCTAATGCCCTCTTCTAATGTATACCCCCTATTTTTCTTTTTTCCTTGTATTGCTGCTCTTTTTCTCTAAATCCAGAGATTTAGCACAGTCTTGAGTGAGTAACAGTCTGTGTCAATTAGTGGAATTCCTATGGAATTTATGGTTCCCCCCACTGCTTCTTTCACCTCTCCATATCTGGCTTTATCTTTAATCAGGCCCACAGTTTGTAAAGACACTTCCTTCTAATTCTTTTCAGTGTAAAGAAAAAATTGGTTCGATACAAGGTCAAGATGCAGCATGAAAGTTGACAAGAGTTGCACCAAAATATCCTTTTCTTTCCACTGAAAGATTCTCAGAATGTTTTTCTGTACCAACTGAAAAGGACAGGCACTCAGAACGTCACAGGACAACAAATATAAGTTTTGAAAACTGACAATTTTAGGATCTCATGAGTGAATAAGAGACTGAATTTCACAGCTGAAGCTTTTTACATGAAATAAATTGTTGCATTAAGCAATGAAACTATCAGAATTAACCAATTAATTTGTAATGGTTTTACAAACCTTCCAGGTGTGCAAAGCTGTACAGTCTGCTGGAATGAATGTGAAATAGGACCTGGAGCATAATGCTACCTCTGGCACTGACTCACAGTAGCCCTGAGGAAGTCACTCTGACCGTCTGTATGTAATAATGGTATCCTATAGCTCATTTGGGTGTGAGCAGGTTCATTAGTTAATGCTTGATATTGCTGTAAAGTGCAAAATGTTTTGTGAGTGCTTCGTATTGTTATTTAAAAAGAAATAAACAGGAAACGTCAGTCAGGTAATGTCATCACTGAGACATTAGATCCCTCAATGCCAGCGGCAGAGACACAATGACAATGAGTGACCGAGGCTCGAATAACAGCATTCTTTGTGGTTAGAAACGTGCAAAACCGGTGCCTTTTCACAGCTCTTACACAACGTAGGACTTTAGCCACTGCCCGTGGCTCATACCTCCTTTAGGCACATCTCTATGAAATACTGAGATCAACAGACAGGACAGTTCCCCATTACGAATTTTTATAGGATAATCAAGCTGATCGCCGGTCTCCGGGTTACTTTTCCTCCGAGCCGAATGCTTGTATGAGCTGGAGTCTGAGGGAACACCCCGGCAATCCCCACGGAAATCTTTGGCGTGTGGCTCAGCACCACCTCGGCTGCTCTCATCTTGACGAGGCTGCCCTACAGCGCACCCCTGAAGGTGTAAACAGGCTCGTTCAGCCCATCATAATTCAAACCCCACTTTTAGCATCCCTTTCTGGGGTTCTGCTGATACAGCTGCGGATCTAGCTGGGTCCAAGGGGGATTTCCCGGGAGGGGCGCGGGGCTGCTAGCAATCTCTGCGGCCAGGGCCCGTGTGTGGGCACCTCACAGCATCCGCCCCTGCGGCGACCCAAATCCTTCTCTGAGCGCTGCTACGTGCTCCTTCAAAGCGCCGCTTCCTGTGACTCTTCGGGGGGTTTGGTGGCAGCCTGAGAGCGCCGCAAAAACAGGAAACTGGCTGCGAGATGCTGGGAGGGCCTGGAAATGAAAAGCGCACTAGGAAACGCCGTTCTTCGCCCGGGACAAGTTCTTCGTCCCTTGCCAGAGGCTCCAAAAAGGAGACTCAGAGGCCCTGAAAAAGTCAGTTTGACTCGTCCCCTTCGCGCGGCTGCTCACGCTGCACGGAGCGCCTTTTCCGTGGCGCTCCCACACAAACCCCGCCTCGCCTCACAGGCTGTCCACACTCAGGATGGCCCCGCAATAGCTGCACTCGAGGCTCAGTGCCCAACTCCAGCATGGCGACGCACGCCTCACAAGCTCGCCGTGCCCTTTCTCAGCATGGCAGCTGCTGACTTCAGCCGGGCGGGGCTGTCCGTGAAGGCTGAGCAGCCTTCCTGCCCTCTTTCCCTAGAGCAGGATGGCAGCGCCGGGCGCTGCCGCCCCGCCCCGGGGTGGCGGTGGCGCGGTCACGTGCCGCGCGTTGCCGGGCAGTGCGGAGGCGCTGCAGGAGCGGGGCGGCCGCGGGACGCGGCGGGAGTGGAGCTGGAACGGGAACGGGACCGGGAACGGGACCGGGATGGGCTGCGCGGCTCTGCTCTGGGGCACGATCCTGCTTGCCTGCAGCTGCGGCCCGGGCCCCCCCAGGGTCGGTGCCGCTCCGCTCTTGGCAGCCACCTACGTGCTGGACGATGCCAACGGGCTGGGCAGGGAGTTCGACGGGATCGGGGCTGTCAGCGGCGGCGGGGTGAGCGGCTCCTCTGGGGCAGCGGTGCTGGTACCCTCCTCGGCGCGGCAAGGGACACCAGGGCTGGGCATCCCGTCTGTGGGATGTGTGGTGGCTTCGGCAGGGCCTGGGCCGGGGGTGTGGCGGAGGGGAGCCCTGAGGACTGGCGGGGTGTGGGGACACCCCCCCGGCGTGAGCCGGGCTCGGCGGGGAGGCGCTGAGGGCGGCGGTGCGGGCAGTGTCCGGCTGCGGGCGAGATGGAGCCGGGCTCCGCTCTGCGCCAGCCCTCCGGACACCTGCGCTGTGGCTTTTCGGGGTGCCCAGGGCCAGCCGTGTCCTGTCCAGGGCCAGCTGGTGGAGGAGAGATAAGCCAGGGTGGATTTTTACGTAGAGGTTCGTAGTAATCCCTGCGTTTTAAAAAGCTGGACGAGCCACAGCCGCTCATCTTTCGTGGGTCCAGGCAGCAGGGCCCTGAGATTCCCGGAGCTTTGACCCCCTCTTCGACCTGCTGAGATGCTTTCTTTGGCCTCCTGCCTGTGTGCCCTGTGAGGTCCCCTTGCTTTGGCATATGATGAGCCAAAGCAGGGAGAGTTGAGTAGAGCAGGAGAAATGGTGCTGGGAGGG
Source organism: Certhia americana (assembly GCA_018697195.1). Classification (NCBI taxonomy): domain Eukaryota; kingdom Metazoa; phylum Chordata; class Aves; order Passeriformes; family Certhiidae; genus Certhia; species Certhia americana. The sequence goes on along the minus strand of CM031861.1, from coordinate 45,300,659 downwards.
AGCTGCCTGTTGTTTGTCATGAAGCCGTGTGATCTCTTTGTTTCTCCGTTCTTTGGACTCTTTGCAGTAAATTCCAGGTAACTGGAGTACAAGGCAGTTGCAACCCGTGAAACCAGAAATGCACAGCTGAAGGTTTAGAAACAAGTTAGGTATTGGCTGAGCTGTGCTCTTGGTGCTATAATTATTTTTGCAGGTTTACTAGCTCTGTGAAAGGCATAGAATGAAAAGCTGGAATGTAGTTAAATGTTTGAAAGTTGTGTTTTCACATTTTCACATTTTCTTTTCATTTTAGGCAACATCTAGACTCCTGGTGAATTACCAAGAACCTTATCGCTCCCAGATTTTAGATTATCTGTTCAAGGTAAAGTTGGTTTCACTGCTGCAATAATGTTTGATTTCATGCAGAATTTCTTACTGTGTAATATTGGAACTCCTGTGGTATATTCAGTGCTGCTTCAAATTAGGCAAAATCCCACCTTGTAAAGCATAAAGTGTATCTATTTAATGTTGATTGTTATTGGAAACTTAAGTATTATATGTTGTTTTTGTTCAGGATTTTGTTCAGGAGACTGTTTCTTCATGTTGTTCTGAAAATTCCTTTTGTGTTTTCACAATGTATTTTGAAAATATGTTTTCAAAAATGTGTGTAAACATATATTTGATCATCCATGTGGGCTAAATCTTAAGTCATTTCTGTGGCTAAAATGGGGGGTTCAGCTGTTCATAGTGATTGAAGTAAGGGGATGTTAGAGACAGTTTGGATTCTTTTTGAGTACAGATAGAATAACATAGCATGAGAGTAACTGTGCAGACTGCAGGTTTGTAACAGCATCTATTCCAAGCTAGTCAGTCTCAAGTACAACTACAGTGATTCTAGAAGGTGTAGGAAGTTCACTGGTTTGTAAGCTGTGTTAGTTAGCAAGTGTAACCCATGGAGTTAGCCAGCTTAATATAGGGTAAGAGTATTGCACTGGACATTAATAGGTTGTTTTGCTTTTGGCACTGTAAATTACTCTGCTGGAAGAGGATGTCATGTCACTTTCAAGTAACGCAATCCAGATGGCTGGAGGGGAATAATTTGCCATGCAGTTTAAAGAATTAATTTTCAAGGGTAGAGTAAGGTGTAATATGTGCCTGGAGAATGAAAGCTGATGGGTTTTTTTGAGACAGAAGATGTGTGTTACTAATATAAATGTTCTGATTAGGCATGTGGTAATGCCTAATCAGAACATTTATATTAGTAAATGTCATGATTTTAAAAGAATTTTTGATGTGCTCTTTTGCCGAAACCTCTTAAACTGTCATGTCTGTGAAGGGTGTACCTTGCCTCATTCTCCTTGTCTTTCAGTGTCAGTCATTTCATGACGGGAATGGGAGAACAAGTGTTTTTGAAGTTTAAAACAAAAAATGTCAAAAAGAGAAATGATAAATTGGAAATACTTTGCTGTTAAAAGCAAACAAAAATCTCAAACTTGTAAGCCAAAAGGCATGTCATCTATGCAGCATTTTTTTAAAATCAGATTGCATTCTTAGGTCTTAAAACATTTTTTTTGGATACCAAAATTATACTTGTGTCATTCCATGGAGGAAACCAACTTATTAGTGGTTATTAAAATAATGATTAATTTTAACTTCTGGCTTGAGCAACATTTAAGCCAGTAATGGCTGGAAGAACATGTTGGCAGTAGAATCACCTGTATGAGCTTGAATTTTATATTTGGCTCCACCAGTCAGATGCCAGGGGAAGGGGGATAATGGACTCGCCAATTGTTTTCCAGTGTGGTGTGTTTTTTCCTTTCTTGCTTATCTGTCTAGTTTCCAGATTATTCCTGACCTGTATGTATGCTCTTTCACAAAAGCAGTGTAACACTTTACGAAAAAGAATAAAAAATACTGACTTCAATAATTTAATTTTAAAAGAAAACAAGTTTAGCTTCTAATAGCATTAAAATACTGCTGCGTTCCTCATGTATTCAGTGCTCTGCTTTAATAGTGCTTTAATATTTTAGTATGCTAATAGTATTTTCTTGAGCATAAGCTATTTAAAATCTCCGTGGTTGTGGAGATGTGTTGTTAATGGTGCAAGAGTCAATGAAACTGTTTAAGTATCAGTGTACTATTTATCCTGGTGGATTTTCTTTTGAAAAGCAGAAATTTATATAATCTCTCATTACATTTATAAGGAGTGCTTAAGCAAATAAAAAATATTGCATTTTCAGCATGCTCAAAATTGTACACTGACTTATCTCATTCTCCTTGTTAACAGCAGGATTCTTCCTGATTTTTGTCTTTTTTCCACAGCCAAATTTTGGTGCTTCTTTACATATTCTCAAGGTAGAGATTGGAGGTGATGCACAGTCAACAGGTATGGGTTTTGCATGAGCAGCATTTAACTTGTGGTTTCAGTGATGCTGTAAGTAACACGTGCTGCACATGGAGCTGAGGCATGGAGATAGCTGAAAGGAGTTGCAGTAAGCCATAATGGCTTGTACAAGAGAGATTTACACCAACATTCTCGCTATCATAAGGTTAATAGCTTGCATTCTAGAGCAAATGAGTTCTTGTTTGTTCCCCCTATAGTAGGTTTCTGAGTTGCAGAGTTTTGCAATACTAGCTCATTTGTCTTAAAAGCATGAAATGCAAATCCATCTGATCAGAAGCAGTTACATTTCTTTGGTTTAATTAGCTGCAGTGTTTCACTGGAGTGGCATTGGCTGGCAGTAGGCAGAATTTTTTTTTCTTCCTTGGAAGAGTTGCAGTTGAAAATGTCTTGATGTAATTTGCCTAGCCTGCCTACTACATTTACATATAGGAAAAACTATTTAGTAGCTGGTTGTGGCCAGAAGCTGAGAAGCAGAGACAGCAGCCTGTACCTTTTTTTTTAAATTTTTCATAAAGTAAATCTGGCCACAGCAGGAATGGACTTAAAACCAGACACAGTTAGTAAATAGAAAGCATAGAATCTGGTTTTGTGGTGTTATATATGTATATATATATATATTTATATATATGTTTGTGTATATATACTTGTATGTATATATATATATATATATATTTGTATATATGCATGTTTCTTTCCGTAATGTCTATAATTTTGTTTGTATAATTAGATACTGTTTTTCATTGTTGTGTTTACTTCACAAAAATGAACATGCTGAAAAGTACTATACTGGGTTTAAGAGCTTGATAATGAATTGCTGGGTGAGGGGGAATGGAATCATCTTCAGGCATGCACAGACCTTCTCTTCAAACACTCTTATTGCTGGCTAAGGAGAATGTCACATACATTCTTGTGTGATGGTTTCCACAAGAAGAAGAGAAGAATAAGATGCATATATCTCAATGCACTAAGCTGCATCTCTTCTTCTGGCCTCAGTGGTGTGGTCAGGAGTTAATTTGAAACATTATATGAAACCTAAATCTGGAATCTAATTGTTCTATATCCTTGCCTAACTTTTATATAGCCAAGTGTTAGTAAGGTAAAAAAATCAATCCTGTTTTCTTTGATGAAATGTGGAGTTTCAGCAATCTTCATTTAAAACAAAATCTCATTAGAAGAGGTCCCTGCATGCAATTTAACAGCAGTTGCATAATTGTTGCAGTCATGTGCACAAGTTATTACTTGACTTTTGTGTGTAATGATTTCTCATGCAACACTGATTCTTTTGCACATTTCTAGTTTGTTTGCCTCTGTCTGAGGAAATTCAGCACATAGCATTCAATTGCAAAAACTTTTTCTGCAGTCACAGAACACAATGAAAGTTACAAACTAGATATTTTAATGTAAATATAAAAAACCCCCACATCCTCTTTCCTGTAATTGAAAAAAAATCATGGTAGTTCCTTTCTTTCCTCTCCCTGGACCTGCCTTGTGCAGAAGAAACAAACTGTAACCTTCTTTTGTTTGTTTTTTGGTTTAGAGATAACTTGCTTGTATAATGATTTTTATTCCTCTTAATCTTAATGCGGTAACATTCCTAGTGGTTGTTAATACCAAGATATGAGACAATAGCAAATACAGATTTACTGTTATCATAGCTAGGGATAGAAAATGTCTAATAGTTAACCACATCTGATGTTAAAAGCAGGCAAAAACCCTTAAAATAAAAATATTTAAATTATGCTAAGTTAATAAGAATGAAGGGTAGCAAATCTTGCATTTACCTCCCACTATTCCTTTGGCTTTGCAATATAGACCAAGGAACTTGTGAACCATGTTGGAGATACGTCCTTGCATACTCTGTTAATGAGCAATGCAGCAAACTTCATGATGTGTAACAGCTTATGACACAGAGGATAATTGTGAGCTACCTGTCTCTTTCCTTCCTAGATGGTACTGAACCCTCCCATATGCACTATGAAAATGATGAGAACTACTTCCGGGGCTATGAATGGTGGCTGATGAAAGAAGCTAAAAAGAGGAATCCCAAAATTAAACTGATTGGTAAATTGCTTTGAGCTTTTAGATTTAAATGCCTTTTTATTCCCCTGACTAAATTACCTATCTGACCCTTTATTAAAATTTTAATGGGGGGATGTTCTGTTGTTTCAGTAGATGAAGTAGAATCTCTAATTTTGTTAAGCTTGTCTTGATGCTTACCATGTTTTACCTTGTTACAGTAGCACAACATCCTGACAAGAAGCATAACAAATCTCTAATAATTTGCTTGTATTAAGTAACTAATAAACATGATTGCTTTATCATGAAAAATGAGTTTCTGAATAATTGAGTAAAAAAAATGATGAGGGATAAAGTAAAGTTACTGCAAGTATAAGTATGTAAATCTTATGCATTTGATTACATGTTCTTATTACAAACCAATCACACACCCTTTCTCCACTGTAGAGATTCTGGTCTTCTGGTTTGTCCTGCATGTGTAGTTGAATTGTAAGAGGAGTTTCCTTTCTTCCTGTTTTGATTGAGTTGTGTGTGTGCTGTGACAGTACAAATATGGATCCCTAGATTGTATTTTTGTATTTTGGAAATACAAAATGTATTTCACACGAAACACGGTAAGAAGTCTGTTGGTTAAAAGGTGTCTAATTCCCACACCTTCCAGGGGGCTTTGACATATCCAGCCATGAAGCAAGGCTTGTTTCAAGATTTGCCAGTCAGGTTCAGTTAAGCCTACTATTTATGACTAATTGTAATTATTAATAATAGCCCTCTTCCCTCACATCAAGCTCTCAACAAAGGAAGGAGAATTTACTTTTAAATTAGCCTATGGTATCTTGTACAAGTTGGCTGGACACTTAGCAGCATCTGGTTAGATAAATTTGTTTTTCTTATTTACTATAAGATCCAGTGAGACTTGGAAGTGCTTTTTCATGATCCTAATCTTCCTTCCTCTGTTATGATCAGATCATCATGTCTTCTGAAATTCATGTTCAGGAGATAAACAGTTTTTCATGTTCTGTATCGACCCTTTGTCTTTAGCTTTGTAAATTTTTATCCTAAAATCTTTGGATTTTTAAACCTGCTAGAGCTAGTACCATAAAATTGACAGATTATATGTAGTCAGTTGTTCTCTAGTAATGAATGCTTCCTAGCTCATAAAAAAAAAGCAGCTATTAATTGCTTGATCATAATTTATATTAGACCATACTCTGCAGTTAGATAAGTTATTTTCATTGTCTTCACTGGAACCAAACAAGTTTCAAGCACTTATCTGTTCCTGCCTGCAAATTACAGCTTGCTCTTGAAGCTTATTGAGTAATGTAGACCAACCATTTACCTTATTCATTTGTTTTTCTTCTCTCTTTCCAGGATTACCTTGGGCATTTCCAGGATGGATAGGGAAGGGTGAAAATTGGCCCTATGACTATCCAGATATCACTGCTTACTATATTATTTCTTGGATATTAGGAGCAAAACAGTATCATGATTTGGACATTGATTATATTGGGGTCAGTAGAGCAAAATCTCTTGTATATTTTATGTACATTTTATCTATCTTCACTCCTGAAATCTTGGCCCTGCCTCTCTTTGTTGATGACTGGAGGAGGAGGAGGATGGCAAGAGAATTTTCTGGGGTTTTTTTTGTAATTGTACTTTTGGCTTGTACTGTTGCCAGGGGAAAGGCAGTAGTTGTGCTAGTTTACACATACAGTTGTGTTAGTTTCAGTCTTCCTGAAATGATGGCTGTTAAAGCAGAACAAGTGTCAAATGGTTCCTACCTTCCCAGTTCTAAAACAAAGTTACCGAAGAATTTCAGAGTTCTTTTTCCTTTTCTGCCTTGTTTGTTCTGCTTGCCTTTCAGCAGTTACCAGATAACAAAAAGCATCAATTAACACAGTTTGAAAGTCAGCTAACATGACTTAGCATAAAATATCATTATTTTGCAGAAGAGCAGTCCTCTACAACTTTCTCCATTTTTACCTGCATTATTCATAGTAGATAAAAGTGCATGTTTTACAGTACAACTACTGTGTTGTCATATAGTGCAATATATGAAAGTAGTGAAATGAATGTCTGAGAAAAAATGTCATAAATTGGAGATGCTAGAGACAAGCAGACAATCTGAAAAAACCCTTCAAGTTCACTATTTGAGCAAGAAATTGCATCTAGGATTCCTCCAAAATCAATCCTGTACTTACTGAACACTTATTTTGCATTCTTAAATGTTATGATATGAGAAGTTTAACTGCAGAAAAGCTGAAAATTGCTTTGGCTGTCCAGAACAAAACTTCTAAACTGTGGTTCCCATCCCTTAGAAGTCTGACCTTTCTGCTGCAATGTGGGAAGGGTATCTCATGTATATCTCCTCAGGAATGCACCCCCACTTCGTGTTGCTGGCTTATTTCAGTTGGGTCAGTCTTGCACTGTGGGTAATATAGTAGTGATACTTCAGCAATTCAGTTAAGTAGAGGCAGTGAGAACAATTGCTGTTACATTTTTCTCTGCCCTGTGTTCTTGGAGTAGAAAATAAGTTTTGCACTTCGTGTATTTGAGTAATGTTAATTGACTTTCAGTGTTGTTACTTTGCAGTGATTAGCCTTCTAAATTCTCTCCTAAGAAAAGGGAATTTCTGCCTATCCAGGCAATGTGGTGATATTGCATATTGTCTCATTTCTTTGTGGGTATAATCTGAAATAGGCTCAGAAACACTCAGAACAATTTCAATGCTGTTATGGTTGTACATGGTTAGCCTTTACCACTGTTTTTGCTGTTAAGTACATGTTCTGTATCACTATTTGCTTTATGATGAGATGAGCTTTTCAGTAAGTAATGTTTTAATTGGCTCATTTCTGAAGTTTCATGTTAGCATTTATAGAAAGGTAGAAATATCAAAATCAATTGTACTTACCCTATCTGAAGGAAAGTGCTTGTACTTTGCTGGGTAATCTAAACCTTTACTGGTGAATGTGAGTCAGTGTTCATGTGGTGGCTAGAAAAGAAAAAAACAAGGTTTCTGCCTATGTGTTTTATAGGTCAGGGGGTTTGGTGGAAAGGAAGACCAGTATTTCTGCTTTTGAATTTTCAGCTGTGTTTGGCTTAAATTCTCTTTCCATGAAAGATGGAAAATTTAAAAATTATCTCATTTTTTGTCTGTTTACTTAAAATACGCTGGATCTCTTTTGTGTTCAAGCTTGGATGTAATCCTGTGTAAATTAGAAAGAACAGTTAGCTTCATCAATTTGTTCAATATATGAGTTATTCGTTCTCTCCTGTGTCCATGTATTGCAGCAGGGGCTCATTCATGAGGCCACACCTTGAAGCACAACGTGTTTGTCAATGGGTCCTAGCAATCTGTAGAGCTATTGGTAATGTAACACTGTTGCCATTGTAGAGCTCAAGTAGCTCTAGCATTCTTGTCAATGAGAAGTCAATCAGGGGACTTTAGAGAAAGATAAACAAAGGCTACCATGAACTTTCATACAGAATTTTCCCCAGAAGAGCTGATAACAAAACCAACCAGCACTTCCCACTAGCACACGGAAACCATGGAGTTGATTAATGGATTCTATAATCTTACATATATATGTAAATAAAATCTTTAATTCTCCATTGACATATCCTGATTTTTCTAAACGGATTTTACTTTCTCTTTATAGATATGGAATGAAAGGGCATTTAGTAGCAAGTACATTAAGGTATGTATTCTTTTCTTATTTCTGTGACGTGCTTGTCATACTGTATGCAAACAATTAGCGTTTCTGAATTTGCATCAGAAAGGGACCTTAATTCTACAACTATGTCACTTACTGAACTCTTGTACTGAACATGTAGTTGTATGCATGGAAAGATAATATGTTCAGGTATCTAGATGGTTTATTTTGCATGTTTGAAACTGTTATTTTGAAGTTTGGGCATGTCAGTGTATGCTCAATGTTAGGGCTTTGAAATTTTAATGGAAGCTTCAGCGGATCCTACTATGGTACAAACTTAAATCATCTTTATACCAACTTGGATATAGCTACAAGTCCAAGATCTAGAATTAGATCTTAAAATTCTGTAGCTAAGTTCTGTGATTACAGTACCCTTAACTGTTTCTATTGAACCACAGTAAAGACTCTGTGTTTTTAACTTGGCAAAATTCAGTACCTTTTGTTCTAAAAAGCTGGAGGAACACAGTATTTCACATAACCAACCTTGAGATAGCTCTAATATTTCTTACTATTTAATGGTCCTGCAGCCTCTCCTGCCCTGCTTTGAAAACTCTTCTGTTTGTTACCTTGTCCTGTCGTGAAATCTTAAGCTCAATCTCCTGCTTTGTTCCTTTCCTTGTTGTTGCTTTGAGGCTAAGACACAATGGTGTTATCTCTTCTTAAAAACAAACAAGACTCATAAAATGTCTTGAGTTGGAAGGGATCTTAAAGATCATCCGGTTCCAATCCTCCTGCCATGGTCAGAGACACCTTTGACTAGACCAGGTTGTTCAAAACCTGATATAGCCTAGCCTTGAACACTTCCAGGGATGGGGCATTCCCATCCATTTCCTCTTGTCCTATACATGCTTTTGCAAAAAGTTCCTCTCCATCTTTTCTTGTAGGCTCCCTTCAGGTACTGGAAGGCAGCAATTAGGTCACCCCAAAGCCTTCTCTTCTTCAGGTTGAACAATCCCAAATCAGTGTCATGTCACCTTGAGGCTTTCTTGTCTGCTTGTCTTGGCTTCCTCATGTGGGGAGAAAGAATATGGAGAAGAAACTCTTGAGTCAAGGAGCAACATTCTACTTTATAGCTTTTTGAATACTGTTGAATTGGGACTGAGCATTTGGCTTCTAGAGCTGAATATTTTGTTTAAAATTTGACCTTAAAATCACCCAAATATTTACTGAAAAGTTGTGGCCTTCCTTCTACTGATACTTCTATCTGTTAACTGATAAGAGTTTTTTTATTAAACACCTATTTTACCATTCATTCTCTTAACAGTGTCACTTGGCACTGCTCTTGTCAGCATGATAGTTCTATTTGCAGTCTGCCATTTCACAAGAGGTCAATATACTGAAATGTACTGCTGTACACCAAACATTTTCTGTAATTCCTGTTAAATACATCACAGATAAGCTCATAGTTATCTAGCTAAAGTTTTACTTGTAAGATATTCTAAATACTTCATCCACTAAGGCACTAGTTATGTTTCTTAATAACTAAAAAAAAAAGAAGAAAGAAATGGAGATTCTGATGCTTCTAAATTCTTGTTCAAGAAGACCCTATTCTTTCAGTTATATGAATACTGGGTGTGAGGGAGCTGTTCTGCATATCTTACTGTGGAGTGAATTTTGGGTGCATGCAGTTTTGTGCCCTTGGCATCTTTCAGCAAGGAAATTCTGCAACTTCTTTTTGTTCTTCTGAGCTGTCTCTGTGGTTAGGCAGTTTTTATGAGTATCTAGGTATCTAGAATGCTTTAAATTGCAAGGACCTTCTATGAATTATGAATTTTTCTTTTGGTAGACTTTGTATTTCAAAAGTTTCAAACAACTCAACTGAACTTCATTGCTACTTTTTTTCTTAGTAAGTTTTGTCTTAATTAGTTTTAGGTCTGGGCTTTCATTTTCATCAACACTTAGACATTGATTTCTGACCTTATTTGACTACATGAAAGATAGAAATACTTCCTATTCTTCTTCACATTGCCAGGGGGCTATTACAAGAAATTATTTAAGCATTCATGCCCACTGGTCTTTGAATCAAGTTTCAAAATCTTTTTTATGCGTGCATGCATGCACACAGTGCATCATTCTTTTATACCTAAAATTGAAGAAAACATTTTAGACTGTGGACTGGTTTTTTTTTTTTTCAGATGCAGCTTTATGTGCAAGCTGTTGAAAATATGTTTTTTTAATTATTTTCTTTGTTTTTAATTTCTGGTTTGAGTTTTCAGAGAGTAACATCCTTTTTTAAGTGTGGTTCATTCTTAACTATTAAGGCTGAATCTATTTTTTGTGGGTATATTTTACTTAAGAAGTTCCACAGACAAATATGATCTGTTTATCATTTTTAACAGTGAAATAGTAAAGAGAAGCTGGAAAGACAAATAGGAATTGTTTTCTGCTGGCATGTTTGAATTCAAAGTTGGTTGCCCTCAGGTTTGTTGTAAATATGCAATTCTAGGTTTATTCATTGCTTTCCCTGAAAGCATGAGAACCAGGTAGTGTGTAAACTTAAATATTAAACAGTTAAAACATCAAAGATTTTTTTCTTTTTGTTCAGTGAAATGGGCAGTAAAAAAATGTTTAGGTGCTCTTTACTTGAACTGGACAGGTGTTTGGCAGACACTTCTGCTCTTGTAGACAACTGCATGGATAGGTCTTTTCTATTTTAAAACTTCAATCCCTGTTTTTTCAACATACTTTTTTTTGAGATCAGGTTAACTTTTGCTTCTGATCACTTGGGGAGGTATGTCCTCTTCCACATTTCAGCCAGCTGTCATTTTTAGATTAGCTTAACATGACTTATTTTATGATAAATCCATTACTATTGTGTAATGAATTACGTACATTCCAGGGTGTCAGTATGTGGAGAGTGTCCAAGTAGAGTATATGTGTGCATGTATGGTGTCAAAAGTTATCCAAGTGATGAGAAGCCTGGTTTTGTGTAATGACTACCTCAATGTCAATGATAACCCTTCAGTTTTAAAAATACTTACCATTAACTTTGTCTTAGTTGCCATCATAGCTCTTGTTTGAGAAGTGAGAACTTTTCTTATCCATCCTAGTCTATAAATAGAGTCTTCCACTTACTCCTTCCAAAGTTCCTGTTTTCAGTCTTAAATTCATGTTGCCTCATTGATGAAGGCTGTACTTTAAGTGGTGTTATCTGTTACTAAGGTGCTTCGACATTCTTTGGACAGACTGGGTCTATGGAACATTGGCATCATCGCTGCGGATGGAGATTGGAACGTCTCAAACGAGATGATAGTTGATCCCTATCTTAATGATGCCATTGAGGTAGTCGGGTAAGTGTGGGAGAAGGGAGGCATTTTAAACATTGCTATTGCTTCCTATCTGTAAGTCTTCTCCATTTTCAAGAGTTGTATATTCTTATTTCATACTGCCTAGCTGTTTCCAGTTTTTTCCATCATTGTGTACAGTGGTGAAGGATTATTCTTTCTTGTCTTTCTCTCTTCTTTCACAGTCACATGTGCAAGCTGACCTTCTCACTCTTCCATCATTTCTTTCGAGTGTCCATTTAGGAGTTGTGTTTTAGGCTTCTTAGCACTAGCAAATGACAGGAAACTTCTAACTAATCTGCATGTGCATGTTCCAAGTCAGAAAAAACTTAGGATTGAATTCTTGGTCTGCAACTGGTTTTCATTTTGGGTGAACTTGAACTTTCCAAGTGGAACTTCTCACCCTAGGACTTTCTGTGACAGCAGCTGAGATTTTTCTGGTCATATCCTAGAGCTAGAAATTTCTGTTTCTTGCTTGTGCCTCATAACAGATAATATTAGAAATGCATGCACTGACAGTAACATAGAAGTTAAAACAAGCACCCAGAGTTGGTCGTTGTAAACTAATACAGCCTATCTCAATTTTGGCAGCTGGGAGTGCCTTCTGTTGGTGTTTCAGCAAGTGTCAAAACTGTTTGCCTTCACTCTTGTTCCATAATGCACTTTCTTACTTGCTTCTGGAACTTATTCTGCTGCTCTTGCTCTTTTTGTAATCTTTGTTTCCTCAAAATTATACATAGTTTTAAAAAAATTACATGTTCCCAGTGGAAATTACCTATACAGATACAAATTGCTTACATTTGTTAACTGGTTTATCTCTGTTGTTAACCTTACTGTGATGAGTTCATCCTTGTGGTCCCTCATGTACCATTTATCCTCTATATGTAAGGAAGTATGATATGCTTATTGTAGTTTAAATGAGTGCATGGTTCAAGGGTTATAGCAAGTCAGTTATGCAGGGATTTTATAAACTGCTTTCATATGTTTTGGGTGTGTAAACACCAATCACCTGACAGTAGTTGCCTGAGAAATGCCAATTATAGTGTTACCATTGAGTAACTCTTTTGGTTTAAACTAAACTTAAAAAAACTCTCTTTGGTTAGGCAAGACTTGCAGCAGGTGCATTGGGAAATGTTTTAGTAATGATTTCTGTGACAATACAGCTTGAAGAATGAGTGCACTGATGGTGTACAGCTCTTGTTTCTTTAAGAGCTTGGCAGAATCAAGCCTAGGAGAACTTGTTTTGTATGTGCCTTTAGAACCACAGACATGTTTTAGTTGTTCTTTAAAATAGAAGTTCTTTTTGTCAGAGGTTTTTCTTGAATGTCATACAGACTTTTGCCCAACTCCTCCCCACCCTCCCCCCACTGATCACAAAAAATTAGAATTAGATTTTGTTATCTCTGAAGAAATTAAGGTTAGTACAAAATGAGAACACCGTGTTTCTCAGCCAAGGCTGACTTTAAAGTAACTACCATAAGTTAACTACCATAGAGAATTCTTGCTGACCTGGTGAAAGATAATGGTATTTAGGTGTCTGTCCTTCAAATGCTCAGGTTCAGGAAGTTCATACACATCTTGTAGTTTAACCATCAGTACTGTAACATCTAAGTCGCTAACCTGCAAATAAAGTATCTTACATGAAATGTAATATGCTTTGTCTTTATCTGTACTTTTGTGTCTGTAAGAACAAAATATTTTTAATTTTTCTTTGTATCATGTATTTTGGAATTCAGTATGGTAGAAGAAGGTGTCCTTTGAAGCCACTTTGTGATTGACAATCTTGTATGTTTTGTTTGATGTAAGTTGTCCAAGTTGTAAAAACATGAATTGAAGCATAGTAATTTTTTTCATCTAGTGCTGAAGAAGATGCTGCCTTTCCCAATATAAAGTTTTGATGATTTGAAAAACATTTTTTTTTATTTTTCCCTTCTCTCTGTTCTTTGCTCTCCTTTTTTTTTCCAAGCTGTTGAGGTACACATTGGATAAGCATGGTCTGGAGCAGGTGAGGATCATAGCCAGCGATAGACTGTGGGAGCCCATTTCCTTTGTCATGATGATTGACTCTGAGCTCCATGGAGTGGTCGATGTGATTGGGTAGGGGGTTCTCTCTGTTCTTCTTTCTTGGTGGTTTGTTTATAGTTCGTCTTCATCTTATTTGTAACTAACACAGCCAAAGCTTTACCTCTCTGTACTCTTACCTGCAAGGAAAGGATTGAAACTTTCTTACTAACCCACCTAAAATCATACAGCTCTTGTCCCAGTAACAGCCTCAGTCTTTAATTGAATCAGGAATCTTCTATCATGTTGAAGATTCCTGCTGGGCATGGTTGCACTTTTGATGGACTGAAGGTTTTTTGGACTGTTTATTCTGAGGCTTTTGTTTACTCAGACTGGTATGCAAAAAGTGCTTTAGCTTTACAACTTAGTATGCAGCCTTATAATTCTACTGGTTTGTTACTGAAATGTTTGTGATCCAGAAATTTATTTGGATTCTTCTTTGAGTTACAATAGCTTGATTCTTAGTTCCCATTTTGTTTTGATGACAAATTTGTGTTTGGAAAACATGCAACCAGCTGACTTGTTTTACTGGTTCTGGGTTTTGTCATAATAATATTTTACCAGTAGACTAAATTTGAGATTGATTACTGACTCGATGCCTGGATGGAAATGTGTGTACAAAATGTTCATTAAATTTTCTTTTTACAGTAGCTCTAGACTTTACTTACTAGGTGCCATAAACTTGCCTTACCCAATCACATGCTTCAAATCTGTCAGTTCCTTGCTTCAATTTGAGTCTTTTCATCTTTGTATATTTCTGAACCATAGGAGATGTAGCAATGAAGCCTTTTTCTGCAAATGTAGATAGGCAGTGAGTATCATCTACTCTTGCAATCAGTTCCTCCCCCCATTCTGAGCGTGAACAGTATCCCAGCAGTTTTTCATACATGGAGTCTTGGATCATGTCTGGATGAAGCTCAACAGTTTTTACACTCTCTAAGTAAGCTGAATTTGCTTAACTCTTTATGAGTGTAAGTTTTACATCCCTACTCAGATTCAGTCTTAATGGGGAAGTTAAATACTCTTGTGTATTTCAGCTTTTATTGGGCAGGGATATTGACACTTAAGAAGTGCCTTTTCAGGAGTGTAGAAAGACAAATTATTCCTTCTCTGCTTTGTTTTTGCAAGCTATGCGCTTTATGCCATTACAAATAACTTTTGCCTGGTACTAAGGCAATACTTAGGTTTCCAAAGGGGAAATACACAGTAATCTGTACAGCAGAGCAGAATGTACCTAAAATCCCTACTATCTGTTATATTACAATTAGTGAAGCTATGTATGAAGCTATGTATGAAGGACTAGAGCGCTGGGAAATGGCTCATTGTCCACTAGAGGGAAAATAATGAAAAAAACCCCAACAGTCAGCCTAGCAAAAACTGGTGTTTCTTGTATTCCTGCCACAAATGTATCAATTTGTCAAAGTGCAGGCTAATAGTAAAGGAAATGGTTTCATTTTAGTGTACATATTAAATGTGTTCAATGAATGTGTGGAGTGAGGAAAATCACAATGCTGTTTTCTGCAAGTGGTTTGAAAGCTTTTATTTCACTCAGCAAACCTTGCATGGTGGGTCAGTGTTGTGATTGAGTGTAATCAGACTCCATTGGGAGAAAGAATCTCTCCTCATACTAAGGAAGATCTTGAAAAGAAAATTAGCTATCATTATATGTTTCAACTATTAGAGTTTATAACTCTGTAACTTCTCTAGTCCAATTAGCATGTTTTTGAACCCTGAGTTTATTAAAAAAGATGTACAAAATCAGTCAAGTTCATGTTTAGTTCTAAGACATTCATGCAGCTAAATTCTTAGCATAATGCCTAGTGCTATATCTTACTGTTGGTTTTACATTTATGATTTTGTTTAAGATGGTATGAGTTAGCATGTATTTTCTCTATTCAGCATGTTATGTTCAGCATCTTCAAGTTCAATTTCAGCACAGAGATTTGCTTTAGCAAGCTGTGAAAGTTGTGTGGTATCTGCATACCTGAGTTTATCCATATGCTATCATGTAGCAGAAGAAATAATCTATTGATGTAAATACAATAAGCTCTGGAATGTTACAGCTCCCTCTTGTTCAGTTTTCTAGTATTTCCACTGGTGGTATTCCAAAGAAATTTTATTTTTAATTTTCAGTTTGAAGGAAGTGAATAATTGCTGCTATATGTACTTCCAAACTTTGATTTTCTCAAGTGTTTCTCAAGTGATTGTACTAAGTGCTCTTTCTTTTCAAAATATTGTGTAGGGCTCACTATCCAGGGACAAAAACAGTGCAAAATGCCTTATTAACTGGGAAGAAACTGTGGTCATCAGAAGATTACAGTACTTTCAATAACGATGTTGGTGCAGGCTGCTGGGCTCGGATCCTGAACCAAAACTATGTGAATGGAAACATGACCTCGTAAGTGTTGGGCACTATTGCTCTCTTTCACAGCTTGGGGTGTAAGAATTTTTTGAACTATTGTATAACTCATCCATCTGCTCTAGTGAGAAAGCAGGTAGACTGAAAGTCACCCCAATGTGGTCTGAATTCAAATGTAGTAAGATAGAAAGTCTGCTGTTCTGACCTTTCTCTGAGGTAGAAGTACCACAAGTTTCAATGTATTGTTCCCCACTACTCAACGGTTTATGCAGTTAATTTCAGATGCCTTTGAGAATGATGATAATTATTAAAAGGGGAATATTCTTAAGAAGAGCTAACAGTGAAAAACGTTGGAGGAAAATAACAATAAAACTAACTTACCATATTTTTCTTAAAGCCTTTATCAGATTGCTTGTCTTCAATTTAACAGATATTTGCAGATGTAATTACCTAGTTTTTCCATACATTCTTCTTCCTCAGAATCCATTCTTAAACATGATACTGTAGTCTTTTGAAAAATTTAGTTTTCTGCACATTTTCTTCCCAAACTCAAAACTAAAAAAAAAAAAGTTCTCTTTACTTGGAAATTACATAACTCAGCTTTCGAAAAGAATAGAAAATATGGTTTGATGCTTCTGGTGCAATAACTGGTAATTTGAAAGAAAAATTGGATTAAAGAAAATGTAGGCATCAAGAGGTAAGCAAAATTTTTCGAAGGTTTTGGATTTTTTGTAACTTCATTTTGGAAAAATAAAGAGAAATCTCCTTGTCTGTTGCTTCAAGTGGAGTGCAGGAAAAATCAATGATGCTTGTAAAGAGAAATTTCTTTAGTCACCTGGTTTTTACAAATCTTTTGTCTTCTCTGCAAGCTGAAATTTTCAAACAGATGAATATTTCCTACATGAATTCCTGATCATTCTGCTTGCTTTTTAATCCTCATATACTTTAATATCTTAATTTGGTGTCTTTCTTTTCCCATTGTTTTTCTATTTTTCAAAGCACTTTCAAATTATATCTGCTCCATTTCTTTCACTCACAGCCAGGCATATATGTTGTATTTTTAAATTGTTGTAGAATAGTTCCAAGTCCAGATGTCCAGCACTGAAGTTATCTTGGCTTCTATACTGAAAACAAAATCTTTCTGACGAAAGGCAGCTTATCTTCCTAGGTTTGTTTCCTTTGAAGTTGAGTTTCCTACTTTTCTTTCTAAGTTTGAAATCAACAGAACAAGTTTGATGTGAGCAAGTTGAGGTTACAATTCAAGAGTTGTTTATTTTATGATCACGTTTTTGTAGAATTCCAGGTTCTCTTTTGTATGTATGTATAGTGTGATAAGTCTTTAGCAATGACTTTAGAATGAGGCCTTTGTACTCACCTGTATGCAATAGCAAAACAGATTTTTTTGACAGCTATTGCCTTCTGCTTAACTGCTCTGTTAAGCTGTATTTCCGTACTTCAGGCCCAGAGGTCTTAAGTTTAAAGTCCTTGCAAAATATTTTCAGTGAAGGCCAAATCAAAGTTCATGAAGTGATTATCCATGTCAGGATGGAGCAACAACTCCTTGAGGATGGCTGGTTAAGGTTGTTTTCTGTTTGTTACTTATAGGGATAAAAATAAGATTTTTGTTTGGTCGTACTTAACTGCTTTGCTAAATAAGTCCACCCAAGCAATCACAAAAACATCAAACAAAAAACACCCAGCAAAAAGCCGTAGATTTTGCTAACACATTTTTTTTCCCTTCACAACAGGAAAAACCAAAGTGAGTCTTACCCTCAATACATGTTTCTTTTAATTTACAACTTTTTGTAGTTCTATAGCCAGAGAATTTATCACCAGTTTTGGAAGAAGTTCTCAACACTAGAAACTCATTTGCTTTATTTTCCTCTCCTGTGGGTTTTCTTTTTCCTTTTAACTAAGATATTCCCTTCACTCCCCAAATTGTTTTCATTGTATGTTGGAGAAAAAGGAGGAATGGATTCTTTTACTAAGTTAATATAATACTATCCATATGAATGGAGAAAACACCTGTTTTTCTTCTAGAACAATTGCGTGGAACCTGGTGGCTAGTTATTATGAGGAGTTGCCCTTTGGTCGATGTGGGTTAATGACAGCACAGCAGCCGTGGAGTGGCCACTATAAAGTTGAATCTCCTATCTGGATTACAGGTGAAAATTTTGTAGTTATAAGTTGGTGATCTAACACCAAACATTACTGTACTTTCTGAGGCCTTTATTTATTTAGTGATTTTATGTGTATTATTTTTTGTACCAAATTGAGGTAGATTTGTGGAAAGTTTAGTGAATACATTAAGAAGGAAGAAAATAATCTCATTTCACCAGAAAGCAGGAAGATAAAATAGTGAGGGAAATATTTATACTTGATCTTTAGCTGTATCAGAAATGAATAAGCTCCTGCCTTTATATATGTTACTATTAAAATATTTTGATCTGAAGTGCCCATTAAGGTTAATGTGCTTTCCTGTTTCCTTTCCCTTTTTTTTTCATCTTTGATTATCAATCAATTCCATTTTATGCTTCTCAATTTGCGAAAATGGAACAAAGAACCTCTGTATTCTTTTCCTGCTTGAAGTACTTGGCTTGTGTAAATCAGCATTTCCTTGAGCTTGAGGAAAGGGAAGCAAGTTCATGTAGTGTCCGTGGACACACAGATTGACTGGCTACTCTGTAGTCCTGTAATATTTTGCTGTCTTTGCCACAGTTCTGAAGAGCAACTGTGCAGTGCTGCTCATGAAGGAGGAACAAGACAAATGCTTTAATTTTTGTTCTTCTGCCAGTTACTTATATATGTAAAAGCATTAAGGGAAAAATGGCCATATTTTCCAACGAACAGAACAGCTGAGCAGTTGTTACTGTGTCCAAGTTGCTCAGGATTTTCATGATCTGGGTCGTATTCCTCTTTGATAGTTTCACTTTCTGAAAACCCTACTTATTTAGTTATTCCTTGTGGAGTTGCCTATCTGTGCTTTCTCTGCCTCAAATGTTTACTTTATTTAAAGACAAAAATATTATTTGGGAAAATCTAAACTGTGATGAATATTCAAATTGAATGGACATGATTACCGTACGTAGTTTGAACTTAATGTCTAAATAATTGCTATAATTTTAACTGTTTTGTCTGCCACAATGTTGATATTTTTAATATTTCCATCTCTTATATAGGTAAATTTTGTTTTGAAAGTTCTATTACTTTCTTCCCCAAATCAGGTTTCAGTTTTGTCAGCATGTATGAGAGAGGAACGTAATTAAGCCTTCAAATGGTACCATTTTTATTAAGTTTTAATTACTGTATTATGATTTTTGTCTCAGCACACACCACACAGTTTACTCAGCCAGGCTGGTCATACTTGCAAGTGGATGGACACTTAGAAGGAGGTGGCAGTTTTGTAGCTCTGACAGATGGCCTAGGGAACCTTACCATCATCATTGAAACTATGGTATGTGCATCAGCAATTCCAGTGGACTAGAAAAGTTACAGGAAATGTTTTGTTATGAAGAACCTCTCTTGATTTACTAGTTCTGTATCTGTGAATGTTCTTTGATACTTGTAACTTCATTAGTGAGTTCACTAGAGATCATTTTTTTTTGTCTGAACTTTAAATACCTAGTTGATACTTCCTGGAGGCCTATATTTATATATATATATACATACCATCTTTATTTTTTTACTACACGTTAGTTTTAATTGGATGACACTCTGGGAGGAAGTTATATCTTGTGCTTTCTTAAAATCTGTATTCAAAATAAAACTATTAAACTACTGTAATTGCAGATATTAGGATAACAGTGAAATAAAGTATTGCTCTTTTAATTTCAATTATTTGCTGTAAGTTTTTCATGAGTGTTGCCATGTGTTGCGTTCCAGTAATATATGTCTCTTCTATTACATGTATTTTTTTTCTTCAGAGTCATAATCACTCTAAATGTATCAGGCCTCCACTGCCAAATTTCAATGTCATACCTCAGAGAGCAACTTTCTACCTCAGAGGGTCATTTGTAAGTAGATCTTGAATACATTTGATCAGCTTTTTAAAATTAATTGCCATTCATAATCAAATACATGCAAGTCAGTATTACAGGTTAGCAAGAAATTAGTCTCCAGTATTGGAGGCTGTTTCACACCTGTTTTTTAAACAATCTGTTTCTGTTTCACCATGAGATGCAATGTCATAACTGAAATTGTAGAATTGCTGCCTTCCAGTCTAATTGTCTGTGTATTGAAGAAGAAATGTCACAGGACTGAAATGCACCTAAATTTTTCTTTAGAATTTATTTCAAGGCTGGGTACTGACATAGTTTGTTGGGCCAGCACAGCAATGGCCTTTCTAGTTATCAGTTCATTTTCAGGGGAATGCCTATAGTTGATTTTATACTGTAGGTTTTGTTGTTGCATCCTGTGAAGAGATATTCTGAGAATCTCCCAGTTGTTGATTTGTTTATTCTCCTTTTCAGTCTTACTAAAGTAAATTCTCCTCTGAAATGTGAACAAAACTTTCACAGTGTAAAGTAGAGGGAGTGATTCTGAGTTGATTCAGATGATTCCTTCTCAGAAGTTGATAGTTACTTATTTGGAATTTGATTTTGATTTTTTGGCAGAAATAATTTCCTTTATGAGGAGATAATTTGGGTGATGCTTTCAGCAATAAAATGGTTCACTTAGGAAAAGTAGTTGAGTGTCAATTTGGAAACACAGCTCCCTTTTGGGGAAGTATCAGATACCTTATCTAAACCAAGCTCTAGGTTGCTTGCTTTGTTGTTGATGCTGGTAACTGAAAAGAAATTATAGGGATTAGATGTGATGAAAATCTGATAACTAATATAGTTGATATGCTGTAGTATTGCAGAAGGCTGAAGACATGTAAGCAAAACACTTTGCCTAAAAATTTAAATCAAAGAACTAGCAACTAGACTGAAGGTCTCTGAAAAGTGAAACTAGCAGCTAGGATGTTATTTCAGTCTAGTTACTTCTTGGAAGAGAGCTTGTATCCAAGGTGTATAGCTGGTGATGGAAAAGCTAAAGATTGTGTCTGTATTTGCAGTGCTTTCTGTCTTTATAAGCAACTTTAGGGCATGTTAGGGCGATTCCTTTATTGATACGTACTTTATTAAAATGTAAGGCATATGTAAGGATTAGCTGAATAGAGTTGTGGCCTCTCATATGATCAACAGGTTTAAAATAACAAAAATTAAACGCCCATAGAGGACTGGTATTTCTCAAGCTGAATATTCAAGGTTGTTTATTTTGCTGTTGTTATGTTTTGAATTGTATTGTGTGTTCCATTCTAGTATATGGTGGAAACCCTTCAAGTTTGGCATTCT
This sequence comes from Certhia americana, assembly GCA_018697195.1. Classification (NCBI taxonomy): domain Eukaryota; kingdom Metazoa; phylum Chordata; class Aves; order Passeriformes; family Certhiidae; genus Certhia; species Certhia americana. The sequence continues at coordinate 45,279,510 of CM031861.1, read as the reverse complement.
AGACTTGATTTTGAATCTGGAAACTCCAGTCTTTTCCAGCGACTCAATCCTGTACAGGTAAGTTGATCAGTTTTAATTACAGTCCTTCTGCAGTTTCAGGTGTGTTTCAGTTTCACTCTTTGGTGAAACTCCTCAACTTTTATGCTTAAGCTGCATATTTTAGGGTATGTTGTAAGGCTGTTTGACTGCAGTTTTACTGGCTATATACAAGCTTATGTGGAGGTAATAAAGAATTTGGGGAAAAGGAGTTTTAAAAATAGCCCAGACATTTTTAAATGCTGAGGCAAGAAGATGGGATTTTTGCCTTAAATCAGGACTTCATAGGATCTTCTTTACTTCAGGAACTTGGGTATTTTGTCATTTAGTAGTTAACTTTTGCAGCTTGAGCTTTCTTCAATTCTAGGTATGGAAGGGAAGATTTTCTTTAAATCTAAATGTGGATGAAGTCTACACTTTAACTACGCTTAAGACAGGACAGAAACGTCGTTGTCCAGAGCCGCCTCCTCCTCAGCCCTTTCCTTCAAATTACAAAGATGATTTCAATATACGTAAGCCAGAATTCTCTTACCAAGAACTTAATTCACACACAGATGTAATTGTAATGTAGGAAGGCAGTAAGTTATTTGAATCCTCTACGTGAGGTAGCCTGAAGATCTATTTTGGTTTTGTTTATACCTGTTTTTTCAATGTACACTTTACACTTGCAATGAGGCATGTTTAATTAAATCTTGTACCTAGTGTTCATGTGTTTGCAAAACTGGTGTCTGCTTAAAAACTCTCATTTTGGGGTCTGCTGTGATGCAGCAAGTCAAAAATCTGGAGAAAATTTTCAGGGGAAATTTCTGAAAACAAGTACATTGAAGAAAAATAGTGTTTTAGAGTTGATGTGTATTTTATTTTCTGAACAGGTAATCCACCTTTCAGTGAAGCCCCAAATTTTGCAGATCAGACAGGTGTATTTGAATACTTTGTAAATGCTTCTGACCCAGGAGATCATGTGTTCACGCTCCGCCAGGTGGTGGTTCAGCGGCCCATCACTTGGGTTTCTGATGCAGACCAGACCATCAGTGTCATAGGAAATTTTAAGTGGTATGTAAATACTATTTTGTAGTGGCATTTGGGGAAATGTCCTCCTCACCAGTGTCAGTAATGATCACTTCATCTGTCTTAAGCCTCATTTCTCTTGGACAGAGGGCTTTTGCTTTTGCCTTCAGATGCTCTGTAGACGTGTAGGAATGATGATTGATTCAGGCACTTCTGTAAGTCACTGAGCCCTGCTCAGGGCCAAAGGTCAACTGTGTCTGTCTAAATGACTCTTAAAGGATGGGGAGTCCACCACATTTCTTGGTTGTTTGATGCACTGTTTTAGAATTGTTTTTTTGCTTATGTCCTGCTGGGCGTATTTATTCAAGCTAATTTTTGCACTACTGGATCTGAGTTGGCATACTAGAAACACCAATGTGTGCCCTGAGTTTCTTATTTCTTAAATTGGACCAATTTGAATAACCATTTTGAGTTGTTTGCTAGCAGTTTGATCAGTCTCATAACTCTCAGACTATTTCATTGATAATTCACTTGTATTTGTTGCAGACTGCCATCTTCTGAGCAGTTCTTAGAATTGTATGGCTTTGATGCCAATGCTACTTCAACCACTTTTATTTCTGTGTGAAAATAACTGCTTTGATAAAAGTATGGTTACAATTGCAATTCTTTCTAGGTGCTAAAAAATTGCTAAGAGCTACAATGATGGTAATTCAGATTAAGCAGCATATTTTAGAATAATGTTTATTTAAAATTAAATAAGCATTTGGAAAAGAGCCTGTTTACTAATTATGCTTTTAATAGTAATAATAAAACTTCTTGCTTAAAACCTTCTCTTCTGCTTAGAAGCCTAGCCTAAATTCTTTTGATACGTTCTTTAAAATAGCCATTCTGTCAGGTTTTTTTCACTTTAATTAGATCATTGATCTGGCCAATGGTTTTTCAGAACATGCTTCACACTACTAATTTGGGGCCTGGAGATGTGATTGAATCACTTTGATCCAAAGCCTGGAAGAATACCACCCTCTTGTATTTAGAGGTTGTTCTTCAGTTATCTGATGTTTACTTTTGCAGCTTTCTGTTAAGAAAAATCTCATATTCCCCCTATAATCAACTTTCCCTCACTGAGTGAATCATACTCAGTGATTCCTGTAACAGCTGCATAAGACATATTCTTAAACTACTGTACTGAGATTCCTGAAATCTTCCTATTATTTTATTTTGGCTCAGTTTCTTTCTGAGTCTTCATCTTGCTTTCAACACCAAACTTGCTTCCTGAATATTCAGTTAGTTATTCAAGTTTTACTGGTCTGTAGCTTTTCATAATGCTAGTCCTCAATTTCAAGCCCTCAAGTTTGTTTATTTCATCCTCAGTTTAAAACTCAACTTGTCCCTGGCAAATATGTTCAGCGATGAGCCCCAGCTATTGAAATTCTGAGCCAATCTTGCATTAAATTTCTCTGTGGGATGATACTTAACTTTAGTTGTCAATGGCAATTTATTATGATTCAATTTCAGGATTGTTTAGTTGGTTTTAGTTTGGATTTTAAACTTGTGCATGTGAAAACATTTTGCTCTATTACCCTGAATTTGTTAGTGTTTTTCTCTGATGGTTTTATTGAACCTAGGTGTTTTCTGAAAGTACTGCTATGTAATTATTTCTGTATTGCTTTGTGTCTCTTTATAATGGCTTAATGAAAATGTGGGGGGGTCTCTTTTTTGATAAAAGGGGAGGCAAGAAAGTAATCTTGTTTGTGTAATGAGTGTATTTTCAAGAATCTGGAGCATTGCATTAGAATGAAAACTCAGGTCATGCTTACTACTATGTTAGAGGTGAGAAGAAAGGTTGCTAGATACTCTCTGATTCAGTTATCAGCTGAGCTGCTGTCACGGAGAGTCTTTTCACATTCTGTAAATAATTATGGATAATTATTACTACTTAAGTAAGTGACCTTGTGGCGGTGTCTGGTACAAGTGGTTTCAGACATGGAATGTAGATCCATTAATAGAGGAAAAGAATTTATATGGTTAAGAGCCTTGTAGTGCAGCTCTAGGGAGGAGGATGTTGTATAAATTTCTAGATGCCATTTGATGGTTCTGGTATTACTTTGCTTTAGTCTTCTTTACAGCTCTGATTGCATGCATAATACAGTGCTTTACTGTTGAACTGGAGTACAGTCTCAGGAAATCTAATAATTTCTACATATTGTGTACTCAAAAAAATAATTTCCTTCCTTGTTAAAACAATAAACTTCTCTTACAGGGTAAACATGACAGTCACTTGTGACATCTACATAGAAAAACCTCGCGATGGAGGCGTGTTTATTGCAGGAAGAGTTGACAATGGTGGGATATATGTGCGACGTACCAAAGGAGTTTTCTTCTGGGTTTTTGCAGATGGCACCTACAGAGTCACTAGTGACCTAGGTAAGCAGCTCTTTGCAAAAGTGGATGCTGGTATATGAACATGTCATTTTGATAACTTTGATAAAAATGGGTAACATTCAGATTTTACAGACCATTTGTCATTGCTATGAATTTAACCTGTTGTGTTCTATTGATGGCCACTTTTCATATGTGGAGAAAGCATCTGAGGGCTACTGGCTAGCCCATTTCTCAGGCTCAGCTTTCTGCAGTTTTTGTTTTTCCACTGACAAAGTCTGTTTTACACTTGCAAATATGAATGATTTTGCTTTTCATAAATAATCTCATACAATATTAATACAGATAATTTTTATCTGTATTTTTAAACTACACATGAAAAAAAATCCTGATTGACGTGAAACGACTTTTCTTAGAGAGCAGTTCAAGTCACTGTACTTAGATCTGGCTTAAGTGAGATCATAAGTGGCCTCCTATTTCCTCAAATTATGAATTCTCCTGTTAGTGTAGCTCAGTGGAGTGAGCACATGTTCTACTTGTGATGCTAACATTCATGTGTGTTCATCTGTAGAGCACTTGACAGGCACATGGAAGAGTGTATGATAATACTTCATCAATAGCTAAAAGTTCTTCTCAATTTGCATTTTCTATCACTTCATGAGTATAAATTAAAAATTTCAATAGTTTCTGGTGAGTCAAATGTAGCTTCTAGATCTACAGTATATCTGAGAAGATGTATTTTTTTGTATGTGTGTGTGTCTGTGTTCCGTTCCACTTTTGCCATGGACAGGTAGCATAAAGGTTTTACATAGTTTGTCTTAACATGCTAATGCTCCCTAGGGAAACTTTTCAGTGTGTAATTCCATAAAAACTTAAGTGTCAGCTGTATGAAACACATAATTGTGTTTAGGATTGACTCTATTTTTCATTGTAATAAGGCCTAGCAGCATTACCTGATTAGTTTCTCTGGCTGTCAGAAATAATAGTTCCTAGATGAAATGAGTGGATTTTGATCAACCACCCCATTATTTCCAGCTGAGACTCTTGTTACACAATATAATTTTTTCTGCGCAGCTATTTTCAGTCATCTTTATATTTTTCTAGATGGGAGCCTGAATGTTAAAATATCTTGCAGCAAAAACTGTCTACTGAGTAAATGAAGACTTGTAGCACTTAATTTTTTTCAGGTCTTCGTTCTTCCCTCCTGCTGACATTCACATCCCATTTTTGTTTAGCTTAAATTTTGGGTAGAACTAAGCAACGTGATAGTGTGGCAACTCAAACCCTGTGATTTAAAATAGTTAAAAATAATACATAAACAAGAAGATCTATAGAATGAGCAGAGCGATAGCTACTGTCATGCTTTATAAACCTGTGCTCTCCATAGAGTGAGTCCTTTTCTCATGCCAAATTGCCATGAGCATTGAGGATTTCAGTGAGAAAACAGTTCTGGCAAAACACAAGAACGTGCTGATAATGCAGAGTCCAGGTTTTGCATATTAAGCCTTTCATGCTGCAACTGAAATTGATAAAATGTCTATCCTGAGCACTTCTGAAAAATAGATATTATTATCCTTTTGCTGGCTTGGTATTCATCAGTTTCAGCAAAGGGCTCTGAAGTAACACTGCTAACTTAAGAATGTTTTGCAGCTGGACAAGAAATATTAATGAAAGGACTTGCTGGTGTCCGGGATAATGCATGGCACACACTTACTCTCAACGTTCAGGTAAGGACACAGGCAAAAAGCTAGAAAACCAGTTATGAAACTTCCAGTCTTAAATGGTTTAGACAATACTGTGCTATACAGTTGATGGTGTACTTGAATTAGTTTACCCTATTGGAAGCATAAACAATATCTGTTATATTAAACCAATATTAAAATACCATACCATGTTTTGCTGCCTGTGTTTTAAAAGAGATCTTGAAAATCTGTAGAGGGTACAGACAATAACTGGATAGCTGAACTGAAAGCTGGAGGTAGAAGGGTCAGAGAGGCAAGTCTTGTATTTAATCTGATGAAAATAGGATTGCCTGGTTTCCTCTTCTTAAGACAGTCAGTAAAATCCCAAGGTAGCCTGTGTTATAAATCTGTCTTACACCAGTTCCATTCCCTAAGGCCTTGCAGATGAAGTTAGTGGAAGACTGGGAAACTCAGATAAACTGGATTCCTTCTCTGCTATGGTGGAAGAGCACAGGCATTGTGTTACTGTATAAATGGGCTGCAGTTAATGAAAAGCCTGTTGGCATTTTTTTTCCTTCCCTCTCACTCCACACTTTCTGACCATAGTGACTTGGGGAGGAAAGAAGCCCCAAACTATACTTTAAATATCCCTGTGCACTTTGATGGGTGTGACATTGGTGCAAATACCTAAAGGGCTTTCTCTTCTGAATACTTACTCCCTTTGTCTAATGTAACATTTACCACTGCAACTGGCTTGAAATGTGAGGAAGGTTGAATCCTAGCTGGGAAGATTTACTACTGAAGGTGACTCTTTTAAAATTACACACTGAGTCCCTCATGCTAAAATGGCGCTGAGTATTAGAAGCTGTTTTTTGTCTCTTGTAGTATCACATTTGGAAGCAAAGGGACACTTGCACCTAAGGCATTCACTTAAATGGGTGCAGTTTCGTTTTGGCTTTGGTACACCTACATTTATGACAGTGCTCGCCATCTGTAAAATGGGCTAAGACACTGGGTTACTGAAGGTGAGCATTAATCACTTAAAACTCAAAACAGTGTTGGTAATTTGAAAATCACAATGCTTCAAACTTCCATCTGCATTGTTATTTTGTACCTAGTATGTCTTTGATGTAATGATCGAAGTACAGAGCCATCTTTAAATAATTCTCACACTGACTCCTTGAAAGACATCTTTGCTTTTACCTGTGTCTATAATTGTCTTTCAGGTTAAGTAAACTGAACTTTTTTCTAAATACTGTTTTGTGGAACACACAAAAGATAAATTGTAGCTTTTCCTGAAATTGCTTTTAATTTCAAAGTCTTGAAGTGACTTGAGTACACTTGAAAAGTTTTGCTGTCACCTCTTTCTTTCGGCTTAATGAAATTACATCTTTCTTTACTTTTGACTTGTGCCTAATACTGCAGAATCAGTGCCAAGTGTATGATAGCACCTTAAGAAAATTGGTCTGTTTTGAAAGAGTCTGATACAAGGAAGAGGAAAACCAGTTTACCCTTCAGGTTCTACACTGAGTTAGCAAAGCTGTGAGTAGGAGAAGAGGAGCCGTTAATGTATTGACTGTAAAGGCATTAGATCTATTTTTACAGAGCTTATAAACACCAGAGGATTCTATGCAATATTTAGATGCATCTCTGCATGAAAAATGTGTGAAATGTAGTTGAAAGTTAACATCCTTCTGCTTTGTTTTGTCTCCCATGTGAGTAGGCTCAGTGTCTACACAAACCCTGGATTTTACAAAGCTAACATTTTCCTTGTTTTGACAGGGCAACTCTGCCTCAGGACTGTTAAATGGTTATCTGCTCTGGGAGAATGTCATCATTTCCAAACCAGGGAACGGCTGGGCTGCTCTCGGAACTCGCTCGTTTGAGTTTGCGCAGTTCGACAACTTTCACGTTGAAGCTTGCTGAGGTGGCTTTGGCATTTGTAGAACCTGGTTCTCCTGTTACTTTGAATAAGAGCCAAGTCAAACTTGGAGGAGAGCTGAGTGCTAAACTGTGATTGATCTCTTGGCAAAGCATCTGGATTCGGTCCGTGTTATTTGTGAAATATTTACTTGAGCAGATATCAACGTGATTGTAGCTTTATCCCCTATTGCTGTGGGATTTTTGCCCTTCAGTTTTTGGGGGTAAATTTTAGTTCAAGGCAACGATGAAAACAAATTCTTGGATGTAATTATTTTTTAATAACAACATCTTAACTTACCAGCTCACTTCCAAGATAACTTCAGAACTTAACAGAAGACAGATGCATCTTAAGCTGCATTTTTTAACACTTCCACTATTATGTCCATTGCTTTCACTGTGAAAGAAAGAATTAATGCCAGTAAGCCTTATGAGCCAATGGGCCCCATACTTTTGTAGGTCTATCATTCTCAAATTTCATTTGGATAAAGTATCTAGATTTCCTTTGTAAAAAAATGTTCTGTCTGTTTTTTTGCTACAGTCTGTGACTAGACATTACAGTACTCCAAGTGCATTTGATTACTTCTTTCAACTTTCATTGCCAGCCCTAAAATATGTCCTGTTTTCAGTAGAATGGAAATGTGCCTTATGATTGATCAGGGAGTGCAGGATGTGGCTTCTTTCTAATCTACCTCCTCTTTCCACTGAAAGGGTTAAAAGGGATGAAAAGATACTATAATTTGCATTTTGTTGATGATAATATTGTGGGTTTTTTTGCATAGTGCAAAGAGTAAAAACATTGCATCATTGATATTTTCATGTCAGGCCACATGTGGAAACTGGCCTTTTGTTCCTAGAAACTTGGGCAAGTGTCTCTCTCTTTTAATGGATTTAGAACTTTGAATGAAAAATAATTAAAGCGTAACAGTGATATTTAGTTTATTATATTACTGTGGCACAGAGGAGATATGGATCTGTCACTTCCTGGTATAAAAGAAATTAAAAAAGAAAATCAGTCTTTATCTTTAAGAGTTTGTAATCCGATCATAAGGTAAGTGACAATAGGTGGACACAGAGGGAATTGTTTAGTGTGCCAGGCACTGGTAATGACACAAGAGTGTCTATTTTTAAACTTTTCCATGCTATCCTAGCATGAAGTGAAGATCAGAGGATAATTCGTATCCTTGGGAATGGAGGAATTCTGTTTAGCTGTTGCTTCATTTTATTTTTTTTCCAAGTTACTGTGTTATATAAAAAGCAATTAATTGTGATTATGAGGTACGAATGGGTTTTTCCTCACCCACATTTGTAGTTCAATTGCCTTCAGAATTTTTCTTGTTTCTTATTGGTCAGTTTGAATGAAGATGATGTCTATTCCCATAATGAAATGTGCCTCCTGTATCCATCTTCTTTTTGCATTCACATGCTGTTAATTGACAAGCAAGTGGTTGCACATACTTGATAGGGCTTTAGTAGCTGTATGAGGCCATTTGTAGCAGGCAACATCTGGTGAAAAAGATTAGCAGTGTACTTTGATTTATAGAGATTATTCTTCTAATCCCTTTTATTTTAAAGGCTGATTTCAGTAATTGTTAACTTCTGTCTTTGAAGTTGTCATCTAATATAAAGTTAATGTTATACAGATCATTCCTGGAAAATTCTTGTAAAGTTGATCTTCTGTTTTCGATTTTGGAGAAGAGTTCTTAAAATTCATCTCTAGTAGTAAAAATGTGTTTTGTAGCTGTTACATTGATACTACTTATTCATACTTGGAAATTCAGTACATTCCAGTAACCTTGAAAAATGGTTTAAACCACTAAACTTCAAAACTCTAGTAGAAGGCTTCCAAATGTTAAGTAACTGTTTACTTAAGTGGATGAAAAATGAAAGGCAATTTTCTACGTCATTTTCAAGTATGGATGCAGATATGTTAATTACTTGCTTGATTTCCTAAGGAATGTCACTGGTCACTCCACGTGTGAAGAAATCTAATTTTAGGTCCTCATATTCAAGTAATATGAGTATAATAATCTCAGAATAAGTTTATTTTAGCTGTGATGGATTTTCATAGTTGGATGCTTCTTGGGGACTTCCTCGTAGCTTCTGTGTCTGCAAGCAGAGAGAGATCAGCAATGATGCAGTTATTCCAAAGGAGCTGTCCATTTTTTTAACAGTCTAACGCACTAATATAATAAACTGTACTGTTGTATTGTGTACCAAACACAATGTATTTTATCACTGGAAATGTTGATTTTTTTTTCCCCATATCTTAATTTACAATGTTTGAGGATTGAAGTGTTATGAACAAAGTAAGTGATTTAATGGTGACATAATGTTAGTCATCTTTATATGTCTGTAATTCTTCACCCTTCAGTAGACTGTAATACATTTGGCAATAACAAGCTGTCGGGTTTTTCACTGAGGGGTGGATTTATGTTGTTGATTATAAATGCTAATCATTCCAAATGGATAAATAAAACACTTAAAAACACTTTATTTGTGCAGAATGCTTCTGTAAAATGGGTCTTGGTTTTCTCCAGCAAGAAAGCTGACGATTTTTCCATTGTGATTTCTGATAAATATGCTTGGCATTAACTTAATTGGATTGGAAGAGTACAGCTTATTAAAAATATCTCAAAATCCATATGCATTTGGACCTGTGCTATTGATAAAATGATTTTCTTATAGCACTCAATATACATTTTGCTTCTTTCTGGCTTTTTGATTTGGATTTTTTTTTCTAATTTAGTGAAGGGAATTAAATTGTATTTGAGGACCAGTGATGCAAAACCGCTGAGTACTAAGGTCTTGTGAGATTTAGCTGAAAGTCAGTTTCTAGGTTTGGAAACAAGACAGTGTTGTCAGGATTTACTCCTATGGTTTAATGACTTCTTTATTTTGAATATCCTTCTGAATCTACCCTCAAACACATTTTAATTTTTTTTTAACTTAAACTTTAGGGTTTGATTTTACAAGGAAGGGAGAAATTCCATAGAGATAGTTATGTTTCCTAGTCCATCATGCCAGTAGATATGACTTACCCTGGAATTACTGGCTTCCAGTAACCAGGTATGTGCAGGTACCACCTACATAAACATTGCATCAAAATCAATTCTGTCCCTCCTATGCCACCCCATTATTGAGGTTAGGCATGAGCAATTTTTTTGATTTTCAAACTTCTGCAAAACACTAGTACTCCTTTGCTTTAAAATTGCAGGTGACTCGTACTTTAGGCTCCTTTTGCAGCTGCCTTCTTGTATCTCTGTATCAAAACCAAATTTCTACTCCCAGATTTTATTTGGAGTGGTAGTGGTTTGCTTTGTCCTTAGAGGATCAGTTTTACTGCATTGTAGCAGCAGGTTGTTTGTTTTCGCTTAATACATCTTCATTGGTTTACCTGAAGTTTCTATCCAAAGTGCATTTTCTGGAGGGGAGTGGGTATTATGAAATTAACCATCATAATTACAGCTGTTTTTGATGATTTCAGCAGTATGGCCAAAGAGGGACAGTGCTTGGAGACTGTATTGTCCTCTCTGATGTTTTGGTCTTTTGTTTGTTTGGTTGATTGTTTTTTGTTTGTTTGTATGGGTTTTTGTTTAGTTTTGTTTGTATGTGTTTTTGTTTAGGTTTTTTTTTTTTTTTTTTTTGTGTGTTAGTTTTGTTTGGTTGGTTTTGTTTGGTTTTGAACCCTTTGTAAGTACTACATTCATACAAGTCTAGCACATGCTGGGAGTGACACACAGGCAGGTTGTAAAATCCCTCTAGTTTTGAAGACTTCCTAGGCTGGTAGTGGAATCATCAGGTAGCTTTTTTAGAATTCTGAGAATAGTGTGCATTGAAAAGTCATCAGGAGCAAATTCCTCTTGCTGTGTTCCTTCCATTTATGCCCAAGTGTCGCTGGAACAATAAGGGTTGTGTTTCTAGAACTTGTGCTTTTTAAAAAAAGCCCAAAACGCCCACTAGTAATTGAGCAGAGGAAAATGTGTGCTGCAGCAGTGTTGCCAAGCTTTTGCTGTGTGCCAAGATACTTCTCTGCGGTTTTCATAGTGGCTAAGACAAACAACTGTGGAACTGTGTTTTTCCCCTCAAGGAATTATGTTTGGATAGGGTTAGAAACAGACACACAACCCAACACCAGTTTTGTCAGGGGCTCCTGGTAACTTTGCAGTGAGTGCATTAAACCTGACTCTTAACTTTTGAGTACCCCAGGCTAAATCTAGACATGTCTCTGGAAAGCAGGAGATGAAAGTATCCTGGAAGTATTTGCTGGAGTGTTGACTTTTGAGTTTGTTTTTTGTTTTTTAAATGCCTTTTCTGTGTACCTGAGTTCAACTTCACTTAGTGCAGGAAAACAATAGTTTTTGATTTTACTGTGCTTACAGATGCATTTTAAAGACGGTACTGTAGTAGAGGGTGGCTCAGTACACAATTAACTTGAGGGCATATAAGAGGAAACTGAATCTAGTGTGTAATACTCTGTTATGCAGCCATGGTTGGGGAATCCTTCATGGGTCTAAAACAGAGGAGGTAACACCAAAATTAAAAAACCCAAAACAGCATCACCAACAAAAAAAACCCAAACTGCACACATGTTTCCAAATAGTACAGGAAAAAGCAAAGAACAGTCTGGATTTAACTTGGCTTCCTTTGTTCAGTTTCTGCTGGAAAATGCAGCCATCTTCCTTACTGTTTTCTGTGCACAGTCATTCAGTTAAAATGCCTAGAGACAATACAAGACTTCATTGTTGCAAAAAAGCAGATGATGTTTAGCTAATTATAGGAACTGCTGTTTCCCAAAACCAGTAGAATCAAAAAAGGTTAGAAAACTTTGTTTTTCTAAACCTGTGAGAACAGGTTATGCAGCTGAAAGGCACGTCTGTGATGTGTGAATAGTCCTGCTCCTGGTTGCAGAAGATTCCTCCCCTGTGAGCATAGCAGCAGAGCTTTATGGAAAGGGCAAATATTTCTCTGTTACTGCCCCACCCAAGTTTTTGGTAGGTTTTGTGTACATTTGCCAATCTGAGATCACACAGGAGTGACTCTGTAGCCTCTTAGCTTGATTATATAGTGTTAACAGAGTCATTTGAAAGAGCAGCTGGCAATGGCTAGCAGCAAATCCTGTTAAGGATGTCCATATTCCCTTCTGATGTGATTGTTCTAGTAGTGGGAGCAATAAATGGTAGTGTTCACTGGCATGAGATCAGGCAGGTTTTGTCTGAACAGAGGTGCACACAAAGAGCTGGGTGCAGAGATCTGTAAAGCTTCACTGGGATGTACAAAGTCTCTGGCATAAGCTGCCTATTTCCTGTTCAGTCTAAGATTGCTGTTTAATGGTTCAGCTAGATTTTTTTTCTTGCAGCTCAGCTGATGCTTTGTCCTAAATAAATAGTTTTACCAGCATTATATGAAACATGCTTAGTGCAGCAGGGCAAGCCTGTACCAGAAGGAGGAGACTAAGTTGATCATTCAGCCCATCTCTTTGCTAGGTAGACTATACATTTTTAGGGCCTGCCTTAGTAGAGTGCTAAGACAAAAGGGTGAGAGAGCTTCCACTTCTCTTTTGTAGGTGGCTATGCTATGGATTTTGAAACAAACAGCACCATTGTTTTTGTTTATTATCTGTGTAAAGGATGCAGGGAGATCATTCAATCTTTCTTCAAATTCATGATTAAAAGCAAGGTTGATACTGCAGAATGAATCTTGTATTTGTTGAGCTCTGGTATTTACTTGTGGGATGGTTTGAGTCCTTCATGAAACATCTGTGACTCTACCTTGATATACAAATACTTTGATTAGGTGACTGCTTTCATTCAGATATATCAACTGTGAACGCTCACTTCCCAAGCCAATGGGAGTTTCTCTTTTGGTGGTACTTCATGTGAGACTCATTTAAAATACCATAGTATGACATAAATGGTTTTTTCTAAATATTAGTTTTAGTAGATATCCACAACAAAAATTCCAGCCTCTCCATATGTAAATACATTCAGTACATTCCTTGGTTTCATTCTCCTTTCCTGTTTGAACTTTTAAAATGATGAATACTTAAGAGTATCTGTCACCCTTTTCAAACAAATATTTAGCCACATGAAAATGCAACAATCTTATTCTTTTGAACAATTGAATCTTTTTACCTTTGTATTGCAGGTAATTATAGTTTTCTTGTGCTGAATCTGAATGTTGTCACTTCACTTGATTTTTATAATAAGTAAAATTCATCTATACCAGGCTCTGAAAGGGGGCATCAGAAGGGCCATGTAGGCATCTAAATTTTCTTATGGTGTTTTAGCCCCCAAGGCACGAGTCACCTTACCTGTATTTTTCCTTTCTTCCACACACTCTCCAGTGCCTTATAGGGTGACTACCTGGTTAACATCCAATGGTTGAAGGTGGGTGTTTTTCTTGTAAGTGACATGTTGAGTTGGGAATGATAGATTCCAAGCTTCTGTACCTTCTCTGTGGACCTCAACCTCCTGGAAGTCAGGCAGGTTTTTGATCACTATTATGCAATCAGGCACTGAAATATAGTAGTCTGAAAAATTTTCTTTTCCTTTGAACCATGGTTTTTCGTTTGTTTGTTTGTTTGTTTGTTTGTTTTGTTTGTTCTTTTTCTTTAAGAAGCCTAATGAAGAAAGGGTGCTTGGTTGCTTTTATTACATCAAAACCTCATTACAGTAATTCTGTGTTCAGCAACCTCCCTGATGAGCATATACTGCATCCTCAGATGCCTTTGAAGACTTCTGCTGGGGTTAGTTATCTGCACTGAGTCATTTCAGAAGGCAGTTTCCCTGAAAGAGTAGCTAGTTTCCTCTACAGTAATATGCTGGTTCTAAGTGTGGTGGTGTTTTCTGCCCTTTGATCTTTTAGCCTTGCATTTTGTAACTGAAATATCTTTTTCTGCCCATTTCTACCACTTCAAAAGCTGGTGGGCCACATCCTGCTTTAATCTGCAAAGACCTCAGCGCCATGCAAATATTACCAGTGACCTCTACTGAAAATGAGAGAAGTATGTGTTGCATCTGCATTTTTCTAGTGCTCTAGAGGCTCTCTGTTTAGGTTTCTCTCTATTGGGACAGTGCTCTGAAATGAGAATATAATGAATTTTCATATGAGCCTGTACTGAGTTTTCAAAATGTATTCCTCTGGTTTTAAGTGATTATGGAACACTGTGTATAGTCCTGGATATTTCATGACTTTTAAATTCAGTACAGTTACCAGAACTTTAAATGAGTAGTAGATGGAGGTCTGGAGTATTTCCTAGCCTTGTTCCTGGGTTCACTTCACATGCCTCAGTTTCCTCAGGGATACCATGGCACTCAGCACCCTTGCTCAGAGCTGCTGCTTTGAAGTCCTTCCTACAAAGACTTAATGCATTAGTGGGGACAGCATTATTAAAAGCTCAGTGTCACCTGTTCAAACTGTGAGGAAATGACTACCTTGAGAACAAGCCACTGTGAGTGTGCCTCAACTCTGCATTAGAGGTGGTGGGGAAGCGGAAGGGTTGACTTTATTTTCATTTGAATCTGCCACTGAACCTACTGCTTTTTTTCTGCATAGAACAGGGATTATGCTCTACCTCTAATGATAGTCACATTGTGAGTGGGGGTCTCATCACAAAGTTTTGGAAAGGACTCCATTGATTCTGCGTACATTGGAATCCTGTGGGTTCACAGTCTGACAATCTCACAGTAGGAAAAAACCAGATAAGATGGTGGAGTGAACTGAAACATAACCTCACTAACAGCTGCCCACTAGCTGCAAGGAGATCTTCTGGAACAGGTAAGGGAACATGCTGTGCTTCACAGAGTTGTTTTTCTGGTGGAGCCAATAGAATGGAGATGAGTAGGATAGGTTGGAAATGGCTTTGTTCAATATAGAAATACATAGTGGAATGATGTAAAGCCTACATAGTGTCTTCTCAGAGCTGGATCAGCGCCTGTGTATTTAACATGACTTAAAAAGGTAGGAGGAGTGTTATTGCATCTGTAAAAGCCTGATAATGTGCTCTCATATCCATGCTTTCACCTTTTTTTACTGAAAAATATGTCGTAAGTCATACCTAGCAAAAGAGCAGAATGGTACAAGAGAAAAATAAGGCCAAAGTCCACTTTTCTATCTGCAGTTACTTTTCCTCAATGTTGTTTTCTTGAAGCTAATGAGCACTGCTCACATTATTGTGTGACTATAGCTACTTCTTCTCCTCTGGAGCCCCAAGACCCTGTGAAAAGTCTCTCAGTCCTAACTAAAACCAGATAAACAGCAATGCTATTCCAGTTCACTGAGTGTGACTGACACGGTATTTGAAATCACCACTCAGCCCAGACAGTCAGGAGGGGTAGCTCATACTTCAGGCTGCAAAAAAACCCCACCTCATTACAGCAAGTCTGATCTGTTCTCAGAAAAAAAAAAAAAATCTATAGTGGTATCACAAAGATTGGTTTCCGAATGAAAAATTGAGGTTTGACATGAACCTTAGGACTTTTTATCTTTTGTGACAAGTTCGTAAAGCAAAAGAGGCCCTTGCAGTCTGTGCTGGAGGCACTAGATGGCAGTGGAAGCATGGCTAGGAAAATAGTTGTCTCGCTGGCTTTGGGGCCAGCTTCTCTGAGCCATGAAAAACAAGGAATGAAGGCAGCTTTACTTGAGAAGAAAGATAAGTTGGAGACCATAGGCGGCCTTCTGTGCACAAAACTCAAGGCTTCCCTTACAAGGAATACTAATTCCTCCTTTAATAATTTTGCATCTCCTTAAAGCAGATTAACCTATAAAACCCCAAATGCTTTGTAAAGCATCTATTACTGACAGTGGTTTGTCTGGATAAAAACCATTAAATGAAGAAAAAGCCAATTTCCAATTGCTGACAGTGGCACAGCTTTTGTGTGAATCTTGGTAATTTTTAACTCATGTTCAAGCTAAGAAGGGGTCTGAAGTGAATATTTTTAGATTGCAGTGAGTTTGCTCTTCACTGCTACAGCCTGTATCCTAGAAGCTTCTGACATGCCACTGTCCTACTATCAGGAGGTCTCCCTGTGAGCTGTGTGCAGGGTGTTCTCTGAGACTGTCTGGAAGAGCTGGGCTTCTGCACAGGTGGGATCACAGAGTGAAACCCCAGACTCGAGCAAAAGAGAATGCTGTGCAGGAGATTTTTACAGTGTACAGCTGCAAGATGGTTATTTCCCAGCAGTTTGAGGTTTTCTGAGGTGTGGGGCTCATGTTTTCTGCTGAAGTTTTAAAATATGAAATTGATAGCTTGCGCAGCTGCAAGGGTTAGAGACCCTGTGAGAAAGAAGCAGCATATTTGTACTGAGAGGAATTGTCATCCAGCTTAGACTTGAGCAAGGCAGTTCTTCGCTCAAAGGGGTCTGGAGACAAGCAAAGGCAGCAACCCTGCAAACATGTGAAGGGGGGACACAAAGATCACATCTGAAACTGGAACTGGCTGACTTTGGGGTGATCGAGAGACTTTTGAAAAGAAAGATGTCAACAATGTGAAAGCAGAAAGGAAGGATGGGTTTGTCCATTATCAAGTACCTCAGAACATCATAATCTGAAATATGGGAGAGGTAAATGAGCAGTGATTACCGGGAAAGCAATTCCCTCCCTCATGCCAGGTTTTCAAAAGCTTTATGTGCTGTAAGTTCATAGCCAGCTATTTGCTTTCACTCTGGATAAAGCCCCAGGCTTCCTGAGGTGACATCCTTCCCTGTCTCTTACAGACCCCCATGATCAGGTATCTCAACTCTGCACATCAGTATGAGCTATCTCAGCTCAGCCTCTCCAGCAGCACCTTATTCAAGGAAATCAATAGCTATAGGTTCCCTGGTTTTCTTTCTGTACCTTTTGCATTATCCTAGAAAGAGCCTACCTGGATATATTCAGAGATTAGGAAGCAGAAGGCCTTTGTGTAAATAAAAACAAAGATTCAATATCCTGACGTGAAAAAGTATCACTGTGCCTTGTCTTCTGGAAAACAAAGGGGAAAATGTTTCTGATTTCAACAGAGATTATTGCAATACCTAGAGAATGTGTGAAACTGAAGTGGGTACTGTTCTTTAGTCCTGCTTTTATGTAAGGCATCCACGAGGTTTGCTTCTTTAAAGGATGGATATATAATTTGTGGGGTGAGGAGAATGCACAAGGCAAGGAACTTGGTGCTTATTTGTCTTATCTGGCTCCTAAAACCAGTATTTCATGTGAGTTTCTGTGGGAGAAGAGGATAGTTTTCTATGGGAGTGTCATGCCCCTCTGTCTAATGAGAGGTAATGTCTTTTTTGAAAAACTACAGAAATTTTAATTATTGCTTTATAATCTTAATACGTTCTATTTTTTTGTCCATTTTCTTTATGAAATTCCTCTGAGAGCTGGTTATTTTTACAGGCCTTTAGGTGTTCTGTGCTTCTGGGTCATGCCTCTTTTCCTTGTTTGCTATGACATAAGGAGATCTTCAGGAACATCTCAGGTTTTCATTTTGCTTTTCCTTGCTATAACTTTAGTCTCTTGTGCAAATGTGAGAAAGAAATGTGGTTACTGAACTTTGACAGGTTTTCCCTTTCACCCACAGTGCTTTGAAGACAAACTGCTTACCAAAAACATGCTTGGATAAGTGAAAGATTTGCAGAAAACTGAAAGAGAGATCCCAAGATACCATGTGGCCTGTTGAGGACAGTGGTTATTTGCAAGTGTCTTTGGAGCAGGTGAGTAATGGGGCTCTGTGTCAGCCAGCAGGATGATTGTGCTTTGTATAACCAGTGCAGGCATGCAGTGTGGCAACCTGCTAGCAATGTTTTGAGTAATTTTGAAAAGCTCCTTCTGCATTATTTAGCGAGTGAATTTTTTAAGACAGAGCCTTTAGCTCCTGAGAGAAAAGGAAGACCTTGGGCAAGACGCTGCTGTAAATCTGTTTTTGCCAGTTGCTGGTGAGAGCTCCTGCTGCTGGATTGCCCATCAGTAAGGAAAACCTGGCTGTTTGGGCACTCGGACTGCCCTGTGCTGGGATGCAAAGCACAGAGCAGTGAAGCTGGGGAGGAGCAGTTCTAGTAAGAGAACAGATACCACTGCCTCAGACACAATGCTTGGCAGAGCCTCTGAGGGCTGTAATGTGAAGAACACCTCACTAAGAGCAAGGCTTGTATCAGCCCCGGGCAAAGGGAGTGAGGCAGTGTTCCTGGGAGTAGCTGGCTGAGGAGCAACCCTCTGCTAACTGTAGGATGTTTTAAGTGAGGGAGTGGAGATAACTCGCAGGGAGGAGTGAAGATGGGGTAACATTCAGCAGGAGCTGAGGATAGTGAGCCCTTCTGCAGAGCAGTTCCAAGATTACACGTTAGGCTTTGTTTGTGCAATCTGTCCCTACAGCTTGGTGAAGAATTCTTCACTTGGTGAAGAATTCAGGCTGAGAAGACACACTAGTTTGCAAAAAAATGTGCAGAAGTGAGATAAAAGGTCTAATAATCTCCCCATATTTTCTTATGCTTGAGGAGCATAAGATAAAGAGGAATCTTTTTCAGTGTGATTTTTTGTTGAAAAACTGGGTACATCTGGCACAACTCCCTATCTTAGGTTTAACCAAAAGCACCAAAACAAGTGACTTCATGCATGACTTCCTATGAGTATTCCATGTAGACATGGGCAGGCCCTTATAATGGTGATTTTAAAAGTACAAATTACCATTCCAGAGCAAAGCAGGAATTTTTGGATAGAGGAAAGAACTACCAGAGCAACAAACAGCCTAGCAGTCGAGTCAGTGGGTCTGGATCTGGACCTTTTTCTCTGTGTTTTAGTCTTAGAAATGAAACTGACAGTCTGTTTTGCCATAATGTTGAGGCTGATTGCTATTTTGGTGGGGGATACATGAGACTTGACTCAGGACTCAGCCTCATCTTCTGCTAGTTTACAATTGTTGTCAGATGAGTTATGATATTTGAGATGAGCTGTTGTAAAAACATATGTATGTTCTTAGCTGGCAACAAATTTTAGTATTTTAATGATGCTTAAGACAGCTCCAGCATAGAGAATACACCCTATTAAAAACAGTAAATCAAGCTCTGCAAGCATGATAGCTGAATTAGAGTTTGAGCTATTCCAATATCTTTGCATTCTACTTTGCTGCTGCTGTACACACACAGACATATAAACTATTTGCAGTTATACTTTTGCAATTCAGTGTGTTGCTTACAGCAACAATACATTTTAAACAAACAGCAAAATATTGGATCAGCTATCACCAATAAAGCTAGTTTTGCTACATAAAATCCTCCTCAGTACATTCCTTCTTTTCCAAACAGAGTACCTTATAAGCCACAATTGGAAAAAGCATCTTGTAGAAAGACTAAATACCTGAATAATGGCAAAATATGTTTCCCATTTACCACTGTCTGGAATGGGTGAGGGGCTGGGCAGTGAGATCAAGTAGTAGGGGATAAAAATGCTTTTTTCCCTGTTCTGCACTGAATGATTGGGGCAGTATCCATATCTTAACAGACTGGGAGAAGACAAAGGAGAAATCTCAGGTACTCTGACATGAGAAGGCATCTTGAACTGTGCTCAATCTTAAATTCTTCTTCTATGGGATATGAAAATGAAATATCATCCCTAGCTTACTCTGACAGATGAGGTTTAACTGATGGGCTCTCTGCTCTGTGTCAGAGATCTAAACCCATGTTATCTCTGGCTTTGGAACAGGCTCAGTAGCTATTTCTCCTCCACTTTCAGCTTCTCATATTCTCTCTGCATCTCAGAATACAGGTAAACAAAGTCCTTCCATCTTTTGCCTTTCAACTACACAAGGCAACACTGCTTAAAATTTTGGTATTTCATATTCCATGAGCCCCTGGGAAGTCAATAAATGTCAAAGAAATGTTGGATTATATATGAATTTATTAGGTCTATGCTATATTTCTGAGGAGGCCTTGTGGCATTTGGTGATCACACTCTTAGAAGACATATCACAGGGTAACAGCACTGTATATATATAAAAAAAATTAGATTTTCCCCATACTATAATGCATCTGTATTATTCTTGAGACAATGTTGGTTGGAAAAGCACTTTCCTCTTCATAATATCTGTTTCCAAATAACTTGCTCTGTTCTGCTTTATTTTTTTTTTTTTGCATGTCCTTTTTTAAAGGATTCATAAGTAAATTTTATTTGCAAGAAGGAACCAGGCTGGTCTTAGAATTTGTGCATTTCACACAATAATTTTACTCTGAATCAGTTTCAAGTCATGAGTGCTCTCATAGCAAAGGCAAAAAAGAAGAATTTCCTCAGGCTGATGGGATTCAGGTAAAGGTTTATGGCTCTAGCATTGGTGGTAGCATCTTTCTGTCTGCACGGTTGGTACCCTGGGATGAATTGCAGTCCCCACTTACACAGTTTGACCAGACCTATTCTGGCACTCAGGTTTGGCTAGTTACAGATAGGGTTAGCACTGCCTGCACCACTGAGTTTGAATCAAATGGTGCAGATAGCAGCTTTCTCCTCAATCTGTTTGTCTCACCCATGGATGTGATAAGCACTCTGTTGTCATACCCTGCTGTAGTCTTTGAAAATCAGAGAGTATCAACAGCCTCTGAAATAGTTATTCAAAGGGGAGACTAGAGACTCCAGCCATGGTGGCAGAGGGTCCTAGGGGCTGCCCTCTCCCCCACCCACTGCACCCCACCCCATAATTTCTGTGTGTCCCTTGTTTTGACTATGGGATGTATTTTAGAATTCAGCTGAATTTGGCTTATGGCTCATCTTTTGATTTGGATGGCAATAGCAAACTAGTTCTGTTGCCATTAGTGATGTTACTAATGGAAAGTCAGAACATGTAGCTTCTGTGGTCTGCACTAAGCTTTTAGAGAATGTTACAAGGCATGGAAATGTGTGGCTTGTGTAAAATAAAAAGCCACTCTCCATAGCTTTGCAATGAACAGAAAGTTGTGAGTCACACATAGCATGCTTGTGCTGGACTTAAGCAGATTGGCCAAGGACACTGTTGACTAATCCTTTTCCTTTATTGAAAAGCTGATATGTGATTGTTATTATCCCAGCAGGAGAGACTGCTTTCTAAGTCTTATCTATATTCAGTAAACACCCAATATGTGCCTTGTCATCCATAAAGGGACAAAATGTTATGGCTTATGCCTGGATTCAAACCAGTAGTTCATGGGCATTCAAATACTTCAAATACATTGTGCTCAGACTACTGAACTGTGTCTTTTGAAATCCATCATCTGCTGCTGTGTGATAGTTAAAGCTGGTAAACTGGTAATGCTTACTTAATGACTTCTAATAACTTTTTTTTGTGAGTAATCTGCCAGGAGGCCCTGTTCTCTTTATGCATTTGTCCATCGATCTGTTTACGTGAACAGCACTCACTCTGTTATTTACAAATTACTCTCAGATTGTGTTGTTCTCCATTTAAAAAGTGCTGACAGTCGAGTGGACAGGATGATTCTTTTGATCAGATAATTGATGTCCAGATCATTTATGACTAACAGGAAGTAAATCAGAGGCCTTTCAAAATGGTCCCGTGGATATTATTGGCCATTGGCATGTGTGGTGAAATGTTTTTTCTCCCAAATTATCCATATACACAAATAGATAATTTATGACTTTTTGAAAAATAATTGGAAAAACTGACACTATGCTAAAAGTTGTTTGGTATTGTTTTTAAGCCTTCTGGATGTGTGCTGGTTACTTTGTAAGCCAGGCAGGGACACAGGAACAGATTGCCCAGGTGATTCTGCAATAAGACATAGTGTAAGTTGCATCTGGGGCAGCAAGGAAGAGAAATGTAAAAGAGAATAAAGGTTACCTCCAAGATATTAAATACAGGCAGATCCACATCTTGATGGCATACTCACTTAGATGGAAACACATTCACTTAAGTGTGCATAAAATATTATTACTTTTTTAATGGGTCAATTTAGCAGTAAGCCCAAGAATTCCAAGGTCAATTATTTGTATTTTTCATTACTGCAGATAATAAATAATATGGCTGCCAATGTCATTGGGGTACGATTTTACCAAATATGAAGGTGGAGTGCTATAGGACCTGCAAGGAGGTGATAATTTTTGGCAGCACAAGACTGCAGTCAACTGGGAAAGGAGTTTATTACTGACAGAATTTTTACTATGCTGGCTGTAAGTTTATTAAGCAGTATACTGCATAATTTCTGTCAGCATATTGTGTCATTTTCTGAGCTATATAATAATATTGCTTTGAACTTCTAAATGCCTTCCATTTCTGTAGCTTCCTAAAAAGTTATACCCATCTTAATTGCCATGGCACCTCAGAGAGGCAAAGAAATATTTTCTTCCTCCTGGGAGATCAATACTACTTTTAGCAGTGAAAGTGAAGTGAAATGAAAGGCTCAAAATGAAGCTACAGATTTGTCAGGACTGGGCTTGCAAAGGAAGCAGCATCTTGTGTCTTAGCTGTTGGATTGACAGGTCTCAAAACAGCTGGTGTTGGCCACAGACTTTCTGCACAACACTTAAATAAATTCCTCTGCTTCATTTTTGCAATTGTGACTGTATTTCCTGCTCCTAGTCTTGGTTTTTGTAGGAATGGGTTCTTTGGGGCAGTATGTTTTCTGAAGTATGCTTTGCTCAGTGAAATGGTTGGGTTCTTTGAACACTAATCACCAACTCATCCTCCCCCCCCTCCCAGAATAGCAATGTATATTTACAGGAGGGCTTTTTGCCCTTACACAGTGATAGAATGACTTTCCTTCTATTGTGAAGCACAACCACAGTTTCTCCTGTGGCAGTGGGTTGAGTCATCTGAGGGAGAAAGCAGATGCCTTTGGCTATCTCAGAACATGCCTAGAGCACCATCACTTGGGCACCCTCAGGTCACCAATGTTCATAAGCTAGCCAGAACTTGGAAGGAAGCCTCTCAGGAAAACCCAGGATGCTGTAGGCCACTGAGTGGGAGATTTCTCTCACTGGCCTGTGTACCAGCCAAAGGTACACAGAGATGTTAGGATATAAGATGCCTCCTCAATAACTGTCTGTCAGATTTGGTATTAGATAAGTCCTCATGATTCGTAGGACTTGACTAGTCAGTGTTAGGCTTTGCAACACTCAGGCTCTCAGTCCTGTAACCTGTAATAATGTTCCCTGTGATCTGTTTACCTGCTCTGATTCTTGATTGTGGGTACACAATCTTCATTGTTATCTCTGTGGTGTAGCTGTGTTCCAGCAATGGGTGTGGTGAGCAGGGCCTCATTCATATAGAGTTACTGGGATTACAGGTTTGATATGCACTAAGTTTTTTTATGATGCTTCATTCCAAGCTACAGAAACAACCCAACCACTTTAGAGTGAAAGAATCTCACTTTCTTTCCATGGCAGAGCAGGTGGATCAGGACAGAAGGAGAAAAATAATATCCACCTTCTCTATACTTTTTATCCTTTTGCTATAGAAACTTTGAGTCTATTATTTAGTCATGACCCTAAGGGTGACCTGCAGAATCAGGTTTCTCCTCTTTTTCACATCTTTATCTGAGGGCAGAAATGAGAGGTTTTTATCAAGAAAAAAAAAAAGAATAGCATTTTCCCTAAATTTTTTTTCCATCCTTGTCAATGCTGGGAATGTTAAGATTAGGTTTTCTGGTTTGGCTGGAGATTTCCTTCAAGAAAAGGACTACAGAAGGTATGAGCAGGGCTCTAGTGGTTCTAGAACAGTCATAATTGAAGAGGTAAGTTCTGGATCTCTAATGAACCTTTCTTCATTTTCAGGATTTCTGCATCAAGACACTTTTACTCAAGAGTGTTTTTGGCCTCCCTTTTACAGGAACTGAGCGGCAGTTGCTGTTCTGCTCTGCAATATCAGAGTGATAGGGAAATCTTGAGAGCTTTAAAGGACTTGGTCAAATTTGGTTCAGGAGGTATTTGTAGGATTAATTAAATGTATAGATGGAGCATCCACAACTCGTGGATTTGAGGTGGAGATTTGGAATGAATAGCACCTAAGCACTATTTTCAAGCCGTAGCAACTATCAGACTGATGCTGTGCACTTCTGCCTCCTGTAGCTTGTCTATTCTGCCTATTTATCTATTTTTATTCTAAACAGGACTATTGCAAACCTGTAGGTCTTGTAAAAGCAATACATGTGTTTTATATCGACACAGAGAGAGGGGAAAAATCACTGGGACTTGGTGTTCATCCATCAAAACAAGGAACAGAAGTAAATCCCAGAGAGAGTAATTCCGTTCAGTAGTCCTGCTTTTTACAGAGAGAGAATTCAGCAGCCTTGCAAAGGGGGAAGTACTGTTGGCTGATCACAAGTGGAAAAAGTGAGGGAAGGAGATTAAACTTGAGGATAAAACACCTACATTGATGAGAAATAGGTTAAGTAATGCTCTGCTTTACAATTATGTTAGAGCAGTAGGTACTGAATCCTGCTCATTAGCTGAGGCTATAAAATGCCACATTTATTGTGTCATTTTTCTTTCAAATACTTGCCCGATGGGCTTGTGAAACATTTATTTCTCACTGCCTGAAATTCACACTGGCTGTCCCAATGAAAGCTTCTCTTCCCAGCTTTATACTCAAAAATGTCAAATCCACACCTGCTAGCTCTCCCTCTATTAAAACAGTGCTCAGTACTAACCTTTTTCACATAGTGCTTGTGAAGAGAAACATCATGTTCAACTCACCCTCCTGCTGACTATCAAGTTTGAGCTGACTCTGTGGGTTCATTGCCAGACATCCCTCTGGGTTGTTCTATCCTGGTGTCTTACTCCTCACTGAACTCTCCAGCCCCCTGAAGCTGTTATTGGCTCAGTTTTTCTCCACAAAATGAGCATGTGAGAGCTCGGTTTTATTTCAGGCCCTGAGCTACTGCTTTCTTAATCAAACAGTAACTATTTGCCTTTTATTTAGTACTTGTCCAAGTCAATCACCATCAATCTTCCATTACCTTTCTTACCTCAAAGTATCCTCAAAGTGTCACATTTTGCTTTGCTAGACACAAAGCATCAAAACATCTTGTCCTGGTACATGTGGCCCTCAAACATAAGTCAATCTCCTTACTGGTCTGTGCCTCTATCCCTTTTTCAGATGTGCATCCTTTCTTTGATGTCAAGAGATTAAGTATGAATCTTGGGGGATTCATACTTAATTCAGCTATTGAGATGTAAGGATATAACTGTTGTTGCTTTTTGCAAGTGATCCCGTGGACTTTCTAAGATTTTCTATGCAAATGACAATGTGTTTCCACCACAATCTGCTTGACAGGATATGTGTACTTAGTCTGCAATATATTCCCAGCTCTATTAAAAACTGGTAGTCAGGTTCATAGTAAAGATACACATTCTTTCTGCTGATATTTTCACTTGTGGGCTATAGACTAGCAGAACATTATCCTTTAGCCTGTAACAGGTGACTTCTGTTTGCTAAGCAGTAACTGACTAAATTCAGACAACCCAATGAAGTAAAAAGCCAAGAGCTATGAGCATTCTTTTGTGTGTTGATGGTTTTCCTGGTCTGATAATTATCTAATGCAGTAATAGAGAAAAGGTCAGACTTATTGTGAGGCTGCTTCTGAATGTAGTTTTTCAGCTCATTTTTGGCATGTCATGTATATAATCTCCCAATGATGAATATTTGCATTCCATTGCCATGATTTAAGAGGTTGGGGTTTTTTTTTGCCTGTGCTTCAAATTGCTTTCAATGCTCTCTGCAAAATGTGCTTTGCAGCAATGCAATGTACTTTCTGAGTTCATTTTAGAAATTTGATTTTGTTCTTCCCCTTCATTTCTGGTGTCAGTCTGTTCTAGGGGCAGCACAAAGGAGATTGGGGAGTAGGAAAGGAGTATACAGAAGATTTGTAACTTTATAAGAATAAAGAATATAGTTCAGTTTATAATATCATCCAAAAAATTTACTTCTCTGCAGAGATTAATATTCAGAGGTTTTTTAACCCGTGTGCTTGTATGTAATGCTCTCAGTGAATTACTATTATTATTAAATATAAAGAGAGGAAGGAAGCACTGGGGAGGAAACACAGTGTTTCCCTGACTTGTCCAGATCCCTGCAAATACAAAAAAGCTTCTAGGAGAGACAACACAAGGCATGAGAGGTGCTCAGAGGTGTTTTGATAGTGCTTGCAGTGTTTTTGTCTCAGAAACAGTGTTAATATGCAGGGCAAACCATGCATCTGGTCTCACTCATCTTGCCTGAGAGCCAGTTCAGCGCCTTGTGGTGAAAGGTTTAGAATAGTGGAGGTGGTAACAGCTTTTATAAGTTAAAGATGGGGTTTAAATGTATCTTCAGGGACATCTGTATGCCAGGCATGTGCCACTTTGGATTCAGGCAATGGACTCATTTCCAGAGTGGTGAGCACACACATAGGATTGTGAAGACATCAAGTGCTTTAGGGAGGTTGCATTTTCTTGCAGACAGATCCTATATCATCTGTCTAAAGTGTGGGTACCATTGGTCCCATAATTCAGGAGTTTGGAGCCTTAAGCCTGACAGTATTTAAGAGGAATTTAGACAATACCCTTATTAATTAACTTTTTATCAGCCCTAAATTGGTTAGAGAGTTGGACTAGATGATTATTGTAGGTAGTTTCCAAATGAAATATTCTATTATAATCTGAGGTCTCTTCCAACTGAAATGATCTATTCTATTCTATTCTATTCTATTCTATTCTATTCTATTCTATTCTATTCTATTCTATTCATTTCTTTCTATTCGATTCTATTCATTCATTCTATTCTATCTATCCATTCCATTCCATTCCATTCCATTCCAACCATTCTATTCTACTCTATTCTCACTCTCTCTCATGGCTCTAAGTACAAAACCTCATAGTTCTTTTTCTTATTAGAGAGTTCTCATGTGGCTCTATCTCCTTCTTGTTGAAAGTTTTATGTAATAGTTCAAGAAAGAGTGCCACGAGAGGTTTTTTATGTATTGTATATCTTATGACCAATTGAAACAGTTTCCACCCTTAAAATCTGTAGTCTAAGGAGCAAATTCAGTCTTTTTTGAGAGCTGTTCTCTTTCTTCAGTTTGGATTGTTTGGTCATCCCAGTCCTAATTGAAGAGGTAAGAGATCTTCTGCTTATTATTAGTGTAAATTGTATGTTTGCAAAGAAATATGTGAATGTAATTGAAAAGCAATGAGAATAATCAAAAGCCTAGAAAAACATGGGTTGTGAGAAAAAAAATTAATGTGTGGCTGTTTGATCTTCTAATATGTATAAAAGACTGCTGCAAGAGGAAGGCAATAATTCATTTTCCATGCCCAGGGCACAAGTAATTATGGCTTTAAACTGCAATTCTGAATCTCTCTGAGCATTCTCCATCAGCTTGCATTTCTTTCAAGTGACCGATTACTCACCTACTTGGTATTCTCACGAAACATGCTCCAGTCACAGCTACGCAGTGTGATGCCACCTGTGAACTCTGTGCCTCACAGACAGGCTGCTGTGGGGCAGTTCTCTGACCTAAGTGCAGGTGGGGCAGAGTCTGGTGTAGGTTGAGGAGGGAGCCCAATAGCAGAGCAGAGGGAGGACTTTGGATCTGGGACTCTGTCATGAGACTGATATGGGAGAGGGCCAAATGTGAGCCTGCAAGTGAAATCACCATTCAGGATTCTCTCACCGCTGAGAGCTTGACTTTCCCTATTCATGATCTCACTGATAACCATCATATGGCCCAACCCTAACCATGACACATGTACCCCTGTTCAGTGGTCTGTAATGGGTCAGAAAGCAGTTGGGTTTTCTGCTCTAATAGTAATATAAAAGCTATCTGTGACTGAGGGAAACTTTATACAGTCTTTTAATCCATTGGATATCCTACTTGGAAGGAGGAGTAATTTTTCAGCTGCAGGAAAGCCATGGCAAGGAAATCTTTTGTTGCTGTTTGACTGATTTTCACACTGATAAATGGAAGCAATCAATGGAAGTTACCTGCCCGGGAAGCTATCTGCCCTTTTTCCCATGTGAAAATCCCCAGTCTAAAATGAACTAGAATTCAGATATTTGCATTGGTATGGTGGTCTACTTCATGCTGCTTACAAGACTTGTAACCAGAGATGTCAAGATAATACTGATCTCAGTCTAAATCTTTGAGGACCTTCTCAGTGTGACAGACTACATCTGCCATACCTGCAGTCCTGATTTTGAATCTTATTTTTTCCACTCAAAAAGGTGGAGTTAATTTTGGTTGTATTTAGTGGTTGTGCTTGAGTCTAATTCACATTCATCTGATAACCTTTAGCAACAAAAGCTATGAAAGAAAGGGAACTAAAGATGTATGATGGCTTCTTTTAGTAATGTCATCCCCAAAACACAGTATCTTCCATAACAATTATTCCATCTGCTGTATGGAAAATAATCTCTTAGGCTGCATTTCCCTCATAAGAATGATACAGATGTAGGTAGCACTTCCTTGGCTGAGGATTTGGCTCACATTACATTTTCTCTCCATTCCAGTCCCTGGATCATTCCCCATATGGATCACATTCCGGCATGTCTGGCACTGGTGTATGTCTGCTGCTCTCTCCTTTCTCAGTCAAAGGATTGGGGGAAGAGGGGTGTCTGCTCTAAATTATAATTCTTTTTGCTTTATACTTCATCTAAAAAGGAGGCTGTATTTGTTCAGAATCCAACAGGAACTGAAGACTCTTTTTTATATAGAGAAGAATATCTAGGAAGAATTTAAAGTATAAGGAACTAGGCAGGAGTCTCAGCTCCTTTGTCACACAATGGGTAGTGAAATTTTTGAACTCACTGCTAGTACTCAGAAATTGTGTTTGATCTTGCTATGCTGTTATATAGATTATGCAGCTCACCAAACTGTGATTGCTGTTGGTTTTATGCTGTAAGTGACCAAAAGTTTGATGCAGCCCAATTTCCCATAGGCTTTAGGCCAACTTGTCATAGCACAGTTATTGGTGAGGTAGAAGAGAGCATCACTGAAAGGTCCTGAAAAACTAGCCCGGTGGAACTGCAGGCTGAGGTTGACTACAGGCCAGTGCTCTGTAGCTTGTGATTCCACTGGAGCCTCTCACTGAGAGATCAGGCTCCAGGCTCAGCTGGAGCAGATCCCAGTTCTGCATGTAGGGACTAGAGAAAGCAGATGGGCACTCATCATATCCATAGAATCTAACAAACCCAGCTTTACAGGATTTTCATATAGCTGATGGGGGATTTGAAGCTTAAACCCAGAAGGATCATGGGGGAAAAAAAACTTACCTACATAAAATAATATCTTTCCAGCCCTACAGCTTCTAGCACAACTGGTTCACTGATTCCCTGCTCTATCCTGCTTTTAATTTTTTAATTTTTTTTTTTTTTGAGGGAAATGGCTCATTTTTCAGTTTGGTTGTAAATTGAGCTGATGACTGAAGCCAGGATGTTTTTAGCCAAAATAACAACAGTGCTAAAAAAATGATCCACACAAACAACTTTGGTTCCTGTAGTTTGGAGTCCTATAGCATGTTAATTTTGGGAATTCCTTTGCAAATAGACAGACCTGCCACAAGCCTAAAACAGAATCTGCACCAGTTTTGCTATATTTTTTCAATATTTACAACAGTTTGCTTATATTTTTCTGATTTGTCTTTTCCTGTTTTACATTTGGAATTAGTCTGTGCTGATGCAGAAAGCACCGAACTGCTGCAAATGGATCCTGATATTTTCATTCTGAGCAGAGGCAGTGAAAGGGGGAAGTCTCATGTAATTCTTCCCTGAAGATCCAGAAAGTGCCTCAAAGCCCAGAGACTGACAGGAGTAGCCATACACACTCACTCTAGGCACCACCCTGGCATGAAGGAAAGCCTTGCAAATAATTGCTGTGATAATTTTGCCACAGTAAGGAGGATTGAAAAGCTTTTATCAGAGACTTCATGGTGCTTTTCAGGCACGGCTCTAGGTATTGAAGAAGTGTGTGTCTCTGCCTGTTGTAGGGCTTTAGGAGGTTTAGTGGTTGTGAAGCCATGAGAAACAGCACCTTGGCTCTGTGCCCTGCTCTTCCCTCCCTGGATGCCCCACTTAAACTGGAAAGCAGCTGATAACCAAACCTAGTCTTACAAAATCCTGGCAATTCCAACATAGATATTGAAAGAAAGAGAACCTTTGCTTTGCATTCCTGTCTAAAGTAGCCTTAGAGGATCACTTTCCATTTTGGTATTCAGTTTACACTTTTTCCATCAGTAAAACTGTCCCTGACTATTTTGTGTTTGGATGTACTGAGTCCAAATGAGAATGTACTCTTGGCAATACAGATAAATAACTAACTTAATTGCATTTCATATATTTACTTCAGACCAACTTCAGTGAAATAAATGCACAAAAAACCATTCTGACATGAACATGAGTACAGACACCTTTGGGATCAGAAAACACCTGCACAGAGAGCTAGTGCTCCTTTACACTTACCTAAAGCCATGTAAGCTGTACTGAAGAGGCCTAATCATGTTAGACTTTTGGGGAGGTAGTAGCATCCTGCTGAGTTTCACCTCTACTCCATCTAATTTTCCTGATCTTCAGCAACCTGTATTATTTTTGTAAGTAAGAGGAAACAATTTGCTTGCTAACATTAGGCTGTTTTAAATAGACTTTCAGCTATAGATTTTCTATAAACCTAGAAAGCAGCCCAGCCTATCTGTTGGCTTTTAATTCTCAAATTTATTAGCTCTCCACATCTATTTCAGATACAAGCAGTCTTAATTGCTCCATTTTTATTCTCACAGAAGATGCAGTAAATCTTAATGGTTGTGCTTCAAACATTAAGAAGCAATGTAGTGGTTGTAGGAGAAAAGGATTCAAAGCACATTAAATTAATAAGTACTTAATAACATTTCATTTTCAAGCTGTTCATCAGAATTTATTTTGAGTTTGAAAGAGTAAATGTTGCAAGAATTCTTTAATGAGAAATTCAACTGGAACACTTTTTTCCCCCCAAACTTTTGATTTCCTTGTAACATTTTCCTAACTCCTCCTCCCCTTCTGAGATTTTCAGAACTGTGAAAACAATATTTTTTTTCCTTTAATTATAATGCTAGTTGAGAATGTGTTATTTTGGCTACATTACCAGCTCACATACAGTTTGTTTATAGCTCTCTGCAAAGCCATTTTAATAAGGTCAGATTTGCAATTTAAATTAACTTTAATATTTCTTGCAAACTCCAGTTCTGTTTGTTTATGCAAAGGGTAAACATACTAGAAATTTATTGTTTTAAAAATACATTCCTTTGTTTCATTTTCAAATTGGTACATCAGGTAGTAAACAATCTCGACTTTATATATTTTCTTGTGTGAAAGGAAGAAAACTTTCTTTTTTTTGCAGGAAGAGAAGAAAAGAATGTGGAAAAAATGTGAAAGAATGAAATCAATTATTCATAATGGAAATTTCATCTGAAGAAACAATACACAATAAACAATTTATTTTACAATTGGAGACCTTTTTCCACTTGATTTTTCTTTTTTTCCTAGGGATTGCTGCTTTAAAGATTTGTTAAATCATGTGTAAAAACAAATACCTACATATGAATATTTTAGGACTCTTCACTGGTAAATTTTATTCCTGTACTGGAACTGAATCTTAAAATTGGGCATGTTGGTCATGACACTATGATACCATTTTTTTTTCTTTCAATTTGATGACCTTTTTCTTTCATGAGAAAATTTTCTTTCATCCCTTTTTACATCAGCTACAGATATTTTCAAAGCTTAGAATTTTAGCAGCTAATGCTACACTCCTCACAGAACACAGTACTGTGAAGCTTGAACATGAAACAGCTTCAGTTTTTTAATTTAAAAGATTTGGAAATTAAGAATTTTTTTTCCCAGACATTGATTTGAATATGTAACAGCTATCGTGTAATAGTCTGCCAACAGGAATATGAACTTTATCAGATGAATTTCTGATAAAAGGTTCCTGAAATAATGTGAAATAATTTTATTTATTTTCCACTACATTTGTTGACCAGTTAATGTTTGATATTGTCTTATTTCTACAAAAGCTATGTAACTGTTTCATAGATCATATGCATGGATTGATTCCTGCCACTTTGGGTTAGTGGAGTGACTCTATTATCTCACTAGTTACAAGTTATTTTATTTTCTGAGTGCTAGGTAAAAAATGTAAAGAGAAGTTAGCAAGAAGACTCCTGGGTCATCTGTTGTAGTGTGTTGGTTCCTCCCACCTGACTAACCCACCCAAGAGCCTTAAGTCAAGAGCCAAAGTTGCTGCAGAATAACTTGTTTATAGATCTGAACTATATTGTGGATAGATTTGAAGTGACAGGTCTCAGTACCCCGGCAGGGGCAGGCAGGCAGGTGTGACAAATGTGCTTGGAGGAATCCTGCAATTGCTGCAGACTGTCGGATACAGGATCACTGTATTTTTCCCAGCTCTTTGCAGCCCTGCACAGATATGTAAGGTCCTCCCTCCTTTTCTGCTTCCTGCCTGAAGGAAGGCGGAGGTGACAGTCAGGTCTGTGGGCTCAGAAGCTTCTTGATCTTCAGAGACAGCCAGTGGAGAGACCATGCAGCATGTGTGTGTTTGTGCCTGTGGACATGGGTTTGCTGAGGAGAGGGGTTGCTAACCAACATAGCTATGAAAGCTGTAGCCTTGCTCAGATATTTCAGAAATTCTAGCTATATGTTGCAGTTTGTTTATTTGATTTGTTTGTGGGTTTTTTTTTCCTGTGGTTTTTTTTTTTTTTTTCCCAGCCTGCTAGCCATTTTTAAAACAGGGATAAACATAGCCTTCTTGTGAGGCTAAATGCATAAGGCTGTGAAAAACACAGCAATTTTTCAGGCTCGAGTAGGAAAGAGAGGGCAAAGCTTGGGAAGCTCAAAGGAACAAATTGGAAGATGCTAAAGGAGGTGATACAGAGGTTATGTTCAGGATTTATTTCCCTTAAAAGTTATTCTGTTTTGTTTTAAGATAATTTTGTCCTGCTTTGAAGAAATACAGCTCTTGAAATCATTTGTCTCCAGCAGCAACAGCAGGAAGAAATAAAGATTTTCAAGGCAGTGATAGCTTTTGCCCTTCTTTGTTCTGATTTGCCTGGAAATAGCTTGGCAGAAACATGGATATTAGTGAGGGAAGAGATTTATCTTGTAGCTATTAAGAATAAAGAATTTTGTTTCATGAAGAGACTGAGCAAGAAGTTTGCATCAAAATATCTTTTCTTAAAATGAACTCAGTGAAAAATTGAAGTTCATAAAAATATATGTATTTTGATCAACTTCTTTTCTCAAGAAAATTTCTGATGTGAAGTTTGGGTCATACCTCCACAGAACAGTGAATTCTTGACAATGTAGCCAGTAGCTTAATCCTTAGGACATTGAACTAAACCCTGAAGTTTGAAAAAATCCATGGAGCTGACCTATCCTATGAACAGCTGGATGTCCTGAGGAAGTACACACTTTTCCATCAAAAAAGTAAAAATAAGAAAATGTAGAATTCAAACCCTCTCCCCTCCTAAAAGGATTAAACCCCCACATCTTCTCTTGATGTGTGAGGAAAATTCCTTTTAAACCCCTGGTTATTTGACATAGAAGAAATATTGTTTTCTGACCAATCTTAAATATTAGCTGCCTCCGAAGAGTTTCTTTCTACAGTTGAAAGAGAGAAAAATTAGATGCATAGGAAAGATTAATTTTCCATCAGACTGTGTTTCTGACACAAATTTATGGGAGAAAAAGCTGATTTCTTCCCTGGGGCTTCTTCTCTTGAAGAAATATCACTCTTCTGGTTTTCCTATGCTACACCTGGTGCATCAGAGCTTGCCATGTGTTGTTGCATCTTCTTAGGGTAGCACAGCAATTTTGTTTCTGGTTGAGTTTATTAATTCATTTTATAATTATGCATGCTATTTTTCTTCTCTGCTCCCTGTCTACCTGTGCATTTCCTAAGGCTACAGCACGGAAGTTTTCACCTGGTGGATTCTAACTGTTTGTTGTTGATATCATTGTTGGATATATTTAATAATTTGTTCAGACTTTGGAGGTTGAAGAGAGAGGTTAATCCCATTTAAAATGTAATATCTGTCAAAGCATTTAAAATCCAATTTAACAGCTCCAAAACCTGGCTCTTACTGTGTACACAAATAAGAAAAAAGCTATGCTACACAAGATGTCTTGATGAAACATGACCTACGCTCCTCTCCACCTTTAATAAGTCAGTGGGAAGAGATAGGTTTGTCCCTGGGATACTGCTACAGTGTGGACATCATTAAGGAGGTAAAATTGCTTCAAACATTGCTACTGAAGTTTTCTGCAATATGGGGAAATTAGAAATGATTGAAATTACTCCATGGTCAGGTTAAAAATAAAAAAAAAACAAACCCTCACAGCACAGAATTTCAATCCACATCCAGACTCTTGAAAAATAATAGGGCAAAAATGTCCATTGGGAGCAGTATGTTACTGAGTTTGAGATAATGTTAAGAATAGTTTCCCCATTCTGGTATGGTTTTTTTTGAAATCAAAATAGTTTTTCTTTTCTGGCTTTCATTTCCTACAGCCTGACCTTCACATAATCACAGTATGGTCAGGATTGAAAGTGACCTCTGGAGATCATCCGCTCCAACCCCCAAGCTAAAGCAGTTTCACCTGTAGCAGGTTGCAAAGGATTGTGCCCAGACAGGATTTGAATATTTCCATAGAAGGAGACTCCACAGCCTCTCTGGGCTACCTGTCCCAGTGCTCCATCTCCCACACACTAAAGATGTATTTCCTCATTTTTAGGTAGGACTTCCTGTACCCGTTTCTGCCCGTTGCTCCTTGTCCTGTTACTGGGCATCACTGAAAGGAGTCTGACCCCATCTGCTGGACACCTCCCTATAAGACATTTGTAAAGATTCCTAAAGTTCCCTCTCAGTCATCTCTCAATCTAAACAGGCCCAATTCTCTCAGCCACTCCTCATAAGGGAAAAACTCCAGTCCCTTAATCATGTTTGTGCCCTTCTGCTGGACCTTCTCCTGTAGTTCATTGTCTTGTGCTGAGGAGCCCAGAGCTGGACACAGCACTCCAGGTGTGGCCTCACCAATGCAGAGTAGAGGGGCAGAATCACTTCCGTCACCCAGCCACACTGTTCCGAATGCATCCCAGGATACCACTGGGCTCTTGGCCACAGGGGCACACTGCTGGCTCATGGTTATCTTGTCCAACAAAAAGTTGTCTTTGCCTGTCTCTCATCTATGGTTGTCAAGAAGGAGAACTGAGGCTGACTGGAAATAAAATTATTTTGAAGGATTCTCCTGGGAAACTCATGCTGTAGGAATATGGCACATAAATGGTACATTTCTTTCATCTGGATTACTAACGGAAGACCAAGACCCTCCATGATTTTCTCTGCATCTGCCCTTTTTAGATATTGATGCTTTGTTTACCCTAAAATCTCCTGTTCATATCAACTTCTGAGCCTGTTGATGACTTTAATATGAACTTGGACTTAAAATTATTTTGGAGGGTCATATTTCCAAAAAGAAATGTGCTGGAAAAATTTTAAGAGTATGCTCCTCCCTTGACTCAGAGAGATGAACTATCATCACATGCCACTGAGAATTCTCAATGGCTATGTGTATTATATCTTCTTTTTTTTTGCTAATAAATTGAGCACTCAGGAATGGCTACTGCTGAGGGCAAAGTTCCAATCTTGATCAACCAGTAAAGCCATTCACCTGAGGAAATGTCATATTTCAATGAAGATAATAACCCATCTGTTCGGTTCTCCATTATTGCTCATAGTTTTTCATCTCACTTCTCACAAAAGGTGAGGGATGTAGGCTTTTCAATCCATTTGCTGCTGCTTCTTCTTCCCTTCCTCTAATATATTACTATTAGTAATTCTTTTTATGTGATTCTTCTGCCTTATGAGATAGGAAGACTGAATGATATTGGTTGGCCATATAACAGGTGTAGAGGTTACATGGAGAAAACATCTTTGTTGCTTGAGTGTACAATGTCACAGTGAAAAAACATGTGTTTTCCACATTTTGAAATATAGTACGACAATATTTAATAATCCCTAAAGAGATAATTATCAGGCTGAATAAAAGGAGAGGAAACAAGAAGTCATGACCTCTGAAGTAGCTGTGGAGCAGGAGCAGTGGTTGATGTGAACCACCTCTTATTTCACTGAAATGTTTACTTCAAACCCTGCTTGCAAGTGGAACTTATGGGATGTTTTAATTCCTATCAGGTTGGAGACTCTTATTACCTTAGGCCTGTATCCCAGTAATAAGAGTACTAGGTGTAGAGTATGGAATCTGGTAGTGTATTCTTGGCTCTGCCACTGACTTGCTACATCACCTTACTTGATTTATTTAACCTCTATGTCTTAAATTGTCTTCAAAATGAAGATAATTTTACCCACTCTGCATGGATGTTGAGATTTAAGTCTCTTTTTTTAATGACAGTACTATGTGATCTCTAATGACCAGGCTGCTTGACATTATGCTCTTGGACTCTATTTCATGAGTCTTCAGTGATAAAAACGATTGTATTTAGTCTTAAACTGGTGAGTATTCTAGCCTTGCTTTCCCAGATACATTAATTCATTTGCTATTCATCCCCCTGTCATAGTGCTGCAGCGGTACACTATGATCAGTCACTGCAATGTAACATATGCCAGCTCCAAAAGGACTTGAGCCAACAGCACTCAGAATAAGTGAGTTTCTTAATGTAACACACGGCTGATAAAAAGAGAAAGATAAATGAAGCCCATAATTCATTCACTGTTTGCACTTTCTGGTAGTGAGACATATCAGGTTGCTGAGTAGGATTTTAAATGCAACCCCCTTACTATTTGTCATTAAAAACCTACCCAACCAGTTATATAAAATGAAGTGAAAGCAACCTTTAAAAATGAAGTGTAACCAGGCACTACAGTTAAATGAGATCACTTTCCTTTTAGGTTTGTTATTTTCAATCAAACCTTATATAATGAGAATGGAAATGAAATTAAAAATTTCTCCAGTGCAGTAAAAATATAAATGCAAAATGCTGTTAATGCTCTTTCACTACACAGTGGCTATCATCATAGCTGTCATTGGGGTTGCTAGAAACTGATTAGGTGAAGCATTGTATCCAGAAGGCCTATGCACACGTTAATGGATTTTTGTGCATTCTGTGGTTAACCAATTCAAATTCATCTAAGTACCGTGGATTTGAAAGTCTGATAGAAGGACAGAATTTATTGATTTCCTGTTTCAACCTAGGTTGTTTACCATAAGACAGTGCAGAGGGAAAAGCTGAGTTACAGGTGACATGGAAAACTTGTTGATGGGACAGCAAGTGCAAACAACTGAGTAAGATGCAATTATGCATAGAGAAAGATGGGTGGGGAAAAGGGCAATATGCTGAGAGAGGTTTCCACTATCTTCTACAAACTGTCTTGAAAACTTTTTGCCTTATTTTTCTGCTCTAACACAGAATGCAGCCCTCATGAGGGAAAGAACACAGACAGACACTGATCTGGTCTCTCTGGTGAGCAGTGACAGGACTGAGGAAATGGCCTGAAGTGGTGTCAGGGGAGATTTAGTTTGGATATTAGAAAAAGATTCTTCACCCAGAGGGTGCTTGGATACTGGAACAGGCTCCCCAGGGAAGTGGTAACAGCATCAGCCTGAAGAGTTCAAATGTTTGGACAATGCTCTTGGACACATAGTGTGACTCTTGGGGATGGTCCTGTGCAGGGCCAAGAGTTTGACCCAATGATCCTTTAGGGTCCCTTCCAGCTCAGCTGATTCTCTGAATCTGTGATTCTTATGTTAATTTAAGAAATGTGCTATTTTGGCTTCATAGATCAGAGACTTTGGGAACCTTGTGTTATTTAGTAAATCCATGAACAGTGTGAGAGATGTGTATGACTTCAGAAGAAGTGCCCTTTGTCTGCCTATGATATCATCAGTTAGAAACAAACAAACATTATACATTTTGCAGTAAGCTGCAGGCATCTGGGAAATTTCATGTAGCAGATTATTTTTCATTTACACTTTCGTGGATACAGTACAATATTAGGGGTACTGATTTATTAATACTGAGACTTAGGTTGGGAGAGAGAGATGTTTTATAAAGTGAACAAAATTTAAAAATGAAGGGTGTTTCTACTCCTGCCCATGGACATATTCTTTTAAGCAGTTATTCTGTAAGATTGTGTTGAAGTATTTTGCATGACAGAATCTGATAATTGATCTTAAAGCAGTACCATAAGAGAAAAGACAGAGTTTGATTAAACTTCATTTTTATTAAAAATTATTAAGTTTTTAAGGCCAGGATCATCAAATCTGATTTATAGCAGGCCATCAAATTTTAGTCAGTGATTTCTATTTTTCGGCTGATATCTACATTTAAACTACAGGCAGTCTTAATTTAAACCAAATACGTGATGGAGATGCTGATATTGTGGGTATTTCAGCCTCACAGCTGAAATAACAGCCTGTTAGTTCTGCTAACAACAGTGTGGTTTGGTGGGGTCATGACTGATACAGACAGCAAGAGAAGGCCTTGGGTTAGCAGTGGTCATCCTGCCTGATGCATGGCTTACATTTGTGTGTGTCGACTTGCTGTGACTCCACTTTTCTGCCAGCCAAGCACATCCTCCATTTACTGAACTCCTGGAGCTAAAGGTGCTACAAACACTTAGTTCCAGAGCTGATGAATATGCATGTATAAATGTACGAAGCATGGTGGGTCAAAAAATGTTGAAGGTCTTGCTAAAAGGTAAACCTTCTTTCTAGAACAGATTTCTATCAGCAAGTTAGTGAATTTAGTGTTGATTTTGTGCTTAAATCTACTGAAAGCTGTTTCCTTTAAGGGTTAATGCTTATGTCTCACTGTGTGTAATAACAGTTTTCTTAGGACAGTTGACCTACTGTTAGCACAGTTCTGAAGGTGCCAGTGTTGATACCATCAATGCTACCCAAATCAAACTTACGTAGTGATTGAAAGATTGCTTTGGGAAGAGTGATAATTTTTTATCAAAAAATCCCATATTTTCCCATATCCCGTTGTAGCTCATACAAAACCTTGCTGGTTAAGATGTAATTCAGGCTATGAATTTTTATTAATTTTTTATGGCTGACTGCTGGTTTCTCTCTGATATTTAGGATCTTCGCATGCCAGTCACTTTAGTTGTGATTTGCAGTGGTTCACTCTATTGAACACAGCTGCACATACCAAACACTTAGTGTCAAAACATTTCTATTTATCACATTATTTATTATATGTGTTGGATGGGAAGGAGAAGGAACTCTTTCCCCCTGTTTTTTTCTTCAGAAGTATGGTGAACATACAGTTTTCCTACCAACTGTTTCATTTCTCTCTTCTTTATTTCCTGGCAGGATAAACCTGTGCTTTGAGGACCAGGCTGACAAATAAGTGCAGTAACTAGGAAGGCACTGAGGAAGTTCACTGTTACCTTTATGTGACAGTAAGGATGTTTGAAAGCTCCTGGAGGTACTTGGTGTAGAATTCTCACTTTCTATTTGCAAAAATGCAACAGATTGTCAAATCTAGAAGAGATTGCCTGCTAGGAAGTCAGAGAAATTAGAACTACTAAATTTTTCCCTATTTAGTATAGAAAGCATCTGTGCATGTGTTCATATGCCAGGTACAGTTTTGATGGCTGCATTATATGTGTAAGGGCCTTCTACCCCTTTCACTGCTTTTTTTTCCTTCACTGAATTTGACTAGTATGGTCCTGACAAAATAGGGTATAATTCTGAAATGTCAATTTTTTTTGTTTCCATCTGTTTAGATATTCCTAGACACCTGATATATGTCTTGATTATCTGAATTCCAAATTAAGGACCTAATTCAATTTTAATGCCTATTTTGTTACAGACAAAAAGCCCTTTGCCTTCAGGAAGGATGTATTTTACATGAGTGAAGGCGAGAAGAAGACAGGTTTTCTAAATCTAGTCAGAAATGTTTGCTGTTTAGACACTGATTGGACACTTTCAGTGAGTGAAACACAAGGAATTAGAGTGTTGTAGCTGTGTGAAGAATGTGTGCTAATAAATTCAGTGGGTGTCACCCACCCACAGTCTGTGGAGATAAATCCAACTTTCTAACTTTACACAAGCTTCCCAAGAAAGGCATATCTCTATGGCTAACCATAGCAACAAGATGACTGAAGCAGGAGAGAATGATTTTCTATTTCTTCCTTCCCATTTCTCATAGAAGAGGTCCATTGCTCTGTAAGTTACTGAATTAGAGGATAACTGTTCTTGGGAGTTATATCAAAGAATGTCAGAGCAGTTCCACTAATGACAATGGCTATCTGAGGGAATATTGTAGCCAGGGCATCATGTCAATAATGAAGTAGTCTAAAGTACTTTTAAATTATATTTCTGCTGACTTTAGTTGAAAATCCATGTCATGTAATAGAGCTCTAAGTGCTATTCTAAAGGTTCTTGTCAAGACAGTATTCTCTGAAAGTGAGCAAATCATCCTGAAGGGTGCTCTACTAAATGGATTTATAATGTATTGTTGTCTTAATGTGCATGTCTTCTAACTAACACATTCTGATCTGATTAAGTGCTGATTTTCACTTGCTTTTAAATTACAGGGCAATGATGGCTCTGTGGAATAAGATTTCTGCAACTCGTTCAAGAACATCAGTGAAGGAGCACTACAGTTTTAAAGATCTCTGTCTTGGCAGATTTGTTGGCAGAAGTTTTCTTCAATTAAAACACTTTTTGCTAATTTTTCTCTTATTACACTGCTTTCAAAGCTGGTCTTCTGAATTCAATGCAAAGAATTCTATTGATGATAATGGGTTAAATCTTGGGTACGGTATGTGGCGATGGATTATCATTGCAAGAAGAAGTAAGATTGATTTACCTGTGAAGTTGTTTGTGAGCTTTCCATCAGGATCATCTTCTTCACAAATTCCAGGTCTTGCCCCACTCTGTAGTACTATCATGGATGTTTTTCTTTTCTGCATGTTTAAACTCTTATTATACTTAGAAAAAAAACTCCTTGATTTGGCTTTTGGCAAGCTATAGAGGGTTCTCATATCCAACTACTGATTCAAAATTTTGCAGTCAGAAAAAGGACACCCAGATGGCACCTTTTTGTGCATAAAGAGTACAATATGCTTTTTGATTGTATGGAAGTGTTCTTTTCTGTCTTTATTTTCTTACAGCATTATGTGCCATTTTCTGCATAATCCTGAAGTTTGTTCAAATGCTGCTCTACCAATTCTAGCAATGGAATAACTATTTGTTTGTTTTTGAAACTGCAGCTCCTTTAAAATTAACCATTCTTTTCATAGATAATCGTTAATTTACTTCTAAAAGAGGATAAATTAATTAAATAATTTTGTGAGAACCTACAACTGATCAGCCTCACCTCTGTGCCTGGGAAAATCATGGAACAGATACTCCTAGGAGCTGTGCTAAGGCACATGGAGGAAAGGGACGTGATTCAAGACAGTCAGCACAGCTTCACTGAGAGAAAGTACTGCCTGACCAGGGGTAATCCCTGGTACCAGCACAGCCTGGGGATGAACAGATTGGAGCAGCCCTGCTGAGAAGGACTCAGGGGTGCTGGTGGATGAGAGGCTGGACATGACCCAGCTGTGAGCACTCACAGCCCAGAGAGCCAAACGTGTCCTGGCCTGCATCCAAAGCAGCGTGGCCAGCAGGGCAAGGGCCCTCTACTCTGCTCTGTTGAGACCTCACCTACAGTGCTGTGTCCAGCTATGGAGTCCTCAGCAGAGAAGGATGTGGATCTGTTGGAGGGAATCTTGAGGAGGGACATCAAGTTGATCAGAGGAATGGAGCAGCTCTCCTGTGAAGAAAGACTGACAGAATTGGGTTTGTTCATTCAGGAGAAAGCTTCTGGATGACCTAAGTATGGCCTTCCAGTAGCCGAAGGGAGCTTAAAAGAAAGATGGAGAGAGACTTTTTACAGCGTCATTTAGTGAGAGGACACAGAGTAATGGCTTCAAGCTGAATGATTGTGGTTTTAGATTAGTAAGTAGAAAGAAATTCTATCTGTGTGGGTGGTGAGGCACAAGAACAGGTTGCCGAGAGAAGTTCTGAATACTGAATGTCCCATCCCTGGAAGTGATCAAGGCCAAATTTGCTGGAGTCTGAGCAACCTGGTCTGGAGCCAGGAGGGTTGGAACCAGATAATCTTTAAGGGCCCTTCCAACCCAAATCATTCTATGATTTATAAATAATCCTGTAATGTGAAGTCTTATTGCTACCCCCTTTTCACAGATAAAGTGGTTCACAGTGAAAGAGAGATACACTGAAATTTTAGTCAAAATACCTGTTAATATGTGTGTGTGATTTAAGAAACTCAAGGCTTGTTTTCTCTAGGATGGGAAGAGAGGTCATGGTGAATGGTGACCTGTTGGCCAGTGTGCCTCATCCCCTTTCATAGGCTGGAGTGACAAATCCATGGCAGGCAGAGTAGGGCTCTGCCAAAGCAGCCTTGATTTCAACAGCCTAAGCAAGGAGACCAGATAACATCTCTTGAGGCATTCCCTGCCTGATAACACCTTCAGCTTCTGTCAAATGTTTGACAAGACCTCTTACACATGCCCCACAGATTTTTTTTCCTGCATAGGACTTATTTTTGAGAAACAAATGAGGTAGATACAGTCCTGTAGAAAAAAAGCCCCTCTACATGAAGGTCAATAGTAATACCAACAGAAATGCTGAGTTCTGATTGAAAAGGCAAATATCTTCAGAGTAGTTGTGAAGCAAAGGGTGTATGACAATACTGTAACAAATCCTTTCTCATTCTGCTCATTCTAATTTTCTGCTGCAAAGCCTAAGTTTTGGGAAACTGTAGATTCAGCAGCATTTTCCATCTGTATACTGTGGCTTCAGGTACCTTTTCCTTAGTGCTAATTCTGTTTCTTGTGCCAGTGGGTTTGTTTTTACGTTCAGACTAGGCTGGGTGCAATAGTGCACATGGTCACTACTTCCTGTGACCCACTGGGAATGCAGGAGCGTGCATGCATATCTGTGTGTCTGTCTGTCTGTGTGTCTGTGTGTAGGGGCAGCTGCTCTGCAGTTGGCCCCCTGGATAAATCTGACCAGTGATTGTGTTGCTGGACTATGATTGTCCAGTCATCTGAACTGTGGTTGTGTTGCTAGTGCCATAGACTTACTAAAACTAAAAACTGTATGTGACTCTCTGCTTGGAAACACAGGGCAAGCCAAGAGGAGGCTCAAGAGGCAGGCATTGTAATGATGAGGGAATTGTTTTGATCTGCAGTTCTGCCTTGAAGATCCAGCATTGTTTTTGCAGGAGAATACTCTAGTGTCTTAGCCTTTGAAAATACCCTCAAGGACACCTTCATCTAGATTTCCATAACTTAACAAAAACAGATGACCAGAAATCCCAAAGCCAC
This sequence comes from Certhia americana, assembly GCA_018697195.1. Classification (NCBI taxonomy): domain Eukaryota; kingdom Metazoa; phylum Chordata; class Aves; order Passeriformes; family Certhiidae; genus Certhia; species Certhia americana. The sequence continues at coordinate 45,236,140 of CM031861.1, read as the reverse complement.
TTATTGCTTTCTTTAGTCCTTTGGAAACATAACTGCAACTTTTTTGATCATTTATTTAAAATGTGCCTGGGAGTTATATAGAGCAAAAGCCCAGGAAAAGAATAGAGAAGCAAGTTGTTCAAGCTTCCTTGAAACAGTTTTTTGTGCCTGAGCTTGACAGGACCTCCTTTAGGGATGAAATCTTAGAGGGGGAAAAGATTGGTGTGACGTAACAAAAAGGGACTTGAACACACCCTGTGCCTATGCAACAATTACAAAATGCCTCCCTGCTAAGAAAACCTCGCAGTTGTAATAAGGAGACTGGAAATAACCAGGATGATCTTCTTTAATTATCTGCCATGGACAAAAGATCATGCCATTCCCATGGGGCTTGGCTGGCTCTGGAGATGGGCTTTTGTCTGCTTCTCTCTGTGCATATGTACTGAGGCTCTTTTGGCTCTATTTAACTGGTCAAAATTACGGACTTGATTACAAATAGCTCTGAAGTCCTGGAGATTGTCAGTAATTCTCTTTCATGTTGTGGCTTTCTCTACTGTCAGAGAGGACTCAGCAGAGATGAGTCTGCAGTGAAGGGTTTTAGGGTTTTGCCTGCCTTGACATCATTTGAAGTCCTGCAGCACATAGGATAAGTTCTTACAGGGTTTTGGAAGGTGAGACCATGAGGATCATACTAGGTTTTAGATTCAAGTCAGATGTGCAAATTCATATTTATCCTGCAGAAAAAAGTTCAGGATCCATTTTGTCCATAAAACAGGTTGAAAATTTAACTGGAAGTTTTTTGCTTCACAAAGGATATGTAAACAAGAAAAAGCCCAGATTTCACTTAAAATCATGTGACCAGGCTTGCATTTTGAGCTATCATACCTTGGATATATCAGGGCTTACTGGCATGATATTGCAGCTATTTAAATATGGTAAATGGCTTGAAGTCAGACCACAGATTCCTTTTGTTCATCCCAATAAACCTCTTAAGGTGCTGAAGTCTCACTTCAATTAAATTTACATCTTAAGCAGGTTTATAGGATGCAGCAGAGTCTCACAGTAATATAAGCTGAAGATCTGTCTGTCCTTGCTTTTGTCTTGTTGCCCCCTTGCCAAGTCCTACCACATAATGATGTCTGACCCCTGAGCTAGGATGCAGATACAAATTTCTGGAGTGACATATTCTATGGTTTGCCCTGGCCCTTTAAGCAAATTAAGTGCTGGGCACTCACTCCATTTTCCCAGCATAAAGTCTTGCAGAAATAATGTTTTCTATTGAAAAATCATTTTGACAGCATTGTCCCAAAGAGCCTCACCAGCCAGCTTTATGTGCAGGAAAATGAAGTTAATAACAGGGAAAAGCTTATCTAGCAAACAGGTGAAAGAACTGTAAGTAGTGTGTCCCAAGACAGACTGCCAAGTATTGATTGTTTGGGATAAGAAACAAATAATAATAACCTGTTAGTCACGAGTGGAATAGATAGAATGCTCTGTTTCTGTAAGCATGTCTCCTGGAGCTGAGACATAAAGCAGAGAAACTTTACAAGTGTCTGTCAAATCAGCTCAACTGAAATAAGAAGTATCTCCTGATAGCAGCAGCAGGCTGTCAACTGTGTGACAGATCTGAATAAAATGCTATTTTCCAAAGATTTCTTCAAGAACGGAAACATAAAAGCAAAAGAGAAGAATACAAACAAAAATCCTCCACACAAAGTCTCTTTATTACCAGTGCCTGAATTTTAAGTGAAAAACACTGCTACTGCTTCTAAACGGATATACTTCTATGTTTGATGTCTCTTAGAATCACTGAATTTGTCATCAGTTTCTTTGCAAGATGACCAAGCCCATCAGCAAAGGCTGGATACTATTCTCCACTGTTGGATAGGTGTCCTTTTTTCTGGGTCATCCACAGCATGGGGGAAAGAATAAACTAGAAACAGCCTAAGCCCTGGAAGGAGTGCAAATCTGACCTCATTTCTGCAAAATTTATTTTTCACTAGACCTCCAAGGGGGTTAAGAGGATGCATAAATTACAAAGTTGTTGGCTCCCATGTGAGGAAATACTGGAAGAACAGCAACGTGTGGGATCATAACTCACATTTTCCCTGATCTGTTTCTATAACCAGTCCCTTTCTTAGACATTCCCTCTGATCTTTTCCCCTACTTCCTCATCTAGTTGCTTCTCTCTGCCTGTGGCCTACTATTGCACTCTTCCCAATGACATTTCTCCGTCCCAGGCTTCAAATTCCTTGTTCAGTTTCCACTCTTTTCACAAACTTCTTGTCTTGAGTTCGTCAATCACCTAATGTATACCAAAGATCCAGGTTAAATATTTAGTTTTTCTTCCTTGCAGTCATTCATGCTGGTCTCCTCACCCTGTGTTTTCTAGGGTCTTCTCCCTCATGCACATTCCAGTCCAGTCTGCTTGTCCTCTGCTCCACTCACTGGTTCCTGTGCTGGATGCTGAATAATGCCACATGTGGATTATGAGTTGTAGCACCAAGAGAACAGGATGATCTTGTGTCACCTCCTCCACTTCATGCTTCCAGTAACAGAGTGGTGCCAATTTAGAGCTATTCCTGAGGAACTCCTTTCGATAGCAAATGAAACTTGATCACTTTAAAAAGCTTTTTCCCCAGCTTTGTCAGCCTGCCTCTTAGTCTAGACAGACTGTCAGGCCATAGACTAGGGCAATACTGCTTCTCACACCTGAGCTGGGCTGCTGAGAGATAGCTCAGGTATGCCCACAAGGGGATTTATTCAGACCACAACACTAACACTGCCTTCTAGTCTGGACAATATGTTATCCATCCATTATACCTGGAAAGGGCATCTACAGCATAGCAGTGACTCCCTGGTTTAGTCTCTGTATTATCCCAGAACAATACCTGAAGGACCAATTTTCCTTATTTCAGCATATCAGGAAGGCAAGAAATCCCTCCTTTTTTTTGCCTTTTTCTCCAGAGCTGCTTATATTCAGCATGACCTGTATTTTGCTCTGCAGCTGTAAGTGTTGCTTATGGTGGTTGTAGGCAAATTCCTCAATGACCAGGTTAATCTCTCATCTTCTGAATTCCATAGGGCACTAGCTGACTGACAATGCTGTGGCAATTATAATCACAATATAGGTTCCCTGCATTGAGTCACCAAGATGCGTTCAGATTTTGGGGTTAGGAATCATTTGTGACTTCAATTAGAAAAAGAAAGGAGAGGAAAAAGAAATTAAAAATGTAGGGACTCTTAAAAATATTTGTAGGGACTCTTAAGAATATATCTGACATCCTCTTAATCATTTACATGATGGCTTGCACATCCTTTTCCAACTTTTTAATATTAATTACAATAGTGAAAATTGTTTTATTTTTCCTTTGTGCACAGATTCAAAAAGGGCACTAGAACCTCCTAATGCGACTGTGAGATCAATGTCTTGTTCGTTTGGCTTTTTGTGTGCTGAAAACAAACAAAAATATTTTATAGACAAAAGCCATCAGTTATGAGTATATTACTACATTAGCTAATAGTGTGTTTGGATTAGAGATATCTGATGAATTGTAGCATAAGCCCTTTTACTCTGATTGCTATTAGAGTTGTTATCCATCCTCAGCCTGTAAAATGAAATGGTTTCACAACTTGTGTGTTTCCTAGGGTTCTGTCCAATTTTTTGTTTTTCAGTATTTTTTTGGAGCTACTGTTTTATTGCCTTTTTTAATGGCAAATAATGGCAAGCTTGCCTAAACAGTGATCAGTGGCAATACTCTTAGTGATTTCAAGTTGCAACAGAATTAAGCTTAATGAATTCAATAACTTTTAGCATGTTTCAGATGTCTACTAGTGCTATTATTAATCAATCTGCTGCCAGATGCTTGGACAATAGCTTCTTGTACTTCATAGCCTTGCTTAATCAAGAAAGTATTGTTGCCTGAGAACTTGGCAAGGACTTTAAGCCAGATTCATATTTCATTTACTTCTGTGAACTTTGAGAAATGGTGAGGACATCAATGGTGTTTTTCTGGTTTTTCTTCTGTATAAATGTGAAAAGAATATGGCTCTTTAATTTTTAAATTTGTCTTAAGAGATTTATCACATTCACATGGAGTTTTTATGGCAAGCTCTTTATCTGTGAAAATCCTTTTGCTATGGATGCGTGCATATGTGTGGATGTGCATGTGTTTATTATGCATGTTGCATAGAGCATTAAATCTTACCCTTTTCATTTGCCTGGTCCCTGCAGGCCAGCACAATACTAATTACCTTGGAAAATGATTGATGTTTGTGTTAAAGCCAATATGCAGGTGGAATGTGTTATAATTTTCCATTCTTTCATTTATCTGCTTTTAACAGCTGATTGCTTCCTTGCACAGGGGACTGTGAAAGCTTTACCAAAGGAAATATTTGGATACATGCAAATTTAAATCACAATTGCATGATGGAAAGGTCTTTTATTTTTTCAGCTTTCTGTTTTTGATTTTTTCCCCATATGATTTGATTGCATTCAGGTTGGCCAACCTGAGAAGGACCTTTCAGAGAGCTGACAAGTGGATGGGAAAAGGCTATGAAAGTGCAACCAAGCAAGGAGGTGAATTAAGCTTGTTCAAACATTTAAACAGACTGGTGAAATAAAACAACTTTCTATTTAATCCTTCATGCCAGTGAGCAGACATTGCAGGTCAAATAATATTAAAAACCAAAGTTCAATACACATTCAGGAATATATTATTTTTATCTCTAGTATCCAGCATAACTCTCCTTAAAATTTTGATCGTAAAGCTGTGATGGTGGAGGTGGTCAATGTCATCAGCTCACTCTGTTCCTAATGGGAAGAAGAAGAGGAAGAAGAAGA